>OX638391.1:2507500-3107500 GCA_951813805.1 Limnephilus auricula
AGGTGATTCCTCGCAAAATCAGTGCTCTACAAATTATGCAATTATTATTACAAATAAGCAACTAAGTACTGGGACTTTTAACTACGTATAACATGAGTGATATAAATTCAGGTAGGCTTTTGAAAATTTTATTTTGGTCCTTGGCTTTTAAACTGTCCCCGTAAAGGCCTTGACAGCCTGAATCAGTTTTTCCGAAGCCCATCAGTCGGTCAAGTCTGGCCAGCATCCGCAGCGTGTTTTTGTCTATTCTGATTAAATCAAATTAAAATGATTTGGGCAAAGGTGTCGTGGTGGTCAAGGTGACCGATGGGCGTCGCGGCTCGCGGCTCGCGGCTCGCGGCCGGGCGTTTCGCGCTCGGCGCCCGCTCCTCGGGGGAAAAAGTGACAAATGGTAGCGCGGGCCGGCGCTCCCGGTGGGCGGTTCCGAGACCTGTATTCTAAATATTCCCACACATAAACACACACAACATACACAAATACACATACATACATACACACATACACATACGCACATACACACACACACACAGACACATACATACACGCATATTATATGACATGTTTTTATCATTTTTAATCGGATGCTTATAGTGCATTCAAAATCGCTGATACATATATGTAAGTATATAAATAAATTAGTTGCAATGTAATAGTTATCCTGATTAGAATTTTATGATATGTATATTTACACTACATAGGTGAAGTCAGCCATTTTCTGGAGCCAAAGAAAACCCCATTTGAAATTAATTAAATAACTATAAATGATTTATTAGAGAAAACTATTCAACTGTTGAAACAAATTTTGGGTCCTTTTTGAAGCTGTGCCTTTTATTTTTACTCATCCACATTCCATTTCATCTTTGGGGATGCTGTGTGAAGAATATTATTTTAAGTAAAGAAAGAGAAGTAGTTAGGAGTGAGGAGTGATAGGAATCTATGGTTCAGTGTGTCCAGGTTATCCGACAAAGATCTCAGAAAACCTCATCCCATGAACTCGGACACCACTGTTAAGTCACTAAACGTGGCAACCACTTGAGGTGACCTATGGCAGAGGTTATCCAATAAAAGGGATGGGGGGGAGGTATACATTGCCGCCTCCCAAATTGAAAGACTTATTGCTATCGCACATCCGTAGAAAAGTATCGTAAGTCAAAAAATTAATTTTACAAGATAGCGAAAACAAATAAATGATTGATGAACAAGCGGTCCCACCGAAAAGAGATTCTAACAACATCTTAAACACGGTTTTGGTGGGGCATAGATAATCACAATGACTTTACTTTTCAGAGATAAAAAGTCAAATAGAAAATTTTGACTTACGACACTTTTCTGTGTATATACGTTCAATGGTATTCAAATAAAGAACATACAAGTAATAACAGAGATGAAATGTGTAAGTTGAAAGCCATAAAATTTGGAGGATTTATTTCCTACTTGAGCCACATCTTGGTTCCCCTGTGCCGACTCAGGAGCTGATTGAATTTCAAATGAACGTTTTTTTAGATTCGCTCCACCTCCACGAGCCTCCTGAAAAATTTATTTTGCAACTAATTATAGTGGGTCTGCAAAACGGCAATCATTTCAACAATAAAATCCTCCCATTAAAATAAATAAAACAACACAATGAATTACATCGATACTGTGTAAATAAAAGTTTAATAATGCGCAAGGAGATGGGAAAACAAGTTTCAGACGTCCCAAGAAGAAATTGCATAAACGAGTGAATCAATTACTTGGGCCGAATTGTGCGAAGAATCGAAATAATGTAAATGGGTACGGTGTATAATAATAATGATTGTATATGGCTGATTTATATAGCGCCATTTTGGTGAAAATCACCTCAAGGACGCTGCGAAAACAAATATATAACGTTAAAGGCTTACAACTAAGATTATATAACTAGTGACTTACATCCAAGACATAATTGACTTACGACTAAGACGTATGAATGTGAAGCAAGCAATTTTTAATATATATTTTATGTAATCAGCTGAGGAAAATAATTCCCCCTCAGGTCTTATGTCATCTTTGGGGATGCTGCAGAGGATTTTTTTAAAGAATGTAATGAGAGGGAGTTTTTAGAAAGGAAAATGTTGTGAGATAGGAATTTTGGGTTTAGTGTGTCCAACAGTGACTATCCATCACTACCACTGCGATGCCGGGCGATGTTCCGAGATAATTCTTCTGGGAGATTTCCCTCAACCAATCTAAGTGAGAAGATGCAACTGCCGCTAAGACCCTGATAAACCTCACCCTATGAACCCGAGCATACCTATAAAGACACCAAACGTCGCGAACCACTTGGGGTGACCTGAGGCAGAGATATCGGTTATTCAATAAATGGTTTACGAGGCGACAGAAACGGAATGGAGAAAAATGTGATTCTAAAATACGATCATTTTTTTCGTAAAAACGGGATTGAAGTTCTTAAGAACAAATTAACAGGGTTTCAATGTTTATTGGCGGGAACATGTAAGAATAATTTATTGGTATACGTAATTTCGTACGTAAACCAATCAATTACTTTCCCCAAAATAAACATTGAAATACTGTTAATTTGTTCGTAAGAACTTCCGTCCCGTTTTTAACCGTTTTTACGAATAAAATAATCGTATTTTAGAATAACATTTTTCTCCGTGAACCATACCCGCCTCCAAATTTTAATTTATTAAATAAATTTTTTTGTAAATTTAAATTTAGTTATACTTTAAAACAACATTATCTTATCTTCACATAGGTCGACATTCGGATATTATAACATTACCATAAAAAAGGCAAGACGAAATCGTTTAAAATTATAGTCGCAATAAAATAAAAAATATAACCTTTCCAAATTCAGTTCAGCGGACCAAATATGAAATAATTTAAGACTATTGAATGTTTTATTCAGAAACCTAAACGTAATTCGTTGTCCACGAAGGCTCTATAAAAGTGTTATTTGTCATTAGATAATAAGTAATAGCTATCTTAATTTATCTTAAATGTAAAGCTTGAATTCTTACTGTTGGTTACGATGTGTATTATAAGCCATCACTGCTTAATTCGGATACCTACTGTTTATTTAGTCGTCATTTAACGAACGATTGGAGTTGATAAAATATTTTACCATCCTTCGTTTGTGAGCAGCCTTTTACTGGTCAATAAACTTTATAACTCCAATTCCATAAGAGAAGAGTACATTCGTAATAAAGCATTAACCAATACCGAATTATTTTAATCACAGCTCGCAAAAGCCGATCATTCTGAACGCCAATAACGTTTGAACATAAAACGTATTTATTTTTTGATTGAAACATTTTGCATATCTTCATGGGCTGCCCTCCTCGAATTTTCACTTTTATCGCCCTCGTAAATTCATGGGAAGTTAAAATGAAAAATACAAGTTCCCATTTACATATTTCGATACAGTCAAATATTTTAATTTTATTACCTATAACAAACGCTTTATTTTCTTAAGAAAGAATGTTAAAATGGTTTTCTTTCCTATTCGATTATTTCATGAACTCGACAAAGTATGAAAGAATGTGCATGTAGTTAGGTACTTGCGTGAATTCCAATAAAATATTTTTTATCGTAGTTATTCAAAATAAAGCTTAATTTAAACTGGCTGTGTATGTACTATTCAGAAGGCTTATCCCAGTACAAAATGAACTTAATATTAAACTGTGCTTACACACAGTTACGTAGTCTATGTATTTGACTTTCAGTCGTAAGGTTACGGGTATGAATCGCATAAAGTAGACATATTGAACTTTATGTAGTCCAAAGAAGGTACATAATAACACGCCGTAAGTCATAAGGAATATTGATACATACATTTTAATACCTTATACAAATATTATTCTATTAATTTTTTCATAAAATTTAATGTTCATTGAATAATTGTTAAAAATTGTTGAGAATCGAGAGATAATATTTCACATGACAGATTGCAGATTTGTTTTGAACAGTGTAAGTGACTCTCTTTAACCATAATGTTTAATGTGACATGTCGCCATACTGCTTTTACATGAAGAAAGAGTTTTTTCGGGAGTTTATGTTAAAAAGCACACCAATAAAGGGAGAGCGGACAAAACCTGCACAACTGCATATCATATATATGTAGATATACATTGCAATAACTTAATAATGTGATATTTAATCTAAAATAAAACAATAACTTTGTAAACACTACTTTTATTTTTTTATACTTTATGCCGACCGGTTTTCAGGCCGGGCAGTATAATCTCTAATAATGTCTAACGTGTGTTATAATATATTCGGTTAGGTCGTTTCCCATTGACAAAGAACATTCATTTCCCAATCCTCAGTCCCTTACTCCAATTACGTCCTGCACAGGCGAAACCCATCCCATTTTTTCAATCCACTGAATATATTATAACACATGTTAGACATTAGTAGAGAATTACACTGCCCTGAAGAAGCTACGTGCTAGCGAAACCCGGTCGGCATAAAGTATAAAAAATAAAAGTGGTGTTTACAGAGTTATTGTTTTATTTTAAATTATAATGTCACTTGACAAAGTAACTGCTTCTTATGAACAAAAATGATATTTAATCATTGAAGAAGAATCTATGCGAAACATGAGTTAGAACAATACCTACACAGAAAAGTCGCAACTGGGAATCGAATCGACGGTGCCAGATCTAGATATCAATGTCTTAGATATCCCGATTTTAAGACAGATCCTGTTTCATGTTTTGTTTAGATTTATTATTATCTTCTTCTTCAATTCTTCATTTTGTGCTGATCGCGAAAAATAATGTTAAGTTCCACCTGTTGTTGCTTTCACAGATGCTCTTCGATTTTACCTAACGTCCAGTATTTCTTTTCACAGAGTAATCCCTATGCCCTGAAGGACGGGAGTGGGGCGGGTGACATGTCCGCCTGGACCTCCGCTGGCCTGCAGCCCACCACTGGCTACTACCCTTACGACCCCACACTGGCCGCCTATGGGTAAGTTCACCCCCTCCCCGAGTATTGAAAAGAAAAAAAACAAAATTGAAAAAAAAAAAAACAAAAGTTTGTATTGGCTATGAATATTTTTTTGTATTTCTGGGGAATTGCTATGTAACAATTTCTAGCCCCTTTATTTTTGAAGAGTTTTCTTTCACGTGTACATTAGTTACTTAATTTTTTTTAAATGAGTGCGTCTAACCTTTACGCCAGTTGAAGTAAAACTTCGTTCATTGTTGTGGCAGATATTAATGATATTTATGAATTTTTTGAATATTTTAATTATTTTCCGAAACTTGTTAATTGTGTCGATATCCAAAGGTCATTTCCGTTTGAAATAGTTATTTTCGTCCAAAAATATATATCATATCGCGCCTAAAGAAGCTCTACTTCAAAAAAAGTTAAATTAAGTAACAAATGTACATGTGAAATAAAACTGTTCAAAAACAAAATGGGTATAATTGCCAAGATTTTGTTGATCTTTTTTTCACCATTCTCATAAGCTATTTGCTGTTCCATTAATAATATTATGCCATTTAATATCTATAAAAATATTAATTAAAATTATTACAGTAACTACGTATCTTTATCTACGTCTAGTAACGAAAATAGATATCTCACATACATTTGTTTTTATTTATTTTCAACATGTGTTTTTAATTTATATTTTATCATGTTTAACCGCAGGAAACTGTCATTTTCTTTACAGATACGACGATTTCATAGTTATTTTTTGCGAATTTTTATGGTAGTGTAAATAACGTAGTTTATAATATGATACTGCGAACTTACTGCATAAATGTATGTAATGATTTTGGCGAATATCAATCCAGTTCTTGGCATTATTGAATTCCTTTTGCGAGGAGTTTATGCGAGCGCTCTTTTTAACATGTTTTCATTCCAATCAAGGTATAAATAGGAATATTTTATAGCTAAAACAACATTTTTGTCAAGACAAGACTTCCGTGCAAGCAGCAATTTAAAGGAGGTAGGTATTTTTCAACGTGAGTACAGCGCCCTTTAGGTGATTTTTTGCAAAAACAGCGCTGCACAAGTTATACAATTAGTATTATTAATAACGCTAATTCTTTTCTCACTTTTAGGATTGAGACAAATAGTGTAAAAGCTTATAAAATCGAAAAGTCAAAAGTAAAGTAAGGTTTAATTAACATCATGTAGAGCGTTACGAAAAGTGTAGTCGGGCTAGGCGAACGGGTTGTATCACACTGTAGGAGAAAGAGTGAGCAGTGCGCGCGCACATTTGCTTTCTCTCTGCCTCTCCAGTACTTGACAATTTTATAAATACTGAAGGAGCAAGAGAGAGCAGTGCGCGCGCACATTTTCTTTCTCTAGAAGTTTTACTTCAGTCGTGTGGTCTAAATCACACTAGTTTTTTCACACGTGCAATTATATAATAATGCAAATAATGATTATCACTGTATAAAGATACAAAAAATTACCTTAATAGCTTCCTACAATCTCACATACTTTATGTCGAATATAGAAAATTACTTTAAAAAAATATATTTTGCAAAAGAATATGATTGGAAAATAATTTTATAACCCAATAACCATGGAATGGGTTTCAGATTTATTTCTCATCGTAACGTGTGAACGGTATTCAATACAACTCAATTTGAGCATTAAAATCACTTATATAAAAGTTATTCAATTGTTTCCAAAATCAAATTATTGAAATCATTCGCCAAACCGAAGCCTGAAACTGCGGAATGTGATTATTTTTAACACCATGGCGTGCGATTATTATGAAACCGTTGGTATTATTGAAAGATGATTCGGTAGTTTGGTACGAACAATGGATTCCACTTGAACTTGGGGAGTATGTAAGCTTAGGGATGTGAAACACACTTCGAGGTGTTAGTACAGAGTTACGGAAAGATCCTCATTCCTCATTGCACATTCCTCGATCGACTTCCTCGTTCCTGTTTCCTCGGGTCCGGTTAGAGCCATTCGCGTGAGTGCCCTCAGTGTTCAGTTAATAGTTACATTATTTGTAATGTGTATCACTTGGAATGGTTCCTACATGGTAAGTAGGCATATCCACCGCTAAGGCCTGAACACACCTCACCCGTTGGCCTAGGCACCCCTGCTAATTCACCAAACAGGAGGTACCCATACTCGTCTCCCAAATTGTAATCTTGCTTATTCGTAATAAGCATTAACTTTGTGGCTCGCCATAACTGCTTATAATTATTTCACCGTAATAATAAAAGCAAAAAATTAGATAACTTGGAAGAACTTGAAATTTTAAAAATCCCTAAATAATAACGCTGGTATATTGAATAACCATATTAATTTATCGTTTAGTCCCATTGTAGATATATTTCCAATAAACCGCTCTGTTATTGCCGGAATTCCCGCAATTACCCCTCCCCCTTTGTTAAGCTCCCACTCAAACACGTAATTTTTTTTTTTATATATCTGTCAATATTTTGTATCTTTGGTTAGTTTGAATATTCTCCTGACGAAGGAAGAGTTTAATTAAAATTTTAAAGTAGTCAAAAACAAATTTATATCTTGCTCTTCGTCCGAGAGTTTCGCTGTTACAAAAACAGATTTTCCACTACTATTGTCTATTTTAAATTGATTACGTAATTAGAAGTAGATCAGATAATTCTCTCTAATGTTAAAAGTGTACAAGATGTAGTTACCAAGTAAAGTCATTTCTACTCGCAATAAGTGTGCTGTGGTACGAAATTCCGTAACAAATGGTTTCGCTTTTGTTTGTTGGTACACTATGTGAGCGATGGCTGATGTTATTACATTCTCTGTGTATAAATACGTTGCAGAATCATGTTTATAATATTATGACTGGTGTTGGGGTTTTGTGCTTTCTGTGGGGAGACAGTATTTACAGAAAACACGATACAAACCACAATTTATGCACACAAAATGAAAATATCCAAGAACTTTTATAAGCAAAGCCATATAATAATGCCAGCTTTCATCAGACAATAAACGTGTTCAACCTGTGTAGGTAAGTACCATATTCGTCAATATTTCATAAACCATTTTAACCACAATGCATATATCGCACATCCCGTGGAAAGCGAAAAGAAAAAAAAATAAAGTCAAAAAGGTAATTGTTAAAGAGATTTTATATTTTTAATTTTTTTATTTATTTATTGAATCTATATTATAAGGTTTACATTTTTTTTGGCCTTGTCTGTCTCACTAGGAATTCCTGTGTCGAGACAGACTAGTTTACAAATATTTTTTAATTATTATATAAAGTACATTTTTCAATAAAGCAAAAATATTTGACAAAATTTTCAGGTCGGTAGGTAGTGGTAACAATAATGAGATATACGATTATATTTGGGTGAGGTGACTAATTATTGCACGACCTTTTTCGATGATCCATTGTTTGATCAGGATTTTGTATTTTTTATTATTATTCAATTGTCTTGTTTTGTCAGGTAGGTTATTGTATATTTTAGACGCAATGTATTTGAAATTTCTTTGACCAAATGTTGTAATAATAAATATAAATAAATAATATCGAAGTCTTGCGGCGATGGAGTGATCTAACTTAAATACGGTTTTCGTGGGACATAGATAATCACAACCACTTGACTTTTTAGAAATAAAATTTAAATTTTTAAAAAATTGCCTTACGACACTTTTCTACGGGATGTGCGATATCTGTTTTCTGAAGCACACTTGAAAAATATGATACCTGAAAACATCATAGACATTTCAAATGAAAATGTAATCGACACTATTTTCAACTGGCGAGTCATTTTATGTGAATACCAACTGCTCTCATCTGGAGCCAGTGAGACTATGGCACCCCCGATTGGGGTATGTTGTGAGGCTTGGTTGTAGGGAGGGGAAGATAAGAAAGTGAAAGATTTGGAATTTCCTAGCTATTAAGATCTAGTCATCAAACACGGCTAAAGCCATTTCAAGCAATGTTTCAATTCCGAGTGGAGATCTTACACCAGGGCTTCTTCCATTATGGAACGGGCCGCAAGTATACTATACATCATTTTAAACTAATTTATTGTGAGATAATATAATTTAATGTGATTTGAAGCCGCGACCTTCGGATTGCTAGTCGAAAGCCTTACCCCTCGACTACTGAGGCAATTAATGCATTGTTCTCTAAAAATATAAGACAAAATGCTATGTTGTTATAATACAATAAGTATTGTTAATATCGTAATACAATTGGTGTAACTCGACAATTTCTGTATCCACTCAACCAGATAACTCTTAGATAAAATAATCATTAACATTAGCTATGAATATGTTTTGACAATTTGTTTATAAAACTATTATATTATGCAATAGATAATAACCGTGGGAAAGAATCTAACAAATATTTAAACAATCGAGTGAAAATTGTTAATATTTCATCATTCCGTATCCCAAAATATCATTATTGTTTTTAAAATAACGTTCTGTGCCATTATTTAAATATTGCTAAACCTTCCTAAACTGTTTGAATAAATAAAATAAAAAATTCCAGCTAATATTGCTTTACGACCGCGCCGAATATCATTTGCAAGCAATAACGCGACTGCGAAACGAACCAACGTGAAATCAATATGAGAAGTTGTCCATAAAATGGTCGGCATCTGTATCCCTGCCGGTGTCACCGTGAAACAGTTTTCGATGACATAAAGATAACACATAAAATAGCATGTCACCATGTTAAAGATTGGAAGTTTTAGATCTAGAATTTGGTAAATTTGTGACTGTGGAAAAGACATTATGGATATTATTGGATCGTGACTGTTACCTGTTCCACCAGCCGTGCAATAAATAACGATTTTATTCAGAAACGCCACAAATTTAATGTCTCCAATAAAGTTTGACGCCACCCCTCAACATAAAGATAGAATAAGACAGATAATATCAGTGTATGTTTATAAACTTCCTAGGGTTTTTATTTGTATCAAGATGGAAATGTACTCGATACTCAAACACGTAAAGGCACTAAATATCGGGGTTGTTCTGTGGAAAGAAACACCCGTTTATCATCGGGGAAGGGGGCCACGTCAAATCGGTTTGTTGAATCTATTTATGTTAATAGTAAAACAAACATATAATGAATCGTTTGAATTTGTCGTTCTTTCGGCTATAACTTGTATTTTATCGCTTCGGCTTTTTGTTTAAAACCTCGGTAAACTCGGCACGTGAATAAATATCAAACATTGTCGCAATCAATCCTTGATTCAATAAAATAATGTTATGACATCGGTGTGAACTGCGGGAACGAAATCACGAAAGGCAGGCAGACCAAAGCTAAAATATTATGCAGGCAATAGATATATCTACCTATCCAAATATATTTGACAATTTTTAGAAAGCATTGTTTTCTTGTTGTTACCCATGTCTCATAATAATATATTTGAGTGTTCTAAAATTCTAAAATGACAAGGCACGTCTCGGTGATGTGGTCACACTGACATATTGGAAAAGGTTACATTTTAAATAAAGGCAAACACAATGGGCGTGTCGCAGCACAAAGACAATAGATCGCCGGAACATGTTGCGCAAACCAATGCGTGTAGACTAAATGCTAAACGTCATACGTTATTCAATACCACCGGTCCAACGATGGTAACACCAACTAAAAAATTCTAACATTACAAATACTAGTAACCTTGTTATGATGATAAAGAAGAATCGATTACTGCTTCTTTTATGCTCATATTCAAAATATGCCAGACACGACTTTTCTTAAACTAAAACGCACTTTTATCACAAATCAACCTCTGTTTTAAGATTTCTTTGAAATTTGCATTTTTCAGTACCTACCTACCTTTCTGCAAAAGCAGTGCGAGACAAACCCAAATCCATTTACTTAAATAAATTGACAGAATTGTTATTTATTTGAAGCATTGATGCAATATCTCAAAATGTTTTATACAAATTAGCTCTGTTTACATTTTACGATACTAAAATCTGGTAATATCTACAATAAATTAAATCAATTATTCGCCAACTCATTTATTGATAGTCTCTTCGCATGAATTGATAATTTAAACGCAACAAACTTGATTTTCTCGAACCTGGCAATAACAATTATTAAATATCTTTTAGACTTTAGTTTAAACATCGATGCTTTTAGACGATAACTTTTCGAAATTGCTGATGTGCGGGCATTTTAATGACCGAGTAAAACAGTTCCGCGAACAAAAGTGATGATTATACGATCTTTTGATATTTGTTTAATGAATTGCCCACCATATTGGCAGCTATCACGGCAGTCGATCAAGCTTCCATTGTGGCAATCTGAATAGAGAGAACCCGAACGGCCCCGCTACTACTAGACCCAACAAATAGAATTCTGTACGAACGAGCTTATAACGGAATATGTGGGGATATCATACAAAGCTGGCGAAAAAACAATAATATCGATAGATCAACTGCAAAGTGTAACAACTCAAAATGCATAGTTATGATATAATTATGAAACTCTGCTGCACTAATTTCTATTAATAAAATCCATGATTTATAAAAAAAATGTGTTAAAATATTTTAATATTATAAACACATCGCATATCCAATGGAAAAATGTCGTAAGTCAAAATTTTCTATGTCACTTTTTGAAGTAAAACTTCTTTACGAGTAAGCTGGCGAATGCATGACGAGAGCGTTACGAAAAGTGTGATCGGGCGAGGCGAACGATAATATATTAAAATAAATATTTATAGAAAATTAATATATGTATATACATGTATTTATTATACATATACATACATATAGGTAGAGCTAAAGAAGTTTTACTTCAGTCGTGCGGTCTAAAGCTCACAAGTTTTTTTTGATCGGTTGCTGGCTGAGTTGGCATCGCGTTTGGGACCCACCCAGGCATCCCGTGTTCAATTCCTCGGCTGGCCAAGTCCTCCATCACAACACAAGCAACATTTTCCGCTTATTGTGGTGGTAGTAGGAAATTTTCAAATATTGTCAGGTAATTCGTAACCCGGGAATGTTTGTCTATCTTTAAAAAAAAATCTCTGAAAAGTAAAGTGAAAGTCGTATTTAAAATAGAATACTCTATCTCCACGAGATGTCACTAGTATCCCTTTTTTCGATGAGACCGCTTGTTCATCATTTATTAATTTGTTTTCGCTCTCCTGTAAAATTAACTTTCTAACTTACGACACTTTTATACGGGTTGAGCAACATTTCGTTCATGAAATCATGAAAAATGGAATTTAATTTAATTTCCTATACATTATGTTTTTAATCATAAATAAATAAATACTAAAATAAATCCGTACTTTACCCTTCGATTAAACAACAAAAAAATTGTTTTATATTCAAAATACACAACGTATTTTAGCGTCAAATCAAAATTTATGTTTAGTATGAAAAAGGCAGCCCAGTTCTATTAACTCAAGGCTACAGATATTTTAATGGTTACACTTTTAAACTTGGTTTTCCATATAAAATGATTTAATTCATTCGTTTACACGTGTACCACGATACGTGCACGTAATATTTTATACGATATGCAATTATTACTTGTAATTATGAACATTAATTAATTTTAATTACTGGTGTAGGTACGCATATTAGGTACGGTTGTCATTCGTTATTAGATAATAGATAGGTACCAATTAAGCGTTGTAAGTTTTTAAGGTTATTTATTTATATGCTGGGTATCCCTGAAGTGATGGTCCAAAACAATGGCACTACGGTGTACCTCAAGGCACAAATAAAGTTCCATTCGTATTTCATATATATAAAAATGAACACTTTGTTTAATGGTGGTTTATTTTGTCACGTCACATAATATAATATGCAGTTTTATGTGTGCTTTAATTATGAGTCTCGTGCAATATACTGTCTGTAATTATCTTTCGGTTATCGCTTAAAATTATTATTGCCAATGAAATGGCAGAAATTTCACTACGTTTAGTATGTTATTTACAGTAAAAATGGCTACGATTTACATTTTTTTCTTTATAATACTGCACAAGGGTCCCAACAGCTCCCGTCTCGAGCCAGTGAGACTATGGTATTTCCAATTGTGGTATGCTGTGAGGCTGAAAGTTGTGGTGATGGAAGGAGATGAAGAAGGTGGGGAAGTACCTAGAAATTTATATTTGGACACCAAACAAAGCTAAAGCTATTTCAAGCAATGTTTCAATTCTGAATAGTGGTCTTACTCCAGGGCGATTCTCTGGGACGAGCCGCAAATATATTATATATTATTTTTTAAATTAATTAATTGTTAAATAACACAAATAAATCATACCTATATTTTATATATTACATACAATCAAATATACCTACAGGATGTTAAGGGACATACTTGACCTACTTTAATTGGTGATTCAATATTTGGAGCAAAAAATGAAAATGAAATTTTGGTATCCGATGATTTTTTATGTTTTTTTTTATTATTTTTTTCTTCAACATCAAACAATGAAATCCTCATCATTTTGATGCGGGTCACTCAGACGAGCAACCGCTCAATCCCTCACCCCATCCCTAACTGCCCAATATCTTGTAATTTTTTTTAATGTTCTTAGTTGCAAAAGAGTGTCACAGGACACGAAAATGTCAGTTACATTTTTTATACCAAATAATATCAGGAATCATTGGTTAAAGAGAATAGTAGAGCGTAGTCCGGCGGAAGGGCGTTGGACTCCCATTCCGAAGGTCGCGGGTTCGAACCCGGCGAGCGCAAATAAATTTTATTTAATTGGTTTGTGTTATTTCACAATTAATTATTTAAAATAATATATAGTATATTTGCGGTACGTTCCAGAGTGGAAGATACTCTTATTATCGCCCCGGTGTAAACCACCATTCAGAATTGAAACATTGCTTGAAATGGCTTTAGCCGAGTTTAGTGACTAGATCTGAATAGCCAGATACTTCCCCACCTTCGTATTCCTCGTCTCCTTCCCTTCCCCACTTACCTTCAGCCTCTTAACATACCCCAATTGGGGATGCTATAGTCTCTCTGGCTCCAGACGGGAGCAGTTGGTACTCTTGTGTGGTATTAACCATAAAAAAAATATAAAAAAGGTAGCTATACCTCACAAATACAGCTGTCACTGCGATCTGGCGTAGGCCAAAATACTTCCAATTATATCACTGATTATTAATTACATTCATTATTTCCTATCCATCTTTGCACAATATTAAATAATAAAAATAGAAATCTATGAGTACTTCGTACATCGAAGATGAATAATAATTGACTTATGTAGATTCCTATTATGCATGAGTGCCTACCTATACAAAATTATTGCATAAGTGCACAATGTGCCATTTTTATAAATTAGTAGTAATTGTTTTATAACACTCCTAAGATAAGATATAAAATTTGTATAAATACTAAAGTAATTTATAATCTGCACGTTCATAGATAGCGGTAATTTACTTATTTTGAAAAAAAACACATTTTTTTTCAAGTTATGCTGAAAAATGTTTTGTCTCTGATCCGGCTTGATGTAGGCAGACGCATAAGTTGCCAAGACCCAGATAAACATCACCCCACGAGCCAGGGCACCCCTGCTAAGTCACCAAACATACACGCTGTATTATTATGAATAAATAGTTTTATTTGTAAACAAAAAAATATATTATTTTAAGTAAGCCATACAAAAAATACATTATTGTGCCGGTGATTCAATCTAAAATTGTATTTACGGATAATATTAACCATTTTTTTCATTTTTACATTGCGGTGTACAGGCTCAATCCTACAATTATTAATTATATCTACGTATCCCACTTCTGACCCATGTTTCGTTATATATTTATTGTAAATGACTTGTAGAAAACATTTTAATGTTTTATATTAAAGAATTTATTAGATCATATAGATCACATTTGATGTCAATTAATTAGTTCATCACTAGTGATGTGTATCTTTCTTACTAATATTATAAACGCGAAAGTTTGTATGGATGTATGTATGTTTGTTACTCTTTCACGCAAAATTTACTGAATAGATTTTAATGAAAGTTTACAATAATATAGCTCACACATCAGAATAACATATATGCTATAATTTATAAAGCTAGCTATTTATTATTAATAAATTGAAAATAATATTTATTGTTTAATAGAAAATGAAAAAATTTGAGAATGACATTTTGCAAAACAATGATTGTTAAATCAAAATTCTATTTTAGAAAATATTTAATTTAGTGAATTTATTTGAAGTACTCGCCTAATACTTTGAATCGAATCAAGAATTATAGATATTTTAAATAAATAGGCTAAGAATTTTGGTATTAACATAGATACTCTGCAGACGAAGTCGAGGGCAGAAGCTTGTTTAAAATAAATTAAAACAATACTATTAAACTATACTATTTGTTCAAATTGCGACATTGTAATTACCAAAATTATGACGAATTGGGTAGGTATCTATCAATCAGCGCAGATTCTGGTGAGATTCATATAGCTCCACACCGGTTACATTACTCCTGGAGAGTCAGTCGGAGAGCACGGAATGACAAATAGTGAGTCTCGGGGATATATTTTACGATCTGTTTTCGGCGGCTGTCACACCACGAGGTCGGAATAATCGTTCAAGAGTTCCCCTCTCCCCTTCCCTCCCCCCGCGCTGTCTTAGTATAACTACATCCCGTCACTGAACCCTTCGTACCATTTCTTTTATTACGAGATTAAATACATCTTTCTCGACTGTCTTGGAGGCGTCGGAACAAATAATTGCCCAACGAGTTATGACTGACATTTCATAAACAAAATAAAAACGCAAATTAGACACATTTGAATAATTATCATAAACGTTGCCGTATCTCTTTTAAATACATAGAAGTTTATGTGAGATTCTTGACGAGGATGTAAACGATACTTAATAACTAGTACGTTATTAGCAAAATTCATAAAAATCTATGTTACTCATACGCTAACGTCTGTTTTGCACACTCGCTCCACGTTCTAGATACAAGCGGAAGTGCTGCCATCTATGTTGTTCAAATAGAACTATTGAAGTTTTCTTATTATTGTTTTCCCGCCGAAGCGGGTTTTTACCTGCTAGTGAAAATGATTAGCTCCAAAGGTGGACTAACTGTATCTACCACTCGTAGAAACTACAACAGCACAACATCACTATGTGTAAAAAGGAATAAAATTAATATACTTGTTTTGTAGCATTTGACATTGTTTTAATAATAAAAGTAGTTCTGCCTTGTACCAAAGTAAGTGTGTATTAAATTAACAATTTACATTGCATACAACTCGAGACAGCACAAAAATCTCGACCATCAATCACAACACATAAAGCGTTCACTAATTTAGAATAATGTGAGTGCATTTTCTAGTAGCTTATTTTTCCGACTTCAAAATTGATTATACTTAATAAGATCCCTTCCCGCGGCTGACGGGTCTCCTCACGCGCCAGAAACGTAGCCAGCTTTTAGTCGGCCCGGGAATGCGGCATACTGTGTGGCGGACGCGTCTCCTCGCCGTAAAAAAAGACACTTTAAGTCGGAACTTTGACGTCGAGATTCATTCCAGAAGCTGTATATTTCGGTCTAGGCCAAAAGATTAAAAATTCCTTCCTCCGCGAGAATTAAACCGAAACCCCGCGGAAAAATACACACTTTTTACTCTTTTTATCACAGTTTTTTGTCGATTCTCGCCTAGCTCGCTGTTTTTTTTTTTTTTTTTTAACACCACTTTGCTCTTTTTTCCGGGATAGCGTTTCGGATGCTGCGGTACCTACTACAGAATGTCGCCAGCTCGCTTAGCTCTCGCGTTAATGCGATGTGAATAGATGGCCTAGTATTTATTTGCTCGCGTCGTGTGAAAATAACGCGGAGATTTTGAGGTATTTCGGCAAGACCCGCGCAGCGGAAAGGACGCACAAAAACGCCGGGATCCAAAAAGGTAAAAAGGAGCTTCGTTATTTTTATTTGAATTTCTGTAAAAACGTTATTAAATTGACACCATTTGCACATTTCGTTGGTTTTTGGTCGTTAGCAGGCATCAATACTGTTTTAAGTCCTAATCTTGACTTAATAAAATTATTGTTCACAAGTAATAAAAGGGTCCGCCAAATAACTTTTTTTTTTGAAAATGCTATAAAAAAAAAACTACTGAATATTTTCTCAAATTTCTTTTTTTATTTATAAGTACAATCCTTCCGGTTAATAATGGAAAATAATTTCATTCAAATGGCTGCCTCGGCTGGCCATGCAGTAGCCTACACGATCGGTCCAATTTTTTCAAAAAAAACTTTAGATGGCGGACCCTATACTTAGTTTTATTGTTTAAATAATCAACATATTTCATAAGGGTTTAATTTATGATTAAAATCGTGGCACAAAATAAGTTTGCCGTGTTTAAAGAACTAATTTTAGCAAGTATGGCTAAAAAAGCAGAAATGTTTAAAAAACTAACGACTTATTGATTTAGACTTATTCTTTCTTCTTGTTCACTTATCAATTCCCGCCTAACCATTGAAATCTCTTAGTCTATTGTTGTAATTAGTTTTATGTATCGCTATTTCCATCTTTAGCTACTGAACGTTGAAATATACACTGAACTGTGGAAAGCATACCCCTTTAAACATAAGTATAACTCTATTTGACAAAGTACACACCCCACGAAACTAGAAACAATAGTCATAATATCTTACTTATTCCATTTACTACAACAACATTTGCAAAAATACTTTTCAATAAAGCTAGACAATGCACTTCCACTGGCTATTAGACAGATCATAAATTTCGTTAAATATAAATTGGACACCAAGTCTTGGAACACAAGCCAACACAGATTAATCCATTTCATTTTTTTTTTCAACCTGTATATAAGTAATGTAAAGTATATCTATTACCAATATGATATAATATAAATTAATTTTTAATTTAATTATAATATCATAATGTTATTACACTCAATACATGTTTTCGTAGCTAGACAGGCAAAGTACATTATCCATTTAATAATAGGGTTTTTAGATAAATAAAAACAAATAGAAGAACAAAAGTAAACAAGCAATCACTTTGTTTGACATATTTAAAAAAAAAAAAAACACTTATTTTGTATAAAACCACGAGATTTAATAAATTTATTTACCGACCGGTTTCGCAATCAATTTTTTTGTACCCTCATGATGTTTGAGCATGGCGAAACCGGTAGGTAAATACATTACTTAAAACTCGTGGTTTTACACAATTTTTAATTTTTTTATTTGGTTAAATCATTATTTGTTAAATGTAAAACAGTTATTCAGAATTAGTGCGTTATTCTTATATTTTCTTAGTTGTCAGAAAAAAAATTGTATCATTTACACAACACCGTTTTACGTACTTAATGAAACAAGGAATGTATCAAAGCTGACAGAGTGTTCTTTCCTGAAATCACCGGGTCTTTGTTGTCTGACGAGCCGCGAACTGCGTCGACAGCCGCTGCCGTCGGCCGCGAGGGTCGTCGCTCGCCACGGGCGTCTCATTCGGCCCACAGCCATGAGACAAGTCATCGCCTATTAAGTCCTAAGCAAGCAAAAAAAAATACTTAATTAAAATTATCTGTACAGATTTAGTTTTCTTAATTTTGTAAAGAAAATCAATTTGTGCAGAGCAAGTTACATTCGGTCACATTCGGAGTTCAGCCGGCCGGCAGCCGTGAAACAAATTATCGCTTAAATCTTAAGCAAGTACAAAAATGTACTTAATTGAATCTATATACAGATTTGTTTTTTTTTAATTTGTAAAGAAAAATCAAATTATGTGGGGCAAGCCACATTCGGTCACATTCGGCGTTCAGCCGGCCCGCAGTCAGTTAGGTACATATTGTTTACAGAATACATTAATTTTAGCTTTATTTTTTCCTACACGCATGATATTTCTTCAAAAATAATGCAATAGAAAAAGCTTTCACAATGTGTAGGTATTTATATAACTCATTTATTTGATATAACTCACTAAATCGAAATAGGTCGATAAACATTTAAATGTTTTAAAACACGCCTAAAACACTTAGGCCTAAAATCATAATATGTTAATGAAGCTACGGCTATAAAATTTAATTCTGAAATGACGATCATCAACCAAGTAGGTATAAGCTACCGCTAGACGACAGATTTATTTATTTTTCTCTGGTGCACTTCATCATTCTCCGTTTCAGCTACTCAACTGTCGACCCGTTCGGCTAATTGTGTTGTATATATATTTCGATTTGGGCCCCTATTCCACGCCTAATTACGTACAGACGCGAGCGCACCGGTGGAGAAGTGACGGCGCCTATTTTTGTAGCACAAGACGAATGTTCCCGCGAACGGTGGGGCGTGAAATGGGAAGATTTGTGTTGGTATGTCTCTTGTATCTAAACAGCATCTTACTCAACCGAGGAGCGCTGCGGTGTCAAAGGTCCTCGGCACGCGCATTTCTACATTTTTCACAAGTTCAGAAAGTAAATGTACCAACCTATCCAATATGCATACTCATTCTTTACAAAATAGACTAACTGAAATAACTAACACAAAAATGCGCTGAAAAAGCTAGATTAAAAGTACGTTAAGTATTTGCTTCAATATTATGTAATTTTAATGTGGCTTTCTAACCACTGGAGCGACAGCGCAATTTAAAACTTTTTCTCGATTGCTAAAGGAAATTTTCCCGCCTAGATTAAAAAAATCATATCTCTGAATTTGAATATGGAGACATTCAAACCGATCATAGTTCTATATAGCCAATGAATTCACCTAATAATAATTGGATAATTTGTATAGCGCCGTTTTTGTGAGAAATCACCTCTAGGGCGCTGTGGGGCCTATCTTATATCTATTATGGCATTCGACCAAATCTGGTGGAATATTATCGCATATTCGTAGGATTTATAAAAAAAAATTAAATCGTTATCTTTAAAACATTTGAAAGAATCTGGAAAATATTTATTTTTGTTATATGTTTAATGTACAATATATTGTATAGTAGCTTTAATAAAAAAATAAAAATTGCCATATTTTGGTAACAAAGCAATCCGTAGTCCTGTAAATAGTGTCATATTGTGGCAAAAAGCGCTCGAGTGGCTAAAGTAAACGATATTGGTTTTTACATAAATCGATCGTCTAGTTGATTAGTCAGACACCTACGAAAAATAGAAAATTGAGTTAAGTATATGCAGTTATATATAAAAGTGTATCCTCTATCTCATACAAAACTAAGATTAAATGAACTATAATGCAGGAAAAACTTTTAATGAATTAAAGAAAATGTTAACTAGTGGGATATTTCAAAACATTAGACCTTTATGCCTCCCGGTGTTATTTGTAAAAAACAGACACGTGTAAATAATATTTGATTTATAGTGAGCATTTGAATATTGCTTTCCTCATTATCTCAAAACTTTGTGTTTGAAGTTGTTTTGTCAAATGTTATAGGATGTGTTAAAATTTTGTTCCGAAAATAGTAAAAAGTTGAAAAAGAAGATTCGGGTGATTTTATTAATGAAATGTGGAGTATTTTTTTTTTGTTTGAGTGAGATGGATTGTGCTGATTGCATCAGGTAGTGTAGGAACAAAACGTCGCGTAGATAAATGCGCGCTATACAAAAATGAAAGCTTTTAAGAGAAATGCTTACGTTGCACGCCGCGTGGTTCCTAGTTGTTCTAAAAGCTTTGCGAAATAGAGCGTTATTGAATAGGCGATATATTTAGTTCCCCTTTCGTGAGATTTTTCCCAGTTTCCCTTGCGGGGTAATTTATGTGGGTAGGTTGGGGATAATTGGACACACCTTTCCAGTGTTGGCTGCTAAACGCTCGACAAACTGGAATCCTTCATGAAACCAATTTCACAGCGCATTGTTTCCGCTCCCCTCTCGGCATTCCGATGCGTGGAGCTAATGTTGTGCCTACCGGGAGACCAAACCACCAACCTCCGCTTTCTCTTACTCTTCATTTTCAAAAATCCCTTCTCCCAGAGGTATTACTTTTATTCGCCGTGACGCCAACAGCCTCGAGGCAATTAATTTCTAACTTAAACACCGCCGCCTTCCAACTGCCTTTCTAATTAACCCCACGAATAATACGCTCTTAGGTACGCACATTTATCAAACGCAGATTTTTAATATGTTTAACTTGCACGGTTCTTGAATTTGCGGAATGAACACCTGCATGTGCAAAATTTTGATTAGTGACGGGTGCGGAACTTATTTTTTGTATGACGATAATTTTGACCACATTCGAGACTTAATTAACAAAAATATTACTTTTCAAGCTTTAAAAAATCGTTTGAGATATTATTTTAATCATATTTTAAATTGATTTTTGTTCTACATAAAAGTAACAACTTTTTTTGTGATTAGCTTCACAGAATGATCTCTCTCTCATATATAAAACTCCGTTTAAAAAAATTACAATCTTTTACCATGATGTCATGGAGAACAGTTATATTATTGCTTTATTATTATGTTTTTTTCTTTATTTGTTTCTTTCTTATCTTTCTCTGTGGGTAATGTACACTAACTATGTTTTATATTTCTATGTTTTGTTTCTTCACCACAAACATCTCCGCGTAGTAACAACTAAAACTTGATTATGCATGCTGTGAACATTTTAAATTGAAGTGTTACTTAATATCTGTGCACATTCCGACGGCAATATCATTAATGTAATAATTGTTAACACTCTGTAAATGTTTCAAACAATACATAAATAAAAAGACTCAAGTGTTTTAAGAGAAGAAAGCGGCAGATAATAAACGGGCGGATATAATGATTAATCCCGTGATAAAAGAAAAAGCGTTCCACCCTGCCGAAGGTTACAAATGTTCCCCATCTCCCCCGGGCCTCCCTTGTACGAGAGCTTATTCAGTATCCCGAAAGGAGCCACAATGGTAACTTTCAATAAGAATTACACCGCTGGCGAAGCTGTTACAAGGGAAAAACACGATCGAGGAATAACAAGCCGTATTTCAATAGGGTATAAACTCCACTTCCGCCCGCCCCGCGCGCGGCGCTTGGAGCGTTCCGTCCGCCGGCGGGAAGGAAAACACGTCTCTTGTTGTAACAGAGAAACCGAAACGGAAAGCAGAATGGAGGATGAAGAAGTTTAGTTGCGTCTTTCCGCCATCTGCAGAAGCGGGACGGAGCATAAAATGGCGGGCGGGCGTATCGATTGGCGGGAAACGGTGCGCCGCTTTCCCGGTCAGAGGGCTCTCTAGCGCCGCCTGGGCCGCACGCCGAACCCTCCGAGCCGTGAGCCGCGAGCCGTGAGCCGTGAGCCGCGAGCCATACACATACTTACCATGAAACATTGAACTTATCTTCAGAGACATTATTATTGTTGCCATTGTTTAATTTATTTCATTATGTCATTCCTCAACATTGTCTATGAGCTGTTTACATAATAATAATTACCATTATTATATATGTCTGATTTGTATAGTGCCGTTTTTGTGAAAAATCACCTCAAGGGTAGGTACTGAGCAAATAAATATAATTAATATATCTGGCTTACAACTAAGGTTTATGATTACAATAAGTGGCTTACATCTAAGACTTATAGCTAGGACTTATGACTAATTTACAATCGTGGCTCATTATTTGTTTAATTCAAATTGTTTTCACGGTATTTTAAAAATAAGTAATGAAGTATTTACGTAATAGAATTTGACAATCTAAGAGGATGGGCGTGTAACAGCCGGACTTGAAAACAACAAACAGAACTTGAATTTTAATGAAATTTGATGAATTGTTAAAATTCTGTGAAATAACCTAAGTATCTAGGTACTAGTATTAATGTTTTTTTTTTAATTTTATATGTATACCGTACAAGAATCCTAACTGTTACCGTCCGGAGCCAGTGAGACTATGGCATCCCCAATTGGGGTATGTTGTGAGGCTAAAGAGGAAGGAGATGGGGAAGAGGAGGGAGGGGAAGTACCTGACTATTCAGATCTGGTCACCAAGCACGGCTAAAACCATTTCAAGCAACAGTAACAGTATTCAAGTATCTTCCACTCTGGAACGTGCCGCAAATATTCTATATATTATTTTTAGTTAATTAATTGTGGAATAACAAAAATTCATCAAATAAAATTTATTTAACGAGGTTTGAACCCTCGACCTTACGATTAGGAGTCGAGAGTCTTGCCCCTCGGTGTGTGTGGAAATATAGCAAAAGTGTTACAAATAACCATTCGTCAGAAAACCTCCCTCGAATCGATATCCCCAGAGTAGGGCGATCGAATAAATTCAATCCGAAAAGGACAAAAGAAAAATACTTTCCATACATACATCATGCGGACAGATTGAAAAATACGTTTCCTTTGTATAAGCGGCTACGATTTTGGTCTTGTTTCTAGCTGAGGACTTATATTTCGCGTTCGACGTTATTTTATTGGTCTCCCATGGCCACCTTTCTCTGGTTAACTTTTTACCGGGAAAAGTAAAACCTTTTGCGGAACCGAGTCGCCTGAACCAGTGCCGCCTCGTCAACCATTCAAATCTATTTTCTACATCAATTCTAACCGACATGTATTATTTTTAAAAACCACTAAACTCTCTATATAACTACTTCTTAAATTTTCGCAAAATCATTTTGTGAAGTTTTTAATTAAATGAAACAAATAACTACATTCTCCCGATTCTATTCCCATTGTCCTGACGAAGAAACCGTCAGTTTAGAAACATGTCCATAATTGTGATTATATAAGTGGTGTACACCAAGTTTTTGTTTGTATAACATTAACACAGTTTAAACAATTATTACATTAATGAAACCGCCATTGAAATGTGCATAGATATTAACAATCCAATTAAAAATGTTCAAGATTTAGTTTGTTACTAGGTGGAGATGCTTCTAGTGAAATAACAGAAATAATAATAAGCAAAATAAAATTTAAAACATAGTTTGCATACAATACAGAGAAAGAAAATAACTTAAGAAAGAAAAGACATAATCACATAATTTTCAGTTCAAATACCTCTATTTGCCATGACGTCATATTAGCTCATAGCTTATAATATTGCACATGTTTTTTTAAACCACTGGAGCGGCAGAGCAATTTAAACCTTTTTCTCGGATAATTTATTAACATTTTTTCTATGTAGCCAATAAATTCACCTGTATTTTTTTCTATTGTCACATATTCGTAGGATCTATAAAAAAATACATTATGAAATCGTTAACTTTAAAACTTTTTAATGAATCTAGAGAATATTTGCGACATTTTGGCAGCAAAGCAATCCGTGGTTTTGGAAATAGTGCCATATTGTGGCAAAAAGCGTTCGAGTGGATAAACGATTCTGTTAATAAATATGTCTATATCGTCACATCCGAGATATTGAATTTGAAATAAACAATATTATTCTTAAACTACCCACGGTGCATTGTTTTTTGACTTAAATTATAGTTTATTTAATTAATTTTAAAAAAATAATTTAAATAACTTCTGTTAGTAACTGTCTTTAACTGTAACTGTTTTAGTCTTATTGTGAATAATTTCATATATACATATAAAGTCAATAGATTGTTCTTCTTTTTTCTAATGTAAGAATAGTATTGTAGCCGGAATAATAATAATAATTAACACCGACTTTTTGTGAAAAATCTTGACAAGGGTGCTGTACAAATGTGATTTCCTAGACTTTATATAATTACTTACAAAAAGGATACAGAAAACATATTTTCCTATCATCACTTCAGATCAAAACACTTTTATTAGAATGTTTAAGCCTGGATAATATACGAATTTCCACGCAAACAAAAAAATATTGTTATTAAAATTCTTTAACATTATTCGAACATACCTACTAATATTATGTGCTCTTTGTCGCGAGTGACATTGACAGACAGATTAAAAAAGGGGGGCTTAAAAATAAAACGTAACAATTAAAATGCACAACAGAGTGTGAAGTTATTTGGCTGAGATTAGGGGCGGTGTGAATCAGCGGCACGAAGCGCCACTGGTCGCCGCGAGCGTGTGTACCGTGTACCTCCTAATGGCTTCCCTCCCCGCCCCTGTACGGACACAGATATATCAGAGTAACTATGCCGTGTTGATCTTATCCTAATCCAATCACACTTTTTGTTTGATTTTATAAGCTTTACTTGAAACTTTCTCCGGCTTTCCTTGCTGCTCGGTCTCTGAAGGATCTCTTCAGGGGTTACATATTGTAAAAAATGTTCTCAATTCTCTTTGGTTTTTAAATCTTTCATTCCTCTTCCTTCGGTCTTTCTCTCTACGGTATTTCAGGGTATTTGCACATCGCTCATATTTAAGTCGTTTGATATGATCTATGTATTCTGTAAAAAGGAACTGGAGAGGTATTTTAGATATTTTATTCAAAGCCTTTTTTCAGGCTTCAAGGGGAAATGCTATAGACCGATATAGGACTCGGCGGGCACTTATTTATAAAGCAGTGAAAGCCTTCTATTCAAATTACTTTATTTTAGTTCGGATATTTTATTACTTCATCCCAAGTAGGTACTTAGTCTAACTGAGTAGGTATGTAATATTATCTATAGATATAAAAATGAATCCCTGTTACCCTTGGTCACGCCATAACTTCAGAATGACTTTATCTATTTCACTCAACTTTTTTTAAACGTTTTCTAATACTCTAATAAAATTAAGAAAATTGGATAATTTCAGAAAACTTAACGACCATTTTAACTTCATACGTTTGACAGTTTGACAGGGAGAAGGGAGGGGGAACGCGGGGAAGGTTAAAGAGAAACGCGGGAGGGGAAGGGTACGAGGGTGGGGAAGAGGTGGCGGAAGGGGAACGGAGACGAATGGGAAAGGACACGCAGGGATAAACAATTTCTTAATTTAATTGGCATTGCAACGCTAGCCGGAATCAGCTAGTTAATAATAATAATAACTTGATAATTTGTAGAGTGCTGTTTATGTTAAAAAATCACATAAAGAGCGTTGAATAATTTATTATAAATTCTTAGGTTCTATAAAATTTGACTATTTACAAATAGATACAGAAAACATACTTACCTGGCAGGTCATTTCCGATAAACACGCATTAATTTGAAAGTTTGTGCTTGGAGAAGATATGACTTTGTATGCGGAGGACACTATATATTTAAAACACTGAAAATTGCATGATTTTACATTTGCTACCCTAATCACTGTTCTTATTGCATTTATAAAAAAGATTAGTGGTTAAAAATAGAGTTAACATTTATTTTGAAAGACTGGAGAATTTAGAACTGTAGAATTTGTGTGAAATTACTTTTACAAAAGCTTATTTTTACACAATTAGTTATTTACAATGTCGCGGGTTGTGAAGGTGAAGATATTAGGAAACAATGACTAAATTGGAGGCAAGGTGTAGTCGTTAGCAGAACAGACTCGAGAACTTCCTCAGCTATTAGCCCTCTAAGTAAAGGAGGCTATATTGCCTTACGGGGCGTCCCTACTTACCGCCTCCGCTCCACTCCAACCCGTCATAATCCATCCTTTGTTACCGACAAACTCCCTTTTGATAAGATTGTTAAATATTTCACATCGCGCTCTCGGAAATAATAACACTTCAACTAGACTAAATTTTTTTACCACTTAATGTCTATATAATAAGGTCATTTTGACGAAAACAGTTCACTTTATAAATTATACCCCATCTCGTGGCAGATAAGAAAATGATTAAGAAATTTTAGAATATATTACTGCAGCAGGCAGTCATTAATGAAGTTAACTACGATGTTTCAGAATAATAGCACGTTTTGCCCTACATTAAGACTTCTATCACAAAAAAATCTGTAGAAAAGAAACGCAATTAGTGACTTGAAATTAGATACATAATGATGATTTAAACGAATCGGTCTCGTTACTTATTGTCTTCGTTAATAATATCAACAAATTTCTCTATATATGCTGAGGACAAAGCTAAAACTAAGGTCGCTAATTAGTTATTCCGGACTTGAAATTTCGTCATTATTTAAAAAAAGACTTTTATAATAAAAAATAAAAAAGTGGCTTGTTTGGTCGAGAATAATACTACATATTATACACAAAATTAAACTTAATGTAATTATCGAGTCAGGAGTTTATACATAATACATGAGACAAAGGATGAGACAAACGATGTACGTATATATGCTTCCTCCAAAGGAAAAAAAGGAACCATTTTCTTGCATTTCCATCTCTCGTGTTAAAGAAAGGAAATTATTTTTTGTTTTACAATAGCTTCACACAGGAGGCCCCGAAGAAAATAATTCCCCTCAAAAGTAAATAATTCCCCTCAAAAGAAAATAATTCCACTCAAGGCCTATGTCATCTTTGGGGATGCTGTGTGGAGGGTTTTTTTTTGTAAGGAAGGAGAGGATGTTCTGGGAAGGGAAAAGGTATGAGGGGTGGGTAGGAATCTTGGAGGTCAGTGTGTCCAGGAGTGACAAACGAATGATTCCATCCCTCCCATTACGGTGTAAGGTGACATTCCGAGAGAGCCCTGATGAAGAAGTCAAAAGGCCTTCCTCAACCAGACTCTACTGATCTGGCCTGCCACGCAATCAGTGGGCTGACGCATCCGCTGCCAAGACCCGGAAAACCTCACCCCATGAACCCGGGCACCCCTGCTAAGTTACTAAACGTAGCGAAACACTTAAGGTTACATATGGCAGAGATGTTGGTTATCCAATAAATGGTTTCCGGGGCTTGTTCCTTGAAACGGCACGTTCTCGGCATTTTGTTTTATTTAATACGAGTGAGGAAGTTGCAAAAAAGTAATCATTTTCTTTCCCCTCCCTCACTCGTATTAAAGAAATGAGATGAAAACTAAAAGAGCCTGTTGCCGTTATAAAAGCAGCAGATACGTTTTTTGGCAAAATATCGTCGTTCACTTTTAGTTTGACTAAAGTACCTACTATCATAGTAATTACTTCATCATTAGGGTCAATCATTTTTATACTTACACAGATTATAAGAATTCTCGTAAATAATATACAACTTTTATCGGTATTTAAAGGTTTTATTTGAGTCCAAACACGTCGCTCGCTATGCGTCTCCTCTATACAAATAGTAAATATAATGTGAATCCACAAGCACAAGCGCCTTGCAAATACCCACGAAATAATAACGACCGATGAATAAGTTACCATAAGAAACGAGATGAGACTAACTATGTAAGTACCGATTACATGTACATTTGAATTATAAATGATTCTCTCGTGAATGCGAAACACATAGGCAGTTTTAAATTAACTGGCATTTCGCTATTTTAGTATCGTGAAATTAATATGTATACGTATCCTGGTTTGTTAGCCGCAAACGAGTGTCAGAGGAACAACAATAAATTTACCTTCTTTATACATGGGCCCTGCAAAAGCAGTGGGTTTAGTCTCCCAGCCCTTCTAATATCTAGGCAAATCAATATGAAGTTTGAATGCTTTCGAGGTCTGCCGCGGAGCGCCGTATGATAGCCGTTTCCTCGCTGGCGGAGCATGTCGGCTGCTCTCCGAACGATGGAATCAGTCACGACGCTCAATGCTACAACTAGCTAAGCCGCCCCGAACCGCACGATGTACAGTACAGTACACATTTATACATGTACCAACTATATCTGTACATTTGTGTACATACCGTATAGACACAAGTACATAAAATACATACCTTTTCGTTTTGAAACAGCATCACGAGAAGACGAAATTATTAATTCAAGTTTTTTTTTTGATTTCAAATGCATCCGAAAAATTTCAGACAACTTTATAAGAATTAGTGGACTTTCCTTACTTAGCAAGACACCCGGTGTACGCCATCCATCCTGAAGAGGGGGGGGGGAGGTGGCCAGGGTGTGATTTTTCTATTTCGCCTATATAATCATGTTTTTTGTCATTTTATTCGAACTTGCCAGGAATTCCGTAATCAATTCTATTAAAATTATTTTTTCTAATATTTTTCAAAATTCCTGACAATTTCCAATGTTTCCTGTTTTCCTGACAAACAGCTAAAATTCCTGCCATCTGGTAAATCTAGATGCATATTATAAGCACTAGTAATAGTCAGTTTTAAATCATGATTTCTTTGTGTGCGTCGCATTTATTTGCATTGTATTACTAATATTTCATATATACCCTTTGCACTGCTTTGCCGATTGCCTGTATTATAAATGTACTGTGTTCTTTAACCATTCCAGATTAGACGTGATTCAAGTGTGAGCTGTTTGAAAAAAGTGCCAAATTAATTACGATTAAAATAATAGTGACCTTTGTCTACAGATATGGAGCAGGATACGATTTGGCCGCCAGGCGCAAGAACGCCACTCGGGAGTCGACCGCAACTCTAAAGGCGTGGCTCAACGAACACAAGAAGAACCCCTACCCCACCAAGGGAGAGAAGATCATGCTGGCCATCATCACCAAGATGACCCTCACCCAAGTATCCACGTGGTTCGCCAACGCCCGCAGGAGACTCAAAAAGGAGAACAAGATGACCTGGGAACCCAAGAACAAGACAGACGATGATGACGAGGCTATGGTCTCCGACGACGAAAAGGACAAAGACGACCTTCTCGACGATAAAATGAAAGGACAAAAAGGTACGTAAAACGTAATATTTTATTACATTGCTCTGTCTAATCTAATCTAACCGCGATGCGAATGTAAATGTCCATGTAACATAACATAATATTGCCTTGCGATTGATCGAATAATAATAATACATTTGCTAGCGAATAATTCTATCCATGTTGGTTGTGTTTCTTCCATTTGAACTATCATTGTATCATTGCATAAAAACCTTTGTTTGCTTCCATTGTAAGATGATGTCAATGTGGAGTTGGTTGGTTGGATGGCTGCTCGGCAAGAGAGGAGAGAGGCAGCGCGGAACAAAGGGCTCTTCTCCCATAAGGTGGGAGGCAGCGGTGGGAGGGACCGTGTTTACTGACAGTTCAGCAGAAATACAAACAGCCATCCCACCCCCTAACCGACTACCTAAATAGCCAATCTTTTAAATCCCACTTTAGTTTTATTGGAGAATAATTCAGTAAGTGAATTATCTCGCTCAGAGAGAAGGGCGGGAAGAAACCGAGCGTAAACGCTTTCCTCTATTCCGGATTTCCTCCTTGTGGTGGAGTACTCTCCGTTTGGGCGTCTCTTTCCCTCTTAGGGGTGGAGCACCCTCCGATACGCGTATCGCCCATCTCTTTATTATTTGTGCAGATATACTCGTATTCTTACGCCATTTATTATGTAGGCTGCGTGGGGGAAATCTGAAAAGGGAAACTGCGGCGAACGCTTCGGAATGAGCACCCCCCGGCGCCCGGCGACCCCCGCCGTGTGGCCCGCTTTATATTCCCATACTCGCATGCCACCCCCCCCGCACCCACACCCGCTTCCCACCCTCTCCCACTTCGTTCCGATACCATCGGAGCACTTCATATCCCATCTAACTTATTCAACCGTTTCACTGTATCCGAATTACTTCGTCATAATACCTACCTACCTCTAATTACCTGCTTATTCAATTCCTAGTTAAATTCCACACTAGAAACAAAGTGAGATCATGCTTCTATCCCCTATTTAAACCAACAAAATTGCTCCTAACATAACCCGCAAAAAAATTCAGAAGTAGGTATTTTTTCGTTAGTCAATGGACGGGATGTTGAGTATAAAAAAATAAAGTAGATACCTGAAAAAGGAATACATATTTATAGAAAGCAATATATCTTTATAAAATGACGGAAATTATTGACAAGTGTTTTAAAAATAATCAAACACAAAGACGTTTGCACACAGTCAATAACAATAAATCCGACGAGCGTTGTACCTAGGTATAATAGACACAGAATTGATTGTTTTCCCTCGAAGCCTTCAAGGCTCGAGTTGTGAAACGAGCCGCCTGCTGACTGGGGCTGGCTGGCTGGGGCGGTGGGTGGTTGGGGAGGAAAGCTCTTAATATTGACGTCCGTGTAGCACGCAGGAATGCGTGAGGGGAGACTAGATTTGTGTCGGGGAAAGCGTCGGTCCACGAGGGAAAGGGATAAATAAAAGCTTTCGGAATACATACACGCGTAGGACTTCGTGGCGTCGAGACCGAAAGCTGGCAAACATTCAAGAGCCAACTCGGAGAAAATGCGCACTACTTTATTGGCAGAATTTCTAAGAACACGTGTAGTGATAGATCTTTTGTACAAGTGCCACAACATAGTTTGCTATATGTAGCTAGCAGCCGGTAGAGGGTTGACGCAGTGGGAGCGCACAGCTCCTTTGCCTGGGAAAGACGCGTCCCGCTTTTCATTACACGCTGCACTCTGCGAGTCTCACTCCATCGCCGTCAATGTAGGGTGGTTTGGAAAAAGATATTTCATAATAAATAGACCCGGCAGTATGTGTTGCGCGCCCGGGGAGTTTATTGCCAGAACATTCACTCCACTCTATCGATCTCGCTGCGTGTGAAATATGCATTCCGCAGGGTTCTCCCCTCGCGTACGCGAATTTAAAAGCATGATAAATACTTTTATAAAACCCACGAAAAACCCTCACCATTTGGCAACATTTAAATTAAGATTTTTTATTATAATAGAAAACCATTATTTTTACACATCTATTACTTTTTGGTTGGAGATAAAATGATCCTTAAACTCGAGTTAATATCAAGTTTAATGCCGCAATAACTTCCCGCTGCTATTGCACATTGCAAACAACATTTTTAATAAAAACAAGGTTATCAAGCATTAGGGATGCTGATGAATATGAAATAGCTGCCGGGATTCCAGCGATATTATATTGTAATGGATCCGACATGCGTAAACTGCCCGGAGCATTTTAGGGTTTGTAACGAGCGAGATAAAAATCAGAATTCGAGCCCAGGAAACGATAATTTCGGTAATGAATGAAAATAATTTGGCGGATAAGTATCTTAATTCTCCCCTCCGGTCTCCCTAAAAGCCGAGCTGCGAGCAGTAACCAAGGCAAGGGGCCGGGGTGTGAATTTCATTATACCGTTCAGGGAACCCCCGAACGTTCTTTGATGGGTCACGACTTACTTAGATGTCCCTATAATACACAGGGTGGACGGGAACAACGACGTATGATCTTTTATTAAAAAAAAATATATGTATTCAAAACACATACGAAACAAAACATTAAAACTTAGAATGACTTATTTCACTAACTTATGAAGAAACTCAGTTTACCTATTTGCAGTGGCGGCTCGTGACTTTTGGTGAGCTAGAGTGCTAATATTAACAAAAATGGCATTATTGATGTCGTTGAAGCCGAAAAATATTTTTTATTTTTTTTTCGAAAAAAAAAATTTTGTATGAAGATTATCAGGAAATCTGTGCGGCGCACGGCAAAACTGAAATTTCCTGAAAATCTTCATACAAAAAAAAAATTTTCGAAAAAAAAATAAAAAAAATTTTTTCGGCTACAATGACATCGATAATGCCATTTTTGTTAATATTTGCACTCTAGCTCACCAAAAGTCACGAGCCGCCACTGCCTATTTGTAAAAATAAAACAAAGAAGTGAAGTGATTCTTACCTACTAAACATAGACTCAAATAATACTTACCTTAAGAGCGATTGAAGTAAAACTTCTTTGACTGTTATGAAAAAAATTACTAAAAATATAAAACAGAATAACGTAATTTCCGTTTGAAAACATTATTTCCGTCCGAAAAAGATTTGATTTTGTCGTCATATCTCGCATAAAGAAGTTTTACTCCAAAAAAGCTTTAAAAGCTTTCATAGACGCGCTGTAGCCTCCGCAGCTCTTGGGGTTGCTTCGGCGTTTGGCTTCGAATAAAAGCCAGGGGGTGAAATAAGAAATAAATGCGAAGGGGCATGGAGGGCCACAAGTGGTGTTTTCACTTTGCTAATCGGATAACCACTCGGCAAATGGTTCATTGCGAGGCGTTCGCGATTTCTTTATTACATTTTAAGCTTATCCTTTCGCAAACTAATCATAAGGGCAAGCATTACAACCATCAGGAAAAGTAACTTTGGTTCACACGATCACGTCATGATCTTTACTGTACACGCTGTTGAAACATGGAAAATAATGTTTTTTTCTTGCGTGTATTAAAAATAATCCTCTCGCATTTAAAGTTTAAGTTGTGTCCAATTTATTAAATTTTATTTGTTCGGTCTACAACTAGAATTCAACAACTTGAATCATAATGTATACCTATCTGTTTTCATAATGACAACGTGATTTATCCAATTCGTTTCCTGATTAATTTAGTAAATTAGATACGCTTACAAGCAACACGCTTTAATCAATGGATATCTGGTTGGTTTTTTTTACAATCATTACAGCGTGGCTTTTTATGAATGATAGAAACGAGATTCTTAATAATAAATATTATTACTAATGTAAATAAACAGCGAAGTTTTTGTTGTCTCAACGGCAATTTGGGGTCGATTAACTATTTAGTTTTTAGATATAATATGCGAGTAGGAAGAGACGTGGGGCGGAGGTATCCCAGAGACACTATTAAACAGAATTATTATGAATTAAGAATCCAAATGGACATTCAAATGAAGCGTATGGATATATGGGCGCATGTCTGCAGGCGTCCCGCTGGTTGGAGCCAACACGCTTCATATGTCTGCCCAGATCGGCCCATTCATCAATACCGGCGGGGAACTGACTTCATTTCCTAATAATGTTTGTTTAAGCAAACCTTTCGTTCTTCATTTTATCTTCCATTATGTTTTTATTCGGTCCGATAAAAATATTCTTATAACTCGATTAGACGATAAAGTTCGCCCGTTGTTCGGACGCACAAAAAACGAGTCGAATCGAAATTTATTTTTCTTCCGACGTCAGGAATTCGGATTATGGTCAGCATGTTGATGATGAAGTGTTCCTAGGCGCGGCCCAATGTGGACTGTGGATGTGTGTTTATGAATCGGACCGGCTTACAAATTGAACTGCCCGTCAATAAGACAACATTCCTGCAATTTACTTTAATTTAATTATTAAAGAATAAGACATTAATAATTCAATTTCTCTGGTTTGATTTATGATGACCTTCTCTATTGGATGATAAATCATTTTGAAGTTCAACCTTTAGTGGTGTTTTTTTTTTTAACATTAGTTTCCTTGCTGGCTGAGCCTTCGAGTTAACCTCTATTAGTGTGCTCGTGCCATGACCATTGCTGTACTTGTATACATATATATAATTGTGATTTGTGATGGAACATTATTGCGTTGAATGTTTAGCGCGAATGGCGAGGATAGGCTCATGTGTGTTGGTTGGGTTTGCCTGTGTTGACTGGTATTATTCTCGATTCAGATTCCATGCACCACGTGAAATCCGAGCGTCAGCTGCAGCAGCAGCAACTGCAGCACGACAAACCGCTTGATGACGATGATGACCTTACAGATGACGAGCGGAAGTCCGAAGAGATGATGGGACATCACCACATGCACGGACATGGACACCACCATCAGCAGCACCAGATGTTGGGCTACGGCATGAAGGAAGAGCTGCGGGGCGGAGGCGACTGTGGAGTGCCCATCCCCGCTACCAAGCCCAAGATCTGGTCGCTGGCGGACACGGCGGCTTGCAAGACGCCCCCTCCGCCCGCCGCGCAGGGCTGGCCCGCGCACTACCAGAACTTCGCGCTGCCCCAGGGCGGCTACTACGGACGGGGCCACTTCTTCCAGTCGGGAAACGGGCAGCAGTCCTGCGCGCACCCGGCGGGGTTTCCGGAGATCCAGACGGATACCCCGCCGCAGACTCCACCGAGTATGAAGCTGCCGGCTGCAGCAGCGCCGTTCGGCAGCGGTGGCAGTAGCGTGCAGGGCTCTTCCCCGCGACACATCAGAGACGACTATCACCCCGACGCTGCCTTTAAGCCCTTTTACAAAAGGTCAGTACCTACCTACCTACCCACTTACCCACCTCAACCAAAACCACCTCCACACTTAGTCACCGTAACTTGTCGATAATCATATTATTTGTATTCAAATTAAGAGGCCGTTAAATTTAGTGTCCCAGCTTTGTGATCTAGGTAGTTTTGCTCAACTGACTAATGTCAAAACAACTATTTCATTCGGCTATCCATCAATTAACAATTGTAATAAATTACTTTAGATACTTATTTTTAAGACCACTGATAGATACACTTAGGATGTGTTGTTAAAGAATATTTGAAAAAAAAATCAAATTACGAAGTTAATTTTCAAATTTCTCTGAAAGTTCTATTCAAGTTCTGTTATTATTTCCTGACCTATAAATGATATAATAACAGAACTGTAAATATTTCCAATATGACACATAAACATTTTAAACCTTCTATTCCAGCTCACCTCAACAGCTGACCAACGGATTCGTATCTCCAGTTTGAGTCGGAAGGGAAATTTTATAAGGTAAGCCTATGTTTTTTTCCACAAGTAAGCAATGAATAAAACTAGACCTGAATTATGTTCCCCTATTCAATAGCCCGTGCCCGACTTGCTATTATTTAATTACGTACATTATTTGTAAACTTGTAAACAAAACAATAAACAAAAAGAAGAGTACCGGCCGGAAGACATAAAAAACAACGAGTCCAAAAAGAAATAAGTTTCTAATGAATACGTCTGCAACGAGCCCGGCGATTCCCATTAACCTATAGACACTCCGGTTCCTAAGCCAAATAAAAAGGAACGAAGAAAAAAAAATACCCTTGTAGACCCGCGGTGAAGTTATTGTTTCCTGTAGTGTCCTCAAAACTGGTACCATTATTTTACCCGGCCAGAAAACGGTGTCAGATTTTTATACGAGGGACCGCGAGGAGATTTCCACCCAGATAAGCAGGGCTTCAAGAGCATACATTCATTAGGTGGAGACCATAGCCGGTCTTACGGAGCGAGCGAGCACAGGTTGCCCAGGTATATGCGGTGGGAAGGAACCACGGGAAGTCAAATCGTTGGCATAAGTAAACGCATCACAACGTTTTACTCCAGGAAAGAAAGCCACATATCGCTGTATTTATACAAATTGTATAAGTTATTATTGAAAAGAAAGACAGAAACCAAAATTTTAAAACATTTTCATTGAATTTATATATTGTTATTGAATGTGGCATCTCCAATTGGGATATATTGTGAGGCTGATGGTAATTGGAAGGTAACCACGGTAATTCAAATCGTCGGCATAGGTAGACGCATCATAACGGTTTACTCTAGAAAAGAAAACAAAATAGCGCTGTCTTTTCACAAATTTCCCTTTTAAACTACCCCTACGGATTTATCTCCAACCTCCTTCCTATCCTCAGAGCACTTGTTCCTAGTCCTAACAAATCAGTGCCCCCTGGCGTACCGGTCTCACCAGGACAGGATTGCTCCTGGCTGGGGTGGTACAATCGTATCGTTCTCAATATAAAGACAAAATCATAAATAATTTAAAAAATTTCATCTAATTTATATATTATGTATTAGAGATTATAGCATCCCCAATTGGGGTATATTGTAAGACTAAAGGTAGCTGAAAGGGGATGGAGATGGTGAAGAGGAGGTATCTAAATGGCTGTACAAATCTTGTTCCACAAACAGAGCTAAAGCCATTTAAAGCAACGTTTGAATTCTGAACAGTGTTCTTACACCATAACGATACTGAGAGTGTCTTCCACTCTGGAACGTGCCGCAAATACACTACATATCATTTTTAATCAATTAATTGTGAAATAATACAAAATGATAAAATAAAATAAAATCAGGGATTTCAACCTGCGAAAGTCTTTCCCCTCGACCACAGAGGTCGCAAATTACACAACAGTGTATCAGTTTTCTTTCAAACAAACTTACAAGGAAGGAAAACAAACAATTACAGACAAAATCGAGTTTTGCGGTTTCCCATCGAAGTGGCCTAAAAAATGAAAACTTGTTTTGTACGCTAAAAAAATAATATCAATTTAGACATAAGCAACAAGTTTATTTAATATCTAGGAGGATATATTAAAAAAATTAAGAAAGACAAGAGCCGAAGATGAAAAAATAACAATTTAACCAATTATTTAAAACCCGACGAAGTCTAGCTTAAATTTTGACCACAAAAAACTAGCTTTAAACCGTCGCCGTTAAATACCTCCGAGGAGAGAAAAAAAACTGTCAAGTGACCGAACGATGCCCGGCCGCGTCATAATTATTCTGAATGAAAACAAGTTTTAGAGTATCAAATGTGTTTCATTAACAATCGGCGCCCATTCATGAGTTCGGGTCCATTCATCGCTGGATCTGGGATCTTTCGTCGCGTTCACCCATATTCCTGTTTGTCTGAGAATATATTATTAACGAAAGAGTCATGACTCGAGATAACAGCTAAGGAGGTAACCGAGATCAAACACACCATCCTGGACAGGGCGGACCGGAAACTTTTCACAGCTCATTGAAAACCGAAGCGTTGAAATTGTTCCACTAAAACTTTTTTACGTTTAGTTTTCATCCTGCTGCAAATATCATTCATCAGTCATATTTCAGTTTTTCAAGTAGGCAAATAAAATGCGGTTTTTTCTTCCTGTTAAGTATAAAATCAAGGTGTTCCTGTATATTGCGAACATTAAAAAATATCTTGTAATATTTGATGTAATATTATACAGAGCTCAGGCCCAAAAAGGCCCCTTTATTTTTCATCATGAGTTTATAATTTATCGTTGTTGCAAAAAAAAATTAATTTAGCTGCAATATAAGGAGGATATCTTTACGGAGATTTAACAATATCGTATCACTTTTTTTTATTATGTAGTTTGTTATTAAGTACAGCTTAGTGCTGTATGATTCCGTGGTAATCACCACCACACATAATAATTTCGGTTGTCTGTGCTGTGCGTTAGTTAGTACTGCAAGAGAACTGGTTCAATGAACTCAAATTTGTGTCATTTTCAAAATTGGAACAGATTGTGTGAAGAATTCCGACAAGCCAAAAACTAGGTAGATACCTAGATACCTATAATATAAAATTTTAAAAATAATTTTACCCCAATTAATCATGAATTCAGACTATCCCGTGACTTTTCAAGAATCTGCGCTTGTATACTATATTATTATTCATGGCTTTACAGTATGTATACCTATTATATTTCGATCTGTGTGTGCCTAGCCAGGTAGGTTGTATGTTAGTTTGTTTGTTTGTTTGTTGAAGGTGTGAAGAAAAAAAATCGCGAATATTTTGTATCCTTTGTCTCAGTTAACCCTTTTCAACGAGCGTATAAAAACTCACGCTCCACAAATGTTTGCACACTCATTGTAAAAAGGGTGTTTAGTTTTCATTATGAAAATCGATGTTATTGAGATTTTAATGATGAAATTAAATTATTTCTTCGTCTTTTTGACAGGGATGAGTTTAAGGCTAATCAGTTTAAGAATTTTAAATAATTTGAAGTGGTGTTGCCTTATTAGCACCCATTAAAAAGGATTAGTGTGTTGTCACTTTTTGCTCGGTGTCGTAGATTTCGCTGCTGCGCCCTCTCCCGCGCAGGCGCACTGGTCAGATCGGATCTCGCTCCATTTGTCACTGTCATGAAGGTGGCGATAGGCCCCGGCCCAATGTGACAATAATATGCACAAGTAATGTGGGGACCTATTCTAATAACAGTCATTCACAACGCTCCATTCAAAAGGATGCTGGACTTGACAGTTTATTTTTTCTCTTCCGTGCCTCTAATTTACTGGCTATATTGATATTGTGTAATTATCGCTAGTCCGAAGTGGGCCACTTTTACACCCTTTTCTCACACTTTTTTATGCTTTTCTTTTTTTCAAACAACTTTGATCTTGAAGCAAACTAGAATATTGTTGATGCCCAGGCCATCCGGGCTCCCATCCACACCTTTCCGGATAATAATATATTAAATTTGTTATTAACTCGATCTGACGGGACATTATTATCAATAAATCAATGTACACACTTATCTTATGGAAATAAACGAAGGAGACACACATTTATGATTTAATTAAGGTGAAAATAAGATTTATATAGAGTCTTCCAGATAAAGTCACCGATCAAAACCGTAGAGACAATATAAAACCGATAAAATTAGATATTTTTACCATCGTTGAATAAAAATTGAATTAATCTGTTATATTTGGCCTTTGTTAGAAAAATAGTACAATTATCGGGTCTGGAACCCACATTAGAATACTTTGTGTAGAAATTGAAATAATACAAAACAAAATTTAACTTTTTTTAATTGTTAAGACGAAAATAAACGCCAGAAATATTCGACTTCTCACCCCTTGAAAACTGCCCGTATTTTTGGTAATATCTGCGCGAGGAAAATAGCGCCAATATTGTTTTTATTTTTTTTATGAATAATTTTACAAGAACGAAAAAAAGTTAGTCAGAAATCAATAAAGTCAAAAATAATCTTGGCCATAATGAGGTATTTTTAAAAAGTTGTTTCTTCTATAAATTCATATTAATCTAATGCAAAAACAAATTATTTAGTACTTTGTGCTTATATTTTTTGTAACGTAATAAATAATTTTATTTTAATTCCATTCGTTGAAAAGGTAGGAATAGCTTCAATGTATCCAAAACATATTTTTTCATATTCATAATGTAAACCGATTCGTAGTAAAGATAAATCTAAATAGTGATTTGGCGTATAACTACATCTTAAAAGGGGTATTCCAGAAATTTCGTTAAACTACAACATTCTTGATAAACATTTTAAATTATCGAACAGGAGGATTTTCGCTAACTTGGTATATTTCTATATGAAATTCTAAATGATGTATTTGATAGTCCAAAATAGCTTCCATTGAAAAATTTACAGATTCCTTTAAGAAATCGTGATTAATTTCAGTGCAGAAATTCTAGCACCAAATTATTATGTGTTCCTCTTTGCCCAGAATACTAATGGAGGAAAATAATTATACCGATAACATCATCAATTTATAACTAAACAAATAATACAATAGATTATTTTTGATTCACTTCAGTTGTGAATAAAACTGTATAATTATTACTATTCCTATTTTAATACCCCAAAAAGGGCCTTAAAAAGTCTACGAAAACATCAGAAACTTTAAAATATGTAGGCGCAACAAAAAAATTAACCGAAGCTATCATTTCAAAACTAATGATAATAATTTGTTGGTCATTTGGGCGCGGGTCCGCGATTTTACCGCAGAAGCTTTTATGCGCAAGCGGTTTCTTTCTCATGGATGTTTTTTTTCTAGCAAAAAGGCATTTGCAGTTTTTGGCGTGTCTGAACCACCGCAAATATTCTCGACTCAAGTGCATTCCTCGGGTTTGAGTCCAATTCCGATTCGTTGAGAAATCTCAACGCAAGAGGGAGCATGCAAATTCAAACGTGTCCACCTCCCCAAAAGATGTTATTCTCGTGGGAACCAGAACACAAACAAGAAAAAATCTTTAATTTTCTACATTAACTAATAAAATAAATAAATAAACAAATATACTGATTGTTAAAATAGGGACGCTTTATAAGTCTACATAATAACCTACAACTGCCTCAAAAATATAAAGGTTAATAAGCTTAGCGAATTTTTAAAAAATGTACATTCCGGTTCCGTTTCAAGATTATGTTTTAATGGTTCAGCAAAGATCTTTTTTTTCAAATGTACAATCATCGTGTTTATTTTAACTTTATCAATATATATTTTTTTAAATTATGGTACCTACTTGCCTGAAGAATAAATATAAACTAGCAGGTAAAAATTCGAAAACTATGTGATGAAAAATTCAATAGTTCTATTTGAATATTGAAGATGGCAGCACTTCTGTTTGTATCTAATACGTGGAGCTAGTCTGTACGACAGACGTTAGCGTATTAATAATATAGAAAATTAGAAACATACTTTTTTGGACTACTACTGTTCACTGAACTCCTAGTTTCACTTAGATTGTGGGACTCTTTTTCATCAGTGAAAGGACACATAGATACAAAAAAATCTCCACCATAGTCGAACCTCGAATACCTACAACAGTTTTATTTAATAAATTTAAAATTACTAAACATGATATTATTTTAATATATTTGGTTTCCCTCGACAATAAGGTTTAGTTTTACCGGAAACGAAGTCGCCACATTTGACCAGTAGAGCTGTCCTTTCGTAGAACGGGCAGCCACGGTTTTCTGGGATTCGTAACCATTTTTCTCAGAAACGCTAAAACATAAGATTCCTTTAGACAAGTCCATTCTTCGGTAGCAATAATAAATATCTTTGTAACTTTGCATAAATAATTGCTTCTTTAAATAAAACTATTCACAACTATACGATTTTGTACTTACTGGACTGATTGAGGCATTGTTTCGCATGAAGATTTGTAAAATTTTGATACGCCAGAAAACAGTTATTAAATCTTTTGATTTAATAATTTATCTGTAGTAATCAAACAAATTACCATTTGATAATGAAGAAATCTTTGAATTCGATTTTTATGTACGTTGGCTCTAGACTCCAACATCCTTCGCTTCTAACAAATCCAGGGTGATAGTTGATACATCTTTATCGAATTATATTAATAATTAAATACTATTATATTATTGTACATGAAGATAATATTAATAAATCTAAACGAAGATATGAAAAACAACACGGCACAAAAAAATAAAAGGAAACAGTCGCAACTGGGACTCGAATCAAGGTTCTCTTCTCTTTACCTACTCGGCCTAATAATAATTTTGTCGAAGATAACATTGTTAATTCAGAATTTGTTATATAGTTAAAAATAAGAGGTCCCCAATGGCCGAGTTGATTAAGGCGTATGTCTTGGTAAACAAGAGATCCTGGGTTCGAGTCCTGGTTGTGACCGTTACGTTGTATTTTTCTGTATCTTGTTCTTTTTTCATATTTTCATTAGATTTATTGGTATTATCTTCTTCTTCAATGATACATTACATTGTTGATTATAACCTTCAAAAGACATTAAAACACAAATTAAAAAATACATTAAAATGATTTGACTGATGTAAATACAGCTTGTCAATATTTAAGTGTGGTAAAAGCATAAACTAAGGAGCGCTAAGCGGCTCGGTTTAGTTTTAATATTATGTATAACGAAACGGTAGGTCAAGCGATAACTCACCGCAGGTGTGTTTCGTGACATTTTGAGGGCCCTTTGTTGAAACAGGACACTATAAATACTCCTTCCAGTTAGGAAATGCTAATTTCAAGATGGTGTTAGAGTTACCTGGCCGGCGGGGCAGCCTCCCTAATTTATTAACTTATATCATAACACTGCATTAGCTGCGGCCTTATGCACACAATAAATGTTTGTATTTATATTATGAACGACTGTGTAAGATGTTAAGTTTGATTTATTCTGTTGGTATTGTTGAAGACCGTGTAATAATAATGTAGCGTATAAAGGATAAGCTTTTATTAAGATAAAATCCACAGGTTTAACAATAAACACCCGAACCTACATGTGTTTTAAGAAGCTTTATTGTATATTATATTAAAAAATTTGTTGAATGCATTTTCGTGCCATAAAATTCCAAATATGTTTTACTAATATTAATATAAATCAAACATAAGCTGCACATCTCACTACGGCATTCCTGTACCGAGATGTGCAGCTTTACAATAATTATGGAATTTAAAAAAACTTACAAAATTTAACACGTATAATCATAAAAAATAAACCTACAAGAGAAGCAATGAATACAGATATTCAAACATTAATTACAGTTGGGCAGTACGATTATAGTTGGCAACAATAACGTTCTACTGAAAACCAAATATTATATGTACAAGGTACCTGTGATGGCTTATCAGATAAACAGATGTATTCTTAGGGTGGCTATAACAGAACTTACTATTTTAATCTTAGGTGGGTAGGTACTTATTATAAATTAAGGCGTGTTGAAAAAAAACGAAACGGTGATCTCCAATTATTTTCTTCTTTGAGTAAATACGCAATAAATGTATTTTTAGTGTTTTGCCGTATATGAACCATAAAGCAATAATTGATTCCATAAGTTACATTCTGTGCTTATTTTCTGTGGTAAATTATTTTGTTATTTTCAATACATAGATGGAGATGGCCGCTTTTGTTCTATCACTCTGATTGGTCCAAAGGGATATTGCTGTTTTTGTTCCATACCCTGCATTACTTTAAAATGGATATCGCCGTTATTGTTGCAGAACTAAATACATTTATTCAAAAATTTATACTCTGAACTCTGAACCCTTTGTGGCTGTCGATAGGATTTTTGTTTTTCTATTCATCGTCATATCTAATATCTCATTTTTGAGAAATGGTGGAGATGGCCATCTATATTTCATCTGATTTATACTTATAGACACTGTTTTAATGTGTGTTTTATTATTGTTTCAGAGCAGCTGTATAGCCGATAGCAGTCCCGGTGCGTCTCTTCTGGACCATAGAACATCTCGAGACGCACGTAGAGGGAGATAACGGTGACAAGTGAAATGACGTTACAGCAAAAACAATCTGATATCTATGTTAATAATATGACAGTTCATCTCGTATGTGTTATAAAATAGATGACATGTGCAATTCATCGTTTATAGATTATAAATACCTATATCTATTATTATTATATTTTAAATTCGTAGAGATTTTCAGTATTCACATATACGTTTCTTTTATTATTAAAATAATATTATTATTATTATCACAGACATTTTTACATAAAACTTTTATCACAGAATGCTTATAGTTGTTAGTGTAAGGTGTTTGTAAAAAGTGTATGCCATGAGCTGATGAAGAAGCGTGAAACGAGCACGAAGTGACGCGGAGAAGTAACTTAACATAATTACTAAACGTATGTTTAGATTAAATTATATTTTAGAAACAAAAAGTATAAATAAAGTTATACGTAAATTCGGCTGTTGGAGGGGGAGGCCGACTGTGAAGTGATTTTAATAATAAAAGGGATTAGTTAAAATTTGGGAGTCATTGTTGCACTGAAGAAGCGATGCGACCCTTTCGACGGAAGATCTCCCTCCGTGGAATGTTCTATTCGCCCTTCGCAGAATACAAAAGACACAAATAATGAACTATAATAATCATTAAGTTAGACGTAATGGTTAGATAGGCACAGTACTTTATTCATATATTATTTACACAGTTAATCTTCTTTGTGGTTACTAAATGTTTTCGCATCTCTCTCTCACTTGTATCGACAAGTGGAGTAAAATGTCGTATTGTCTCAGTAATGATTGAAGTTTTATCTTATCTAAAATAACATTTCACTCAGTAAATACTATGTACTATACCTACCTAACAGTGTATTTCCTCACAGTTTGTGTTTGTTGTCACAGATTCCTACAGTATTGTGTTAAGTATAGAAACTACATTGCAATAAATATTTTATAAACACCGTATTATTTTTATTTGTACGTGATAGGGGGATCACACTATTTATTATTGATAAATTCCCGTATTTGTTAAACACCCACATATTTATTGTTGACCTTGCGTACCAAAATATTAAGGTCTTATTGTGAAAAGGGGCGCAAGTGCGATCCGCGGACTCTCGTTAAAATTAAAGTTTTATTAAAAAGTCTACGTGACAAACAGTACAAATTTTTAACACTAAGGTCTACCATTTCTAGAATTTAAATGGAATGTAACAAGGTAAAACTTAAGGACAATTTAGGCTTATTCCTAGGATTCTATTTAAATTACTTTTGAAAAAAAAAATCTATGTAAAGAAGTGATACCTACAGCAATTGTGAAAATAAATGTTTTGTATGATTAGATTTCACTAATTTAAAATAAATATTTTTGTTAAGTACGCAATATTCTATTTCATAGAAGATGGCTGCACTGGGGGAGGTTCCGCCTATCGCACTTGTTCTTTATCTGAAAGAAACAATAATTGATATAATATGGTAATAATTAGGATTGATCGTAGAAGAAGACTTAAACTATGTATTATAATATTATAAACATTTATTATATTTCATGATTATGTAGAGCTGAAGCGTTACTTTATAGAAATGCAAGTAAAGTACTTAATCTGAATAAATTCATCTCAAAGCAGAAACCGTACCTTGTGTATTTTAACAGTAGTTTAAATTTTATAAACAAATTGCTAACTGTTGTCCTAACTAACTTCTAAAGGTTGGATTTTATTCATAACACGCTCAATGTTTTAAGAAAATGTGAATAAACAAAATAATTACAAAACTTTCAGTAAAAATAAGTGATACCTACTTGAATAGATTTGTTTGTTTCTTTCCCAAATTGATTTGTTTTCGTCCATGTAAAAAGTTATATTATAATAAATTGCAGTGTTTGTAAGGACATGCATCAGCGTATTCTTCGAGGTCGTTATGTATTTATAGAATATCACAAACATTATACATAATTAAATACTATTATTTCTCGTTAATTGTTTCATTGTTATTTCTCCTCGCATTCTTCCCTCATCTCTTCAGCAGTTTCTCATTAATAATATTTTTAGTGACCTATTGGACAAAACTAATATAATCTAAATACCTAGATCTCTCTGATGATGAAAATGTTATGTGGCAAAGAAAGGAAAGACCATGAGATGTTTTAGAACCTGATTTCAGTAAATAAACAATGTCTACAGAAACGTATTTCATATGTTAATTTTTTGATTCCTTCTGTGAACACTTTTGAAATGAATTGAGATATCGGGTATTATTGACTCCACAAATTGAGAATCCAGCTTTGCCGAGAACATGAATAGTTTTATACAAAAACTAATAATAATTCCTAATATTTAAAGTTGGATTATTGCTTCACCTGAAGGACGCTTTACAACTTAATTAATTTAACTTAAAACTCATCATTTTGCCTTATAATTTTACTTATAACCAGTGACATTTATAACTAATAATTTACAACTAAGACTTATAGCCAGAAACTAGATTCCTATGTACTGAGACTTATGTAAGTACAACTAAGACTTATAGCCAGTGACTCACAATTAAGACTTATAACAAGTGACTTACAACTAATACATATATATAACGAACTCAGAATGATAAAAATCCAATATTGAAGTACCTACTGTTCTTAGGAATAAGAAATAACTAAAAAATCCTTTCTTCATTATCATTATTTCCATTTTTTTTAACCAGAGTCATTAAACATTCTTAACATAATGGTTAATACCCTATTTTTTCGCACACTTTCCAAGCAATATTATAAAAAAAATCCTATCAATAAAATTGAGAATCTCAAAAATATTTACTATCCAATAAATCCAGAGAGAAATGGCTCTAGGTACAAGGTTTGCCGAGGTGCCTACGGCTCCGTAATTCAAGACACATTTTATGAACATGCGCAATAAATTAAACAGACAAAGGACACTAACAAGGTAAGTATTTTGTTCCTAGGCTTGTACAGACATGTACAGCATGTCCGTGCATCGGTTTGTATGTATATGTATAATATGTACATTTAATACATTTAAGAGAACAGACATTTTATTAAGGAACAGTTCTTCCTTATATACATATTTTACAAAAATATTGATGTATCCTAATCAAGGAGAAAATAAATCAGTGATTTGCACAACAATAAGTCACTAACTTGGTTTTTTAGAACAAAGGTGTCTAAATTGACTTACATAATTTTTTTTTTTTAAATTTACCATATAATCTGTTCACATACTGTACAGAATGAGCAACCTCGCCGATGTACAGCTTCTTTATTACACACACAGCACATAAGTAATGATGTAAGTATGATCTTTGAAAGTAGTAGAAAAAAAATAAAAGCTTAAACATTATAGACCTAAGAAACAGGTATGTACCTACAAACTGAGGTTTATGATATCTACTTAATAATAATAATAATAATTGGATAATTTGTAGAGCGCCGTTTTTGTGAGAAATCACCTCAAGGGCGCTGTACATCTTATTATGACTTCTTAGGCTCTACCTAGAACTATTATTTACAAATGGACACAGAGAACATACTTACCTGGCAGGTCAATTAGTAAAAATAATGGTTCAATATCTATCCCAAAGTAATACAATGAATGTGAAAGTGTGTTTGTTTGTTTGTCCTTCTTTCACGCCGCAATTGGGCGACCAATTGACATACATTTTTGCATTGGGATAGTTGAAGAATTGAGAAGTGATATAGGCTATTTGCATCATGGAAAATTATGTATTTCCCTTGGGAAAATTCATTGTACAGTAATTTCTCTCCTTTTCCACGTGAGTAAAACACGGGTAAAGGCTAGTACAAAATAATTAAAGCAGAGGAAAGCACTGAATAACAAGACAGAATCAACAATAGAACAAGGGACTGGTTATAATGAAGTTATTTGAATAAGAGGACACAGTTTAGAATCAACAGAATGAATGTCTATGGTAGACATAGACATTGCTTTGGAGAAAACCGAACTTAAAAAGACATAGAGGTAACTTATTATTTACATGGATTTGTACATTATACAAATGCCTTTTATAATGTTTTTTTTTTTTTTAATTCTCCGTACCTTTTGTTGTTTTCTTATAAAGTCTAGTGTATATCTAAAAAGGATACCCTAATTCTTTGGCTATGTTGTATAAATAATAACGTACCAGCCAAAGAACCTTCGGGAATGAGGAAGTTATTATTTATTTCATTTTTTGTTACTCTTTTATAAGTTCAACTGGCTTTTACATTGGCTACATACAGTTATATTTTTTTACACAAAGATTTACAATTAACATTAACATTTTACAATATTTTACACAAAGTTTACTAATAAACAATGGAGTAGGTGCGATGTCATTGCTGAGAGGCTGTCTGTAAAGTAAAATACATGTGTCATTATCACAACCCGAATAATTCAAACCTTAGATTCGCTGCCACAAAAGTTGTTTTAATTTATTAAAATTAAACTTATATTATTTATTAAATGCAAATACAAAAATTTAATGTATAAAAAAATAATAATACGCCTAATAATATTATCAAAAACTATGACATTGCTGGTACCTATCCCGATGTATTGCAGTGAGGCATAAAACTGACAGAAGGAAGAAAGAGGACCGAATGCTGTACAAATGAAATCCCTGAGGGGTGTGTGGTAAAAACATGTACGATCCTGTAAGAATGGAATTTCGCAATGAACGCCATTCTAGTGTAAGCGTAATGAGTTAATGAGTATGAGATGGAAGAAATGGAAGCTTAGATAGTTTGGGCATGTAAAGCGAATTAACAAAGAAATGATATAAGAGTATGTATGAATGTGAATGAGGTAAAGAGTGTGCCATGACTGAGTTGTTTGGCGGTCCAATGTCTTTGCCTACCCCATGCGGGGTAACGGTGTGATGGTTGGTTAGTGAGTTAGTAAAAATATAATAAAAATATGATTGTTTTAAAAAAAAACATTTTTTATGTGAGTACACGAATCTACTACGAATTTAATCTCCAATAAAACCTTATTTTTATATAGAAAAGATAAGGTAGGGAAGCAGGTGAGGGAGAGGAAGGTTAATAAATACACAGTTCTAGGTAGAGCCTAAGAAGTCATAATAAAATGTACAGCCTCTGAGGTGATTTCTCACAAAAAAGGCGCTCTACAAATTATCCAATTATTATTATTTTTTATAAGATAAACTCTCTTTTCATAACTTTTATAGGTTATTACTATCAACCTAATATATCGTTGAGGAAGAAGGTAACACTAATAATCTAAATTGAAATATGAAAATGAACAAGGCACAGAAAAATAAAAGATAGCGGTATACATTCAGATCTGGTCTTCAATATCATGGCGATATATTTATTTTTTCATTAACTCCACACAGGAGGCCCTGAGGAAAATAATTTCCCTCAGGGCCTGTGTCATCTATGAAGATGCTGTGAGAGTGCCGATCACATAATATAAAACGCGTATAACTAATTAAAATTTGTTAAACGATTTTCGAATCTGCGACCTCGGTATTCGTAGCAAAGGGTCTTAACGGCTCGGTCACGGAGGTTGCTCATTTTAAATTTTTCAGTTGGAATAAAATGGTCAGTTCCTAGCTTATGAATGTTTCTAAAAACCACTGAAAATTGTTGGAGATGAGAGAAATGCTAGAATAATATATCATCTTCTTCAATAATTGCAATTTTTTATGTGAATACCACACAAGAGTCCCAACCGCCCAGAGCCCTACGGCATCCCCAATTGGCGTATGTTGTGAGGCTGAAGGCAATGGATAGAGGAAAGAGGTGGGAAGAGGAAGGTGAGGAATTGCCTGGCTATTCAGATCAAGTCACCAAATACAGCTAAAGCCACTTAAAGCTATTTTCAGAATGGTTGCCGTACATCAGGGCGAACCTGAGAGTATCTTCCACTCTGGAAGGCACCGAAAATATGCAGTATATTATTTTACTAACTAACTAACTAACCATCACACCGCTTTCGCGCAGGGGTAGGCAGAAACGACGGACCGCCAAACAACTCGGTCTTGGCACACACTCCTTGCCTCATTCACATTCTACATCTTCTCATACATACTCTTCTATTATTCTGACTCTTGACATGGCCCGACTCAAGTATCTGATTCACTTGATCGTGCCACGTCTTCCTTGAGCTTCCCAGGCTCCTTCTACTATTCACATTCGCGTCATAAATTCTCTTTACACTCCTTTCTTCATTCATTCGCTCTACATGCCCATACCATCTAAGCGTCCCTTTCTTAATCTTACTTATTACGCTCACATCAGCCTTGCATTCTTTTCGGATCTCCACATACCTCACACGATCATACATGGTTTTACCACACATACGCACCAGGGATCTCATTTCTACAGCATTCAGTCTGCTTCCATCCTTTCTATGCCAGTTCCATGCTTCACTGCCACACATCAGGGTAGGTACCATTTCTCCATTGTGGACTGCTAGCTTAAATTAAATTGTGAAATAACACAAATATTCGAACCCACAACCTCCGGATCGCCAGTCGAGAGGCTTACTCCTCTAACGCGGATACAGCCACTTTGTGGCGTCAATTTAATTAAGAGAAAACAAGTCACTTTCTACTCCACTTATTATCAATAAGTACTTATTTTTAATAAGTCGTGTATACAAAGTGGTTTGTTAAATTTAATGTGAATAATATATTCTTTTCTCCGAAAACGTGTATTGCTCTACATTCTATGCATCGGATCCCGTGGATCGTGTGCAAGATTTTGAAAATCCTCCCAGTACCCCCCAAACGTTTTCACCCCTCGTTCCCCTTGCCAGGACGATAGGTTCTCAATTCCCGGCCAGTGGCGCCGGTAGACCCATTGTAAGCAAATTAGGCAGACTTATAAGGATATAAGGACGAGTGGAGAGGGCAGGGAAGGCGGGAGGGGAATTCCGACGCCACTGGGCGGGAGGCGCGGGGCAGTTCAAGCCGGGAACTTTAAGGGTTTCATAAGGAAAGTTTTGCACTTAATACTTGATGACCCTCAAATACCCCTATTTCCTCGTTTGAATTATGGACGCACCTTAAGGTAGAATTGCTCCTACCCGTTTTGAATAGATAGTTGTGTTGGGTTATTTGTATTAAGAGGCTAGACTTTAAATCACACGCGGAACACCCCCGACTGTCATTCTGTCCCGCTCACAATAAGCTCACGTACACTTACAATACATGCGAATGCGAAATGTGCGAATGAGACAACGCTCAAATTTACCTACAGAAATCGCTCGAAAAGGGGTTTATGGAGAATACACTTTTCTACACCGAAACTTTCACGAAATTGAAATTTTAAAAAATATATATTTTTTAGAAAGAAGAAGCTACGTCGGTAGCTTTTTATAATTTTATAATTCTTTATGAGAGTGGAGTTAGCAGCACTTTTTCCTTAAATAATATTTTTTGATAAATCGTACATGTTTGACAGTGAATGTTTACGTTAATACGAAACGCATCGAAAATTCGAAAACATACCGACATAGTTTTCACCCTCTAGAAGGCAGTATAAAAAAAATATATTCATTTTGTGCAATTTTCGATGTAGAAAAGTGTTTTTTCCCGGGCGTCCTTTTTGTATGGGCCGAAAAGCGAAGTCTATCATCTTAAACACTTTTAGGAAGGCTCTCGACTATGAAGTCGGAGGTCATGTGTTTAAATCCTGAGTAAATTTTATTTGATTAATTTGTGTATTTTTCTCAATTTACTCATTGAAATAATGATCCAGAGTGGAAGATACTTTTAGTATGGCCTTGGTGTGAGACCATCATTCAGAATTGAAACCCTGCTGCTTGAAATGGCTTTGGCCGTATTTGGTGACTAAATTTGAATAGCCCCTACATTTTCCTAATTTCCATCCCCTGCCTACTTTTTACATGCTATTTGGGATGCCATAGGCAATGGCTCCGGTTTCATTTTAAAAAAAGCTTTTATTTGTAGATACATTTTTTAAATTTCTCACGTATTTTGTCAGACTGGGATTGGACTCTACTCCCAGTAATGCTATAATAAAAAACTAAAATAAATTGTTTATTTTTTATCATCAGCTTTTTTATCAGCTTCCTGCTATTATGTCATATAATAACATATGGCATCCTCAATTGGGGTATGTTGTAATGCTGATGGTTATTGGGAGGGAAATGAAATCGGGAAGAGAAAGGTGGGGAAGTACCTGGCTATTCAGTTCTGGTCACCAAATACGTTAGTAAATATTATTATTGCTTGCAACGTTCGAATCTGAACGGTGATCATTTTTAAACTCAGATTTATTATAAGCCTGCGGTGGGTGAAGGAAAAAAAATATAGTCTAATATGACATAATAAAATTACAGCAGTAGGCACCTACCCCTGCCATAGAAATAAATCCCTGTCTCAAGCAAGGCTTGCATCATTGAGGCTTTTTTGGTTCCAGAATCAGGATACTTGGCAGTAATCTACTCTTCCGACGACCATACAATAAAAAACGTTCGCTACGTTTGCTGACTTAGCAGGGGTGCCCAGGTTCAATGGGTGAAGTTTGTATGGGTATTTGCGGCAGATGCGTTTGCCGAACTACTTCGGCATGTCGCAAGTCTAGGTTAGGTCAAGAGAGACCTAACCTAGACTTCTGAAGTTGAACTCTCTCGACCCATCGTTTTGGTCAGCAGTGAGAGAGATAGATTCATATGTCCGTCACTCCTGGACACATTAACACTCAGATTCTTAATCACCCCTAAAATCCTTTTTCTTTCTAGAACTTCCTCTCCTTCCCTATTATATATTCTGATGATCTTTATGATAGATTTATTTAAACATACATATTTGTTACTTTTAGTTATTCTTGAGAATATTTAAATACTACGTTGATAAAGATGGCACTAATAAGTATTGTAAAAACTAAACTGCACAAATTATTAGAAAAAATACTATTTTTAACATTTAAATTTACTTCCATTCAGCTAAACCTTATTAAGTATAAGTATAAAGTATTTATTTATCAAAAAGAACAGGAATACATTATTATATAAACTATTACATATTTATTACATCCAGAAAATAACATGAATATATAATATAATATCATATTATTACATAGTAGTATTGGTTACTTTTATATTTTTCCTTTTTACCTTTTATTTTCTTACTTTTATTTTACACTTAGGTTTACCTTTGCTAAAACTTATTCTTAGGGGGGATATTTGTCGGTGACCCGACAGATTATTTACCAATTTAAATAGACTTAAAAATTACCTTTAATAGTATACAGGTATGGATATGAAACGAATTTATACACTCTGTCGATTTTTTGTACTAATACGCTGGTACATACAGTATTATAAACAAGTAGTTTTATTCTTGATGCGTTTGAATGAAAATATGTTTCATACTTTTGTTACTCGGCCATCCATTCTCTCTGCACCCCCTTTGGAGATATTTAGTTATACTTTCATACTTTCCCTAAACTGGCTGTATATTGTATATAATTATTTTGTGTTATTTTTTGTCGGGGTATCAACTGTCATTTGAAAATTATCTATCAAAATTTCAACTCTAAAAATTTTAATATTTTTTATTTAATTTTAAAACGATGGCGTACGCCACTGGAGCGACAGATCAATTAAAAACTTTTTCTCGGATTTCTAAAGCAAATTTTTCCGTCCACATTAAAAAAATCATACCTACTAATTTGAATATGGAGACATACAAACTGAATATAGTTCTATAAAGCCAACGAATTCACCTATCTTTTGTCTAAAATCACATATTCGTAGGATTTATAAAAAATATATTATTAAATCGTTAACTTTAAAATATTTTAAAAAATCTACAGAATGTTAATTTTGTTACATTTTGAATGAACAATATATTATATATTTGCTTTAAAAAAAAAGAGCCATATTTTGGCAACAGAGAAATCCGTGGCTTTGGAAATAGTGCCATATTGTGGCAAAAAACACTCGAGTGGTTAGATACTCCCATTTTTTTCAATTTCGTCTATTTTCATTTCTAAATAATTGTGCTATATTCATGTGTCGGCCCCGAGCCGTAACTTACAAGTCCATGGTTAGACAAAGCTGTATGGAGATTCAGTTTACTGCTACAAAATGCTATTGGCTAACCAATAAAAGGAGCATTAATAACGCAGGCTAATTCAGGCTGAGACTCCGCTAAAGCCTTCGTACTCTTTTGTCATCGGCTTAAATGGGACAATTTATAGAGTTCAACAAACTAGCCGGCCAATTTCACCACCAATATTATTGTCATTATTATTTATGGCACGGTGCTTTGTCCTCGTGTTTAACTTATTGCTACCGATGGAGAAGATTTATTCAATCTCTATGAAAATTACAATAATTATTAACATGACATATTCATTCATTAGTGTACGATTTTATGACTGACTTACTTCAGTAATATTGTTATCTTACTTCAGTAGTATTGTTATGATTACTAATCAGTAATCATAATAAAATATTAGAAATAATGGAACTTAACTGGGATCATTTTATTCGTAAAAACGGTTAAAAACGGGACTGAAGTTCTTACAAACAAATTAACAGGGTTTCAATATTGGCGGGAACATGTAAGAATAATTTCTTTGGTATACGTAATTTCGTACGAATACCAACAAATTGTTCTTACATTTTCTCGCCAATAAACATTGAAACACTGTTAATTTGTTCGTAAGAACTTTAATCCCGTCTTTAACCGTTTTTACGAATAAAATGATCGTATTTTAGAATAACATTTTTCTCCGTGTGATAATGTAATATTTCAACAAATTTTATACAAGGTTTGTGATATTTAAAAAATAATATTTCTAATAACACGTGAACACCCAATTACGTAGGTCCCCTGCGTGCAAAACGTATCTAATTTCTTCTAAAAAATAAAAAATAAACAGTGTTAATCTCAAGTGACCTCCCAGGTAAGTATGGTCCTGTATATTTTCTGTCTGTAGGTACAGAGTAAAAAATAACACAATAGCTGTGTATGTACATTTGTTTAATGCATTGTTCAATATGGTATTGTTTGTAACCGGTGGATGCAAAAATTTTGCCATAAGTTATTTATGTATGTGCTTAGGTATAAATAAGTAAGATTGTCCAAATATATTATAAATTTGTTCAGCACTCTTGAGGTGATTTTTCACAAAAACGGCGCTTTTACAAAACATCCAAATTTGTTAATTATTCCAGTTTAATTGAAGCCCGACGTACTACGTAATACGTACGTATTCGTAGTACCGAATGTGAAAGAGTATATCTCAAATAGAGCGACCAACACGATATGAAAGCACTATTTTAGAATAATCTTTACTATGACCCAGTTTAGATTGTGAATACTAAAAAAAATTATTTGCATGAAATAAAGTTTTTTCTAGCGTTTCCATTAAGATGATACCCGGTGGTGCAGAAATAGATTTTACTAAAATATTGCTGTCACTGTTGCTCTTACTCCACCGGATATTGAGCGAAAGGGACAATGCACTGACACCTAACTAAAATGGAGGTTTTGTATTCCCCACTTTTCTCCTCCAAAAGTGGACTGATTTTCATTTTTTTTTTTACCAACTACATAAGAAAAAAACTATTCTATGTCTGTACGTTTTGGTTTTTTTAAAAAAACATTGTCTGGTTTGTATACTGAACATCTTTTGACGGCGTTTAAACCAGTCAATTTTATTGATTTTTGGAAGGTCATAACTTCTATAAAAAGTAACTTATCAAAAAAAAAACAAAAAGTACCGACACGCTAGTAGTTGATATCTATTTTATGAAAAAACAATATTTTCTCTAGGGTTAAAATCCAGAGAGATAAATAGGGAATACGTTTGTATGGAAAAATCACCGCCGGGTATCCTCTTAAGCAGAATTAAAATAATTTGTTCATTACTTTATAAGAAATGAAAGCGTAAACTTCTCAAAAAAACATTTTAAGCTTAGAAATATATGAACACATATAAGAAACAGGTTTTATGAATTAAATTGTATTGCTTAGATTATCTGTAACAGTTTCCCTTGATTAACATTTTACCTTTATTTAAAAATTATTCACAAAATAAATTATAACCACCATAAATATTATTGCACTAAAATCGCAAGATGGTTTGGGCATGTAGAGCGAATGAACGAAGAATGAGAAGGAGAATATATGACGCAAATATTTTATTTATTTAGAGACAAGTTACTCTGCAGACAAGCTACTTGCAGTAACTTTGCAGGTATAATGTTAACATGAAAAAATATTCTGTTTTGCTGTAATAAAAAAAAAAAATTAAAATATTTTCATTTTTAATTTAATGAGTTAAACCTCAAATTATAATATTTGCAAATGTTTTTGTTTGTTTTTGAATCTTTATTTAAATTTAAGCAATTTTTTTCATATATCTAGCAGGGAAAATATAAAAAAATACAATTTAAAAGGTACAGTTACATTTAAAAATATATTTAAAAAAAAATAGAGATAACTTGGCTAAAGGTGACTAAAATAATATTGGATGTGAATGTGAATGGTCGAAAAGTCGGGGACGCCCGAGAAGACATGGCATGATCAAGTGAATCAGATACTTAAGTCGGGCCATGTCAAGAGTCGGAATAATAGAAGAGTATGTATGAGACGATGTGAATGATTCAAGGATTGTGTGCCAAGACCGAGTTATTTTGCGGTCCGCCCTCCCTGCCTACCCCTGTAGGAAAAGGGTGTGATGGATCGACCATTTCTAGACTCCACGTGTAAAGCGAGTGTTGTGCCAATTATAAGGCACACTTAAAATATACACATTTTTGGCTTGTATATTCCTCTTTAATAATTATTTAGTACCTACCTGCAGGTATCAAAATTATTAATATGTTCATGAAGTATCATTAAAAAACTCGCTGAAGAAAAACAGAGCAAACAAATCATTATTTTCAAAAGTAATATTGGAAAAATATATTCTTTTACAAGAATGGTGTTGACTTTCGCCATCTAGCGACAAAAACAATAAGCAAACCTCTACTGAAGGCCACGCGTTAGCTGCGAAGAATTTTTTACAGAGCTGTTGATGGTAGATAATATTATTTAAAACATATTATTTGTTTTTATTCCTTTTTTGTTTATATTTGAAGTGAAAATTTGTTTTTACGACAACTGTTACTGCAATTCACATGACTACCAAACTAACTAACCATCACACCGTTTCCCCGTAGGTGTAGGCAGAGAGGATGGACCGCCAAACAATTATTAGCACACTCTCTTGCCTCAATCACATTCATAAATTATCTCATACATACTTTTCTGTTGTTCCGACTTTTGGCATGGCCCGACTCAAGTATATGATTGATCGTGCCATGTCTTCCTCGGGCGTCATCTTCATCTTCCTCGACTTCACATTTGCGTCATACATTATCTTTACATTCTTTTCTTCCATATTTGCGGCTCTCCATAATTTAGAATAAAAATATAAAAAATTGTTAGAGATCACTTTAATTTTGATATGATTTAATAAAGCTAGAATATTCAAAAAATAAATTAATTTGTCTTTTAGTCCTATTCTAGATATATTTCCAGTTAGCCGCTCTTTTCTTGCCGGAATTCCCACAATTGCACCTCTCACTCAAACACCTAAAATTTTTGTATATATCTGTCAATATTTTATAACATAGGTTAGTTTTAATATTATCCTGACGAAGGAAGGGTTCTTCAGAAACCAGTAGAGTTTAATTAAAGTGAAAGTGGCTAAAACCCACTTATATATTTTTATTGCCCCTTTCTTGGTTCATTCGCTTTAAATGCCCAAACCATCTGAGGATCCCTTTCTTAATATTACTCATTACGTTTAAATCAGCCTTGCACTCTTTGCGCATATCCACATTTCTCACACTATCATACATGATTTTACCATATATTTGCCTCAGGGATCTCATTTGTACAGCATTCAAACCACTTTCATCCTTCCTCTGCCAGTTCTATGCCTCATTGCCGTACATCAGGGTAGGTGCCAGCATTCCATTGCGGACTGCTACTTTCGCACAATTCACATAATCACTAAATGTCATTAATAAATCCACCCTCGACGAGAAATGTCTGAAAACTGACGCTAAGTTGGGGAAAAGTGCCAACGAAAATATGTGGTCCAAATAGACCAAATAGCTGCGATTCCGAAGCACCGTTCATAAAACCATCCCTCATACAATTATTCTCCCATAATAGCGATAGCTGTGAAGCATTTCGAGAGATTTATCTTCGCAGGGGACTGCAGCGGTGGCGAAGTATAAATACCCCAACACCAAGTATAATTCTCATGCAGAAGATCCAACGGATATCGTAATTAAATACTTAAAGTAGATTATGTAGTCTTAGGATCTTGGCCTTAGTACTTGTACTGGAAATAAGCATTTGAACCAACACTGGAAGGTTGCTGGTGCACTTTTGAACAATGTTCATATTTACCTGTTTCCATAGTGTTAAACATAATAAAATTATTATGTGTGGTTAAAACTTGTGAAATATGTCGACAGTGTCAAATAATGCAAGGCTGATGCAATCGTAATGAACAGGAACGTTTAAATGATTTGGACATTAGAGCTATTGATCCTGCGATAATCAAGTGGTCCAAATACGGAGTCGAGCCTTGTCAGAAGAATAATGGAAGGGAGATATGAGACGATGTATGAATGCGAATGAAGAAAGGAGTGTGTGCCAAGATTGAGTTGTTCGGCGCTCTATCCACTTTATCCGTCCGCCTATCCCTTAGGGGTAACAACATGATGGTTAGCTATAAAATTATAAGGTTAGTTATAAAATTATTGGTTGTTAAAGTGACGTGACTTTTACACGTTGTGTTATTTTGGGCAGAAAGTAAAATAAAAAAGGAAATTTTCATAATAAAATATTTTGTATTTTACATTTTAAGGTTTAAATATTACTAAAATACCACATTAACGTATTGTCTTTTAATTTTATTTAAAAAGTTTGTTTGTGGCACGTTACAGAATGAAACATACTATCAGTTTCGCCCTGGTGTAAGACCTCCATTCAGAATTGAAATAACTTTGGCCGTGTTTGGTGACCAGAACTGAGTAGACAGACACTTTCCAACTTCCCCCGCCTTCCAACTTTTTCCCCTACCCACTACCTTCAGCCTCCCAACATACCCCAATTGTAGATACCATGTGGAACAATTGAGACTTGTGGGGTTTAACATTAAAAGAAAGACAAACATTTCCGGGTTACGAATAACCCAACAAGATTTGAAAATCTCCTACTACCACCACACTAAGCGGAAGGTGTTGCTTGCGTTGTGATGGAGGACTTTGCTGGGCTTATTTTCTGAAGGCAGCATCAATATTTTGCAAAATTAATTCTCTGAAATTTGTTGTTTGTATACCTCACAGAGTTGCAAATATCCAGAGCCAACGGAAACTGTGGTATCCCGAATTAAAGTACGCTGTTCTTACATTATGATACGTATCTGGTTGAACATTTCCGGTCACCAAAATAAACAGCTGAGGCCTTACAAGCAATATAACAATTTGAATAAATTGAACTACACTTGAAGTCAATAGATGTCGCATACCAAAATAAAAATGGATTTATTCATTCAAGACAAGTTGAAATTTAATTCGAATAGAATTTTGCAATTCTATGTAAAGATAGATAGTATCAAAAAATTTATATAATGTCGGTAGTCAAAGTACCTACGACACAGTAAAAATTTACACCGACGTATTAGACGCTTGTGATACTTAGTCACTCCAGCGCCTTGATGACTTTCCTTTGCTTCTTCTAGTTGAAAGAATACTATACATTCCTAGCTTTTCCAGGATGGACACATTTGTGTGTCTGGCTTCCTCAGCATTTTTCTCCAGCACCACATTTGAAGACTGATTGCAAGATATTCCCTAAACGCAAGCTAGATAGTGTCTTGGACGCATATTTCCATTTTTATTTTAATATCTGACATTTATTGAATTTTCTAGAAGTCTCAATGAATACTTACTTTTGTAATAAAATAGTATAACCTAACTAACTAACCATCACGCCGTTTCCCCGCAAGGGTAGGCAGAGAGGACGGACCGCCAAAAAACTCGGTCTTGGCACACACTCCTTGCCTCATTCACATTCATACATCTTCTCATACATACTCTTCTATTATTCTGACTCTTGACATGGCCCGACTCAAGTATCTGATTTACTTGGTCGTGCCACGTCTTCCTTGGGACGACTCCTCAAATCATAATATTTAATCATTGAAGATAATATTGACATTACAATATTGTTTATTACAGTTGTTGAGATTGTTTCGAGCACCATGGTAGGCACGTGCCCCTGGGCCCCTAGCACACTCGATCGATAAGGATTGTATCGATAACTTTCGGTAACTTCTCCTTGCTGCAAATCGCCAACGAATAAGTGAAAGTTCACAACGACTAAGTTTACGTAATACATTCGACATCTACTGTTGTTTTTACTTTAGCGACCTGCAGTTGTCTTAGAGAACAATGAAAAGTTGCCAAAAGTTATCCTATCAATCGTTATCGATCGAGTGTGCTAGGGGGCCTGATATGGTTAGTCGATAGTTGATATGTTCGAATTAGCTCAGTAGTCAGAGCGTTGCAAGGCAGAGTTCTTGAGTTCAATTTCCAGACGTGACCAAATTTGTTCTGCCTTTTCTGTTTCATATTTTTCATTCGAGAGTGGTTAAAATTGTCTTCAATGATTCATTTTTATATAGGTTTTATTAGTTATTGAATTAATGAGTTATTGAATTAGGTTTTTTTTATATTTCCTTATAACAAAGCATCCAATTTATTTAGTTTAGCCCTCGGTCCTCTCCTGATAAAGCGCAAGGGTGCCTACCTCTGAGAGGGACCGAATTCCGGGGGCCCGCGGCGTCGAGGAATGCCCCCACATTCCGGCCCTGCAGGTCAGGGGGCGCCCCGTCACGATGGGCCCCTGCCCCGCACTCTCCCTCACACCTTCCACCTCTCCATCCATAGTCAGCGAGGAATGGAAGGAAGAAGAAGAAGATGCTGTCTATGCCTTTTAAATATATTATTAAGATACAATATGAATCAAATACTTACTAAACTTACATGGGTCTAACTATTCACCTCTTTCCAAAATTTAAATTTTATTTATGAATAAAATAGATTTACCTTTTTTTTACTTTAGCTCCACACAGGAGGCTGAGAAAAAAAGAAATCCCTTAGGGTCTATATCATCTTTGGGGATGCTGTGTGGAGGGTATATTTATGGAAAGGAAGGAGAGAAGTTCTGGAAAGGAATTGGGTATGAGGGGTGGGTAGGAATCTGGTGTTCAATGTGTATAATGAATACATCCCTCCCATTGCAATGCAAGGCGATGTTCCAAGAGAGTCCTGCTGGAGAGGTAAAAACGTCTCCTTCAAACAGTCTCTCCTGATCCAGCCTGCGACGCAGTTGGTGGGCGAAAGCATCCTCCACTAAGACCCGGACAAACCTCGCCCCTATGAACCCGGGCACCCATGCTAAGTCACCAAACGCAGCGAACCACTTGGGGTGACGACCTATGGTAGAGGTGTTGGGAGTCTGGCCAATACCTATTGATTTTAATGTTTTTAGTTAAAAAAAAAAACTTCAAAAAATGTCAACGGAGGCCAAAATTTCATTTTTGCTCCATATAATGGTAGATATAATATTTGCGTGAAAACTTAATTGCTATGCTTTCTTTAGTTAATAACAATTAATTGATTTAAATGAATAAAAACACTTTCCTGAAAATCTAGCGCATATACTAGGATAATACACAACATAATATATTTATTGCAAGAATTTCGCAACTCTAACTAAAAATACTTTTGAAGTGTAGGTACCTACATACATTGGTTTATAAAGAATAAAAATACTTACAATTAACAACCGATACAAACACTAAACAGTAGATAACATTATGTAAAGATGAATATTATGTATAGAAGTGATGAAGTTGTACATTGTTGAGTTGTCCGGTCGCCAAAAAACACATTTAATCAAAATTTTGGTTACATCAATAAAATCCAATTTTGGTGAGTGCACCTGAAAATAAACATATCAAGACTACAATAATTCATTTTATTTTTAAACATTCATACAATATCGAAAAACGCCAGTAAGAATAAATGTCGAAGGAAGAAAAGGAAACGGAGCACCTAAAAAACAAATAAATTCAAGACACAGAAAAAGAAACCACTCAATAATAAAGTCACAATATTGTTCTGTCCATAAGAAACAAACATATTGTCCAAAATTTCAAGAATTTAAAAAATAAATTATATTTGCATTTTACCAACTAATACGAGCGCCGCGCCTATAAATCAAACGTCGTCCCATATCCCGAGGTACAAACAGTATATTAAATTAGTATCTTGAAATATTTTCTTAGATAAATAATCTACACATGTTGTGTTTTACCTTTATGTTTTTGTTCGCTCGTTGTAACAACATTCTGCGGGACATTTTCCTCAGAAAAAAAACTGTTTTATATTATCACATGTTAAATCACGGCACCTTACTGTGCGCGCTCATGTGAATCTGCGACCAGGGAGGGGCAACCTTTCCGGAGATGAATCATAATAAATCTCAGGCACAGCGTTGGGAATATTGACTTCGGACCCGGAGGCCAAGGGTTGTAAACCTGGCTATAAGGAAACCAAAATATTATGCAATTTTTGGTGAAACATTAAAAAATGTTTGGTTTTCATAATGTTACTGAAGTAAATACTTCTTTACGCTTGACTTGAGGGGTAAACTGGCAAGGGGAGCGGACGTCGATGCGCTCGGCTTGATCGGACGAGGCGAATGATAATAAATTTAAATAAATATTTGTAGAAAATTAATATATGTATGTACAAGTATGCATTTTGTACACATAAACATATATAGATATGGACCTAGGTACATATAGATGGAGATAAAGAAGTATTTACTTCAGTCGTGTGGTCTAAAGCATACTCGTTTTTTTTTTAAATTTTAAAGCGATACATTACGTCGCGTCGAGTAAAATTCGGGATCAGGCCGTTAACAACATTCCTCATGTAGAAGTTTAGGCACAAATATTTTAATGTTTTATGACCATTTTCGGAAAAAAAAACATTTTTCACATTATATCTACAATAAAATCATGACCGAAAGTGGATTCGTAAAGAGGAGATTCTGAACTTTGCAGTGTTTATAGGCCTGTTACTTTTTTTTCTGGGCTTATAAAACTACAAAAAAAATCATGGCAGATGTGATGATGGACACTGTAAAGCTGTCCGAAACGTTGGTTAAATAAGGAGTTAGCGCAACACGGCACCACACCCCAAAAATAAATAACAAAAATACTTTTGGCTGTGAAAATCTAAAAAAATTTACAAAAAAATACTAGATTATTTCAAAGGCATATTTGTTCTACTCGCAATATTTAATTAAAGTATCTAAAATCTAATTTAAAAACCAAAATCAAATGATTTTGCATTGCTTAGTATTACATCATTTCTAGTTTCGGACAAAACCACTTTGCAGGGAAGTAGCTGAACTATCCACATAATATTATGTTCTTAAACGCTGTAAAGAGGGCAATGGTTGGGTCCTTGGAGTATTCCTCTATTCATCTAAAATTGTTTACATTAAGAAGCATCATTGTGAGAAGGTGATTTTTTGAACAAATCTGGAGTTTATAAATTAATTTGTAACGATTGTAACTTTCTTTATACAGAAAAACTTCTAGAAATTTTAATATTAGAGTTAAGGAACATCTAATGGGTGTCAAGGTGTTTGAATAATAATAATTATTCTGAATTTGCCAATCAAATTTTAAAAACAAATCATTCTTTTGATATAAATAAAGGATTAAAAATTTTACTCACAAACACAAAAGATTTACAATTAGCAAACTTAGAAATTTTAGAAATTAGAAAAAGTGTTAATAGTAAATTAAAAATTATTAATAACCACATACTTTTTTTAAAATAGCCTTCTCTTAAATTTATTTTCATATTAATAATTATATTTTAAATAATTTATTTTGTTGTTTAAACATCTTTATTTTGTTTTAATAATTTATTAATTAATCACCTCTCTCTATAATATTTTTGTCCATAGTTCTTTTTGGTTTGTTCTTTTTAGTCTACACATTTTTGTTATTTAATGTCATTACTACCCTGACGAAGAAACCAACGGTTTTGAAACATGTAGGTAATTGTGATTATATAATAGCGGTTGGTACAAAGTTATTTGTTTAATTTAATTAAAAATGACACCACAAAGTGATTTTGCGAAGTTTGAAGAAATAATTTTTATTCCGAACTATATAAGTACAAATTAATGATATTTATTAAATTTCTCTGTCAGTCATAATAAACTTCCATAGTGATTGAACATAGAACACAATCAACTAAGACCAGATGCATACCAGTTTGCAGGGCAAGAGTCTTTGCGTGCATCAAAATCCATTACGACAAGATATGTGGAAGACATTTTTCAAAATGTTCCACCCATATTTAAAAAAAAATTGCCAACTGTGGCCTCAACTAAAGTCGCTCAGCTCGTGTGCAGGGGTCCTAAAAATCTATTCCTTGAAATCAGTGTGACGTAACTTTGTAACAGTAATTTTCATCAAATTCGTAGGGAAAAAAACGAACGTAGGTGTATTGCATGTAGCAAAGAAAAGTAGTTATGCAATATTTATGTATACGTAAATTCTCTGTGCACTGATAAATCTATAGCTCTGCAGGGGGCAAACCATGTTCCTTATCAGGTTAAAATAAGCACATATGCATAGTACACAGAGAGAGTAAAAGTGGTATATGTGATTTTTTGTATTTCTTGGGCATTAACTATGTAACAATTTCTAGACATTTTGTTTTGAAGAGTTTTAATTTTCAATGTACTATCGAGGAATGACTACTAGAAATTTTAGAACTAGAATCAGGGAACATGAACTCTGTTTACGAAATAATAACTATTCTGAATTCGCCAATCATTTAATAGAGACAGGCCATAGCTTCAACAAAGAAAAAACCAAATTTAAACATATAAATATAAATTCATACTTTAACTTGTGCGCTTTAGAAACTTTAGAAATAAACAAAAAAATTAAATCAAAAATTAATTTAGTTAACAAAATAATAGCACCCTGCAAATCTCCCCTTCTGACTTTATTCCCGTGTGATATTGACCCCGCCCACTGTTCTCCCCTCCCCCCAAAATCACCCCTCCCACCACCCCCACCTAATAACATCTAATTCATTTCTGTACATGTTTTAAATTTTAAGTTTAGTTTTAAGTTTGCTAGTGAATGACACGGATGTGTCGAAACCGGTAGCATAAAAATTAAAATTTAAGTAACGATAGTACATTGAAAATTAAAACTCTTCAAAACAAAAAGTGGTATATGTGAACTACCAATCATATTATTGATTCTAATAATTCTTAAGTTTTTTTTGGCCTTGATGAAAATTATTACCCTGTCAACTTTGGTGATGCTGTGTGATGGTATTTTCAAGAAAGGAAGGATAAGTTCTGGGAAAGAAAAAGTTATGAAAGGGGGTAGGAATCAGGGGGACAGTGTCTTCAAGAGTGAATCAGTCTCCCCAATCATGCCTGCCACGCGGCTGGTGGGACACCTCCAAAACCCGGACAAACTTCATCCCATGAACCGGGGCACCCCTGCTAAGTCACAAAACTTAGCCAATCACTTGGGATAACCGTAATAATATTACAGAGAGGTTTTGGTATGTAATAAATGGTTCCCATACCCTCATCCCAACCTGAAAATAATTTTATTCATCTCACTTTTTTTCTGTTTATGGCAAAATTATTATTCTTCGAGAGAAAATTAGAAAAACTGAATATTCATTCAAATAAAAGAGGTTGGTATATTATCCACATGGTAAATGTAGGCCTGTGAACCTGTTTAAGGTAACACTGTACGAATATGATTTCCTGAACTTTATCTAATTTCATTATTTAAAACCCGATACAGAAAATAAACTTACCTGGCAGATCACTTTCGATACACACTTATGTCAGAAAGTTAATATTTGCCAAAGATACGACTGTCCTGAGGGTTAAGCATTTTAATTGTTCAATTTTGGGGCTTGAGAATTCTTGTGAAAAATACCTTAAAATTCTTAGAAATTCTTAATGTGGCTTAACTAATTTTACACATTTAACCTTGTTAATATTATTCGTTAGTAATCGTATATCATTTCAAATAAAAACGATTACGTAGTATTATTTGAAAAGATTCTAATTCGTTCAAAATTAATCGATAACATTACTTGTTAAAATGATGAAAAAGTTGATCTCATGGTAAATGCAATCTAAAAACATAAATCGTGCAATACATTTATCCTTCCCGCTTGTTCTGCAATAATAATACAATTAAAACCATCACTCATGTAAATATATTCAAAATTCTTGTGAAGTTACCTTAAAATGCTTAGAAATTCGTGAAATTCATGAAATGGCTTAACAAAATTTTACACATTTAACCTTGTTAATATTATTCCGTAACTTATAGTAATCGTATACCAGTTCACTTAAAAACGATTACGTATTATTATTTGAAAAGATTCTAATTCTTTCAAAATTATTATTTTATTTTATTTATTTATTTTTTTTTTTTTTTATTGGCTCGCCAACAGAATACATCACATAATTTTTACAGTAATTTACATATTATACATGGTTGTAATGATGTTTCTAATTATAGGTGAGCACAACATTCATCTCAATATTCTTTATGTAATTAAAATTAAAATTACTTGTTAAAATGACGAAAAAGTTGATATCATGGTAAATGAAATCTAAAAACATAAATCGTGCAATACATTTATCCTTCCCGCTTGTTCTGCAATAATAATACAATAAAAACCATCACTCATGTAAATATATTCATGGTAACATTTCTGTAATTAATTACGCGCTTTTTAAAAAAGTCTTCGGCCGAAGAACTTGTAGGAATTACAGTAAAAAACTGTAACAAATTACATTTTCCTCGGTTTTTTGTTATTTCTTGTTCACACATCAACACGTTTACATACTTTTTAGAATCGCTAAAGAAATTATGCAAATTTTAATACATACCGGAGGAAGTGTATTTCTCCCACGAACAAGTTTTTTCTTGTATTGGAACATGGTATTAAATTGATTTATAATATTCTGTTATGCGGTGAGATGGGAAAGGACTGCATTTTTAGACCAATCGGTTTAGATACCTGCATAAATTACGTAATACATACTTTATGTATTTTAACCTGGTTAAAATATAGCTTTTAGAATCAAAACCAATGTGGGAAAAAGCCTTAAAAACTTTAATATTAGAAATTCTAAACTTAATAAGAGTGGCTTATATGAATTAAAATCAACTAGATTCAAAGAATGTGTACGCTGTTATAATAACAAAATTCGTACAAGGTCTTAACAACGTCGTGCCTAAAACCAAAGATATAGAAATGAAGGGTCTTAGATTTACTTTACTTGAATAATTAGAAATCAATAAACGGACGAATGATCCTAATATAAGAATCTTACTAATATTATAAACGCGAAAGTTTGTATGGATGTATGTATGTGTGTTTGTTACTCTATCACGCAAAATTTACTAAATGGATTTTAATGAAACTTTACAATAATAAAGATCATACATCACAATAACATATAGGATATAATTTATGAAGCTCGCTATTTATTTTCAATATATTGAAAATAATAATTATTGTTTAATAGAAAAAACAAAACTTTAGAATGACATTTTGCAAAACAATGATTATTAAATCAAAATTCTATTTTAGAAAATATTTATATTAGTGAATTTATTTGAAGTACCCGACTAATACTTTGATTTAAATCGAGAATTACAGTTTAAGAATTTTGGTATAAACGTAGATGGGACCTAGGAAAAGAAAATAGATTACTCGAAGTACTAATCCTATGCAGACGAAGTTGCGGGCAGAAGCTAGTGATTATAAAATTAAAGTACATTATATATTTTCCCACTTTTCAGTATGTTCACAAGACCTAAACATAATAATGTATTTAAATTATTCAAAGCAGTCACGACATTATTAAACAATTAAGAACACATTTAATGTGGGGATGACATATTTCAAAGTACTTCACATAATAGAGAATCTATTTAACTCTTTGCCTCATTCATATTCAAATATCGTCTCATACATAAACTTCTATTAATCTGACTCTTGACATGGCCCGACTCAACTATCTGATTCACTTGATAGTGCCGTGTCTTCGTCGGACGTCCTCGTCTTCTAACATTCACATTTGGATCATAAATTCTCCTTAGACTCCTTTCTTCGTTCATTCGGTCTTCATGCACAAACCATTTGAGGATCCCTTTCTTAATTTAACTCATTACTCATTACGCTTACATCAGTATTGCAATCTATGCGGATTTTCACATTTCTCACACGATCGTACATGGTTTTACCAAACATACTTCGCCCGAAGGATCTCATATCAACAGCATTCAGTCTACTTTCATCCTTCCTCTGCCAGTTCCATGCCTCACTGCCATACTTCAAGGTAGGTACAAGCTCTCCATTGTGGACTGCTAGCTTCACTTCTTTGGAATGTGTTTTGTTAGCGCAAATGGCATTCAGTCCTCCATTAATGGACTTACTGTATTTACCCTTTTTTCAATACAAGCATCAGCCTTTCAATCTCTCGTAAACATACTATCCAGATACACAAATTTATCCATCTGCTCCAAGTATTGAACATTCACAACTATATTGCACACTGTTTTCGTACTCTCTCTATCTTTCAAACAGCATGACTTACTTACATTAATCATTTACTCATTCTTCATATTATATATACTTCGATAATCATAGACACGAGAGACTGTAGATCTTCCATACTGTTAGATATTAGCACCGTATCATCAGCACACAACATACTGTCAGATTATTTAATTTCGCGCCCAATCCCAGGTCTTTTAATTCATGCCTACAAATTATCCATGTATACATCTATTATTTATTACGCAGCCTTGCTATTACTACCAATTATGCAGTGCCCTTGAGGTGATTGAAAAATTATCCAATTATTATTTTTTAACTCACGACTTTATGTCCGGGTAAAATCTTCCCCACAGGAAAAACTAAACCCTTCCACACACTTTTCCACAAATGATCATCTAGTCAATCCATGTAATGCAATTGTACTATTTAAGTATAATAAATACAAAACAATACAAGAACAACACTTCAGCCCACCAATGACCAAATGGGAAAATAATTCACCGACGCCAGATATTTTCATATCAGAGGGTTCGGCTCAGTAGTACCTACTTTTAAATGGACCGATAAATGCTACTGATCTCTCAATATAAACATTTAAAATATCTTTTGTAATCCTACATCTATTTAAAGTGACTGATTTTTGCATTTTTATGTATAACCTTTTTGACAAATCTTATAAGCATATTATTATTATTATTTATGTTTTTTTAAATGTAAAGATCAAATAACTTTGGGTATCAAAGATTCCATTATAAATAAATATATATCTGAGTCCATTAAAATTAATACCACAAATAAATTAACACATACTTCACTTTTCATTGACAATAATAATGAAGGTCCAGAAGTGTCCGCTTTCCTTAGCAATCAGTGGCGCAATAAATTGCTGGTGCGATCTTACTTAAAATAAACACATAAAATCAGTATCAAATCTAAAAGAGCGTAGGTACTCTAAACTCCGGGCAATCGGGCCCCATGGAGGTTTTGTTTGTTTTTCGACCCCAGGGGAGGTCAACTTTTGCCCCCTGCGGCGACTTCCTTCCTTCAACATGGCTCTTAACAAAAAAAAACTAAGAGAAAAAAAAACAACGGACAGGGATGGCGCCATACAAAACGAAACAATTGTATCGGGAGAGAAAGAGCCAAGTAATGGTTGTTTTGTTTTTGTGTCGAGACAATTGCTCGAGGTAACGTCGCTAAAGAGGGTTTTTATAAGCCTTTAACTTTTATTGGTCAATCGTAGATAAAAAGAAGAGAAAGCTAAGTTGTCCGTATTTTGGAAATATAAAAGGGGTCAGTGCTTGTTGTCGAGTGATGTCGCAGTGGTGTTGTTTTCATTTAGGGTTTTAAAAATCATTTTGCTTAGGTTAATATATAGATTTTAGTGAATCGGAAGAATTACAGCGCCCGCAAGGCTTGATTTTTCACAAAAACAGCGCTATATATGAAACCAAATCTAACTTAAATTTCTCCGACGAGTGAATAAACGATAATGAACGCAACAAAACTCTCCTGTCGCGTACTTCTTGGATCTTTCTGATCCATACATACTTTATGGTTTTCGGTCACTATTGTAAAGTTCTATTTTATTGTGAAAACGTTTTAAAAAGACTCCCATTAAGGTCCCGCCAGATTGGGCGATGAAATGCTTTTGTTGTTGTTGTATTTATTAAAATATATCTTATGGCCCAAGGGTTGTGGCGCCAGTGACGTGAACGTTCTTAAAATAGAGGGGTGTTAGATAAGAGCCACGGAATTCACTAAATCGTAACTCAGCCATAACTCTGCAAAATAAAGGGTTACACGAATTGTTTTTGCGTCGTGGGTTTAGATCTTTAGGTGTTCTAAAAATAAAGATGATCAGAAAACATATATTATGCCCAGTGACGAAAGGAAGACGTTTTAAAGCAAAAAATAATGGTATTTTAAATCCACTACCCACCCTATTTTTTTTAGCTTTTTACGCCACTAGGAGCTTCAACTAAAAACCGTGTAACAGTTGTTGCCGGATACAAGAAAGAGCCAATTGAAAATTATGCAATTTGTATAGCGATCAACAGGTTTCTTTTCTATTATATCTACAAATTTGTTGTTTTCTAATATTGAGATCGGAAAACCCATTTTCTCCAATAATAATAAAAAAATGATTTCTCACAAAAACGGCGCTCTACAAATTATCCAATTATTATTATTTTTTTCTTCGTGTGGCCTATCAGGTCCCACCGACGTTGGCGATTATTCTGGAAAAAAAAATATATATATATATCTATCTTGCGCTGCCCGGAATAACTCCTCCACACTTCTACTACCGGTCCACTCTCGTACATTTCGCAGCCAATTATAACACAAGACATTTATTTTTATTTTTTTTATTATTTTTTTAAAATTTTCTTTTCAAGCTGAACTCGATAACAATATTATATATTTCTAAATCTGGAAATAATAGCATTCGAGCTGCGAGCCAAGCTAACAGTGGGGGTCACTTAGTCCAAGACAGTCTTAGTAGACCTCTCATTGTGAGCCTTAGGGAGGGAGAGACACTTACCCAGAGACCCGGGGAACAGAAGGGGAAGGCAACACAGGTCCTACTGCGAAAGGAATTCATGAAAGAATTTTGTAGGACCCCCGTACACTTTTTAGAAGTCAACTCTCACCACCTTAGAGAAATATTAGTGTAATATTTAAAAGAGAAAAATTTTAGGCTTTGGGTCGCATGACTACTAATTTATCTTCGCATGCTGTGCCGTGCCTCATTCCACTTGTGCTGTTGGTATGGATCGATGCATCGCGATAGGAATTGTATGCAGCTAATTGTAAAAATCACAGATATTAATGATTCTGGCTTAGTGGTGTTGAAGGTTTAAATATTTGAAAAATTCTGTGTTACAAGTGTAAATTTAATGTGATAGTCATAGATCAGTGTTGGTTTATCGGGTCGAAAGATAATTAATTGAAATGTCATTGTTATTTAAGCAATCTGCTCTGAATTTTATTTTTTCAAACATAGCTAATTTGTAATGGCTGAAAGGACTTACCTACATTATCTTATTTCATAAATATATCGATTGTCTAGTTCAGTGGTTACCAACATTTTTGAGAATAGGGCTGGATTGATTTTATTGAAAACCTGTAATATTAATTTATATGTGCTTATTTTACAAGGAAAAAATGTTTATTTTATTGTGGGAATATCTAATTTATAATTTACAGTTAATTAAAAAAAGGAATCTTACTAATATTATAAACGCGAAAGTTTGTATGGATGTATGTGTGTTTGTTAGTCTTTCACGCAAAATTTACTGAATGGATTTTAATGAAATTTTACAATAATACAGCTCATACATCAGAATAATATAGAGGCTATAATTTATAAAGCTAGCTATTAATTTTCAATATATTGAAAAATATAATTATTGTATAATAGAAAATGTCAAATTATGAGAATGACATTTTGCAAAACAATGATTGTTAAATCAAAATACTATTTTGGAAAATATTTTAATTAGTGAATTTATTAGAAGTACTCGCCTAATACTTTGAATCGAATCAAGAATTACAGATATTTTAAATAAATAAGTTAAGTATTTTGGTATAAACGTAGATGGGAATAAGTAAAAGTATTTATAGTATATAAAGTATTTCATAGTGAATCTAAGTAAAAGAAGGCGTGCAAAAGATTTACAAAAAAAAATAAAATGTCATTAAAAAATAAGATAAGGCTAATTAATATAATTGAAACATGAAAAAGTACAAGACAGAGAAAAAAAGGAGTCTGCTTTAGACCACACGACCGAAGTAAATACTTATCTCCGTCTATATGAATGTCCATATATATATATTAATTTTCTACAAATATTTATTTAAATTTATCATTATTCGTCTCGCCCGATCAAGCCGTGCGCATCGACTTCCGCTCCCCCCCCTTGTTCGGTGCGTCACTGGTATTTCAAAATACTGACTGAAATATTTAATGCACTGGCTATGAGATGAAGAGAGAAAGAAAATGTGCGCGCGCACTGCTCTCTCTTGCTACTACAGTGAGCCCGTTCGCCTCGCAATGCATTTCAATTTCCGTTACACATTCGCCAGCTTACCCCCCAAGTTAAGCGTGCGTAAAGAAGTATTTACTTCAAAAATAAAATAATAAAAGTAATTGGGTCGCGACTGGGAATCGAATCCAAGATCTCCAAGATCGAATCGAATCCAAAATCCAAGTCTTACCGGGATTTCTTAAATTTATTTTAAGCCACTAAGTCGGAGATCTTTCAATTACCAGTTGCAACAGTTATCTTAAATTTGAAGATTAAATTTAAAAGTTAAATGATCGTTTTAACCTTCAAAAATTATAAATAATAAAGGGAAGCCACTGTGAGATATAGAAAAACCACCCGCCGTATCTGTTTTTCCAACTCCTTAAGAGGGTATTAACAGAGAATACCGGAAATTGGTCCATTTTAAATCAAATTCTAGACGTATTGACTTTTTTTACAACAAAAACATAAATTGATTTTGAAAGGTTCTTATTTTATCTGGTAAACGCACTTTTTAAATTTGGAAAAGTTTATTTTTAATATACTAAGGTTATACCGTTGGTCGTTAGTTGAATTTTCAAACTAATCAAATATCTTTTTCTGATTTTTCAGTTTCGGATTTTCGATTGACTTTGGCTAATATTATCTTCGTTAATTAAAATATTTCAGATTTTTTTTTACACACTTATTTTGTTTAGACATTATTGAAAAATCATAAGTACCTACTTTTGATAAAAAAATACTTGCAAGAAGTACACGATATTTAATAATTTATCATCATGCGTTTTGAGCATTTTTATTGCTTACTTGAATGTAGGCATGTAAATTAAAGCAAGTTTTAAATGAAATAAATCGATATCAAATCTTTGATTTAAAAAAATTGATACGGGAAATAATCGATCTTTCTCATTGGAACCTCCCTCTACAGTTTCAAGCATTATTAAACTTTTATTCTCAGCCGCTGGTCAACGGCAAATTTAGCACACTAGAGAATTACCGACTAATTTCGAAAAAGCTCGGTGTGAAGCCCAGGCGACGCCGGGGACCTTAGCTAGAATAATATGATTTTTTGGTTGATTCCGCTGTTTTTGTGAAAAATCATTTCAAGGGCATTCCTCTCAACTGTCTACCTACCATAGTATTTGAGATTGGTACCTACCTTCCTTAATTTAAACAGGCATTTGAAATAACAGTATTTTTGAACAATGTTTGCACCATTCTAAAATATTAACAAGATTCTTTTAAAGAAATCTAAAAAGTATGTAGATGATATTGGAGTTTATTTTTATTTTTATAGTGAATACCTCACAAGAGTCCCAACTGCTCCCGTCTGAAGCCAGTGAGACTATGGCATCCCCAATTGGGGTATGTTATGAGGCTGAAGGTATGTGGGGAAAAGAAGGAGACGAGGAAGAGGAAGGTGGGGAAGTACCTGGCTATTCAGATCTAGTCACTAAACACGGCTAAAGCCATTTCAAGCAACGTTTCAATTCTGAATGGTGGTCTTACACCAGGGCGATACTAAGACTATCTTCCACTCTGGAACGTGCCGCAAATATACTGTATATTATTTTAAATAATTAATTGTGAAATAACACAAATCAATTAAATAAAATTTATTTGTGCACGCCGGGTTCGAACCCGCGGCCTTCGGAATGGGAGTCTAACGCCCTACCGCTGGACTACGCCGGCTGTCATTTTCAGTTTGGTCGAACGCAAAAATTTACAGTAGTTGTATGGGATGATTGCATTCACAAATTAATGTAAATTCATAAACGTAAACCGTATACCCCTCGCCAGCTTTACTTATCTCTCGACTAGCAATCCGAAGGTCGCGGGTATAAATCCCGGAGTGCATTCTTCATATTCCAGAGTAAAAAGATACTCTCATTATCGCTCTGGTATTTCAAAATTAACCAACTTTCAAAATTAAAAGGTTGCCTGAAATGGCTTTTGCCGTATTTGGTGACCAGATATGAATAACCGGGAACTTCCGCATCTTCCTTCTCCCCATTTCATTCTAATCCCCACTTCCTTTAGCCTCACATCTTAGCCCAATGGAGATGCCATAGTGTCACTCTTCAGGTGTTTATGAGCAGTTTGGACTCTTGTGAGGTATTCACATTAAAAAAAAATTATAAAATATTTCATAGACACATGATGTTATTTGTACCGATCCTTGTAAAATTATTTTTAAAACTTTGTTAACTGATTTCCACGCATTTTGTATAATCTATGTAAAGTACACGCCAACGTTGCAATAGGCGAGTTTAAGGTTAAAAAAAGTGGCGTGCCTCCCCGCCCACGCCTTTTCTCTGTCGCACATTTACGCATATTTCTCTTTCGCTTACGTTCATTCGAGAACGGATCGTATCAAGTTCAGTTCGGCAAAGGTTTCGCGTGTACTATAATACCCACTGTTTATTTCTAACATTTTTTTTTTTTAATATAATATTTTTGCTTTTTTTATCTTCATAAGGTATGAATAATAATTTTTCATATTTTTATAACAAAGTAAATATTGTGAACGCATTGAGTCGAACTTACAAAGGGATCGGCGCAGACGTCAGGTAACTGTGTCGCCGCGGGGTTTGATAAATAGGAGACATATTTTAAAATATTGTCTTCAGCATGAAAATAATCTTACATTAGTTTGTGTTCCACGGATAGGGGGCGCTGCATTAAAATGTTAAGGTCACAATTAGTATGATTTATTTTCATCATATTTATTTATTTAATCCATAATATAACTCAAAGCGATTCGAAATGTATTGATTGTTGCATATTTTACTAATACGGTGTTAGACTAACCACATCATTCATCAGGAAATTACCCTTTAGGTGTAGTCAGCGAGGATATAACTACGTACGATATATCAACTCATTCCTTTCATTCTTTCATTTTTTCAGTTGTTCATTTAATCATTCTTTCATTAATTCATAATTTAATTCTTTCATTATTTCAATCTTTCATTCTTTAATTTTTTTCCGTTTTTCATTTGTTCAATCTTTTATTATTTCATTCTTTAATTCTTTTTTTTATTTTATTATTTCATCCTTTCATTCTTTTATTTATTAATTCCATCATTTTGCCATTATTTCTTCATTCCATCAATTTTTTTTATATCTTTCATTCTTGTGTGCTTTCATTCTTTCATGCTTTAATTTTTAATGCTTTTATTCTTTAATGCTCTTATTCTTCCATTTTCCATTCGTTCGTTCTTTCATTCATTCTTTCTTTTATACTTTCATTCTTCAAATTCTTCATTCTTACTTTTTTGATTATTTAATTCTATTATTCTTTCAATATTTTATTATTTCATTCTCTAATTCTTTCATTCTTACTTTTTTGATTATTTCTTTCTTCTATGCATTTATTCTTTCATTATTTAATTCTTTCATTCTTTCATTTCATTTAATTCATTCATTCATACTTTCATTCTTTCATTCTTCCATTCTTACTATTCTTTATGGAATGTGTGGAACTGCACTAACCTCCCCACATACTGGAATAAACACTTATTATTATTATAATTATAACATTCTTTCATTCTTTTGTTTTTCATTCTTTCAATCTTTCATTGATTCATTAAATTCGTAATGCCATCAAATGGTTTCAGGACCACATCGTGCTAAGGTTTGTTTGAATTTCACTTTTGGTTGATTGTCGCGAAATCTTCGAAGTGGATATTAACCCATTTCCAGACATCTCATCGAGATGAAACTAGGCATATAGACTCTTTGTCAACGACAATGCATTATTTAAAATTAAATTGGTGGAAATCACTCACAAACACGCAAAAATACACGATTTTTTTTTTTAATTCAAAGAAATTAAAGCACTTAAGAAATAAATGGCTGTTTTAAAAATATATGTTTGGCAAGGTTTAGCATGGTTGATTCCTATAACTGGGAAGAAACGTTCGAACCTTAGTAAAACCATTTTTTTTAAAGTATTGTTAAAGTTAAATACTTTATTTCTTATGGATTTTTTTGTTGTTTTTGTATTACAATTTTAGAAGATTTAATCATTTGCTGTTTGGTGAAATGCAAAAATAGTAGTAGATGAAAGAAAAAATTACTGAAAATACCATACCTAAAACTTAAATTGAACCCCAATGAAATGGCTCCACATCTCTGAACGATGCACCCCGGAAAATGCTGGCCCAAGACAGTCAACCATTAGATTGGCAACATCATCAGCTATAGGCAGACGATAGAACCTAAGCGAAAGCCAAATAGATACTAAGTTTGTAATCTGGGCCTAAGGCTTGGAATAAACTCCCTCCGGAACTAAGATGCATAATAAGCCCAACAGAATTTAGGTCCAAACTAAAAACTTACAAATTTAGGTGTCCATGCCCTTAAAATAAATATTCCTGTGTCATCCAAATATTATTATTATTATTAATATATTTCTACACTCTTACTTCTAACTAGAGACTAGACAAACCATTAAAAGAACTTATGGCTAAAAAATTGAATCCAAATGGGTAATCGACCACTAATGGAAAACTATATATATATAATACTCTTGACCTATGAACGTGACGTTGCGTAAAATGTACATAAATATAAAGTTTTATTTATACTCTGTACAGGCAGAAAATATACAGGACCATATTTATCTAGGAAGTCAATCGAGATTAACATTGTTTATTTAGAGAAATTTAGATACAGTTTGCATGCAGAGAACACAATTACTGTACTAGAGTGTTACTGCCGCTGAGAGCTTCTTTGAAACCTCTCTTTTTATTATAGTATGTCGTTGATGAGAATGAGTGTGTAACTACAATCAACAGAATGCATTTGACACACAATGTGTGTGAAAATCACAATACTCAGACCACATTCTTTAGATTTTTATAAAATATCAAATAAATTAACAAAATGTTTGAATTTACGTTTACGAAATCATCATATTTGTCGTTTGTTGAAAAATATCTACAACTAAGCACCAATAAATAACGAACTATACCGTAGCCGTACAGTAATTTGAATTATACATAAATAAATACAATAAATATTTGCACCTTACGAGGTTCCTAAATAACCATTAAATTGTTCAACTGGCAGATAAATTAGTCACTTAAAAAATTTATATAAATATCCACGTAATAAATATAGTAATTTATTATAACACAGTTCTCATAAAAGTTATGACGGTGTAAATTTGATTTTATTGCTTGTTTTATGTGACTTGAATAAAACCTGTCTTTGTGGCGTTAAATTTGTGAAACTGTTAGACATTAGGTTCTGTGATAACACTAGGTATGTAGAATACATTTTCCCTTGGGAATACTTCTAAAATTTAGAAAAATTATGTATTTTGAAGTATACAGAGTGAAGGGATAACTTGAATTACTTTAACCAGTGATTTCTGACATTAATTGGAGTTAAAAAGGTGAATTTAGGTATCCGGTGACTTTTTGAAGTAAATACTTCTTTACGCACGCTTGACTTGAGGGGTAAACTGGCGAATGCGTTACGGAAATTTCGAGAGGCGTAATATCGGGCGTTACGAACGTTACGGAGGCGAACGATATTAAATTAAAATTAATTTTGAGGTTCATTCCTTACAATCTAATCGTAACAACAGTGCTCTAATCCATAGTAATGACGTTTGAATGGGTGCTGGCATTTATTTTATACTTTGTAAGAATTTAATCAACAATCCCATTCTAAGCGCAATTCCCATTATAAAATTAATCAAATTTTCGTTTAGAGTGTGCGAACTCAGTGCATTGAAACGACTGATTTGTCACGATGATTGTTGTCAATCCAAACGAATCTTCAATATAGGTTCTTATACACTTATGATTGGAATGGTTATATTCTATGCCAGAAAGAAAATTAGATTAGATTACTAAAGAAGTATTTTACTTCAGTCGTGAGGTGTAAAGCATACTCGTATTTTTTTTTCATCAATTATTTTTTCTTCATCATCTTCAAAATCAAACAACAACTAAAAAAATCTTTCTCATGTCAGCCGAGTAACCGCACAACTCCCTTATTAGCCCGGAACCCGAACCGGAATAAAACGGTTACCGGGTGAGTGATCCAAAGCACCAGGTTCAAACCCAGGTTTCGCTGGTTCAACCATCTTCAACTTTAAATCCCATACAAGTATTGCATGTCGTTCATCTGCATTTTAAGCTTAAGAGGCTAGACTTTGAACCACACGCGGAACACCCGCGTCTGTCATTCTGTCCCGCTCACAATAAGCTCACGCACACTTACAATACATGCAAATGCGAAATGTGCGAATGAGACAACGCTCAAATTTACCTACAGAAATCGCTCGAAAAGGGGTTTATGGAGAATACACTTTTCTACACCGAAACGTTCACGAAATTAAAATTTAAAAAAAAAAATATTTTTTAGAAAGAAGAAGCTACGTCGGTAGCTTTTTATAATTTTATAATTCTTTATGAGAGTTGAGTTAGCAGCACTTTTTCCTTAAATAATATTTTTTAATAAATCGTACGTGTTTGACAGTGAATGTTTACGTTAATACGAAACGCATCGAAAATTCGAAAACATACCGACATAGTTTTCACCCTCTAAAAGGCAGTATAAAAAAATATATTCATTTTGTGCAATTTTCGATGTAGAAAAGTGTTTTTTCCCGGGCGTCCTTTTTGTATGGGCCGAAAAGCGAAGTCTATCATCTTAAGTTAGGAAGAATTAAAATACTGTCGGGCTATTCGTATTACAGGAACATACGTTTCTCTTAAGGCGATGCTTAAAATAATTCAAGAATGACTTCATAGACGGCAACAATCTTTACACTGTTTAAATTTCACTTCATTTGTGTGTTATAAAACTAGTTATAAAACTATAACCTTCTCAATAGTGTCAAAATGTCAGTATGTAGTCACGTTTGCAATGTCGGTCATCCCACATCCTACTGATTCGTCTTCCTCTAGACTGGTCAGTATTCCTGGTTTAGATGGGACGGTGGGAGGACCCTGATGAAGAGATAATATCCGTCCCACGCCTGCTGAGGTGTGATGAGGGAAATCATGTCGGCCCAACGAATATTAGAAGAACTAGACATCACTCTTACAACGGGTGGTGAGAGAATTAAAGAGGTCTTGAGGAAGAGGGTACAAAGTTAAGCAGAGAACAGCGTGTGACCGAATAACTCACTTTTCATCGCTGGTTTTTGAAGTAAAACTCCTTTACGCACGCTTGACTTGGAGAGTAAGCTGGCGAATGCATTACGAGAGCGTTACGAAAAGTGTAGTCGGGCGAGGCGAACGATAATAAATTTCAATAAGTGTTTGTAGAAAATTAATATATGCATATACATGTCACACTCGTGTTTTTAACGTTGCAATAGACGATTTACTATGTAATAATAATAACTGACGGTAATTTAACAATAATTTGACGGCCGTCCGTGGTCGAGTGGTAAGAAACTTGACTTCCAATCGGAAGGTCGCGGGTTCGAACCCGGCGTGTGCAAATAAATTTTATTTGATTAATTTGTGTTATTTCACAATTAATTAATAAAAATAATAAATATACTATATTTGCGGCACGTTCCAGAGTGGAAGATACTCTCAGTATCGCCCTGGTGTAAGACCACCATTCAGAATTAAAACGTTGCTTAATAATGGCTTAAGCCGTGTTACTTACTAGATCTGAATAGCCAGGTACTTCCCCACCTTCCTCTTCCCCATCTCCTTCCCTTCCCCACTTACCTTCAGCCTTACAACATACCCCAATTGGGGATGCCATAGTCTCACTGGTTCCAGACGGGAGCAGTTGGGACTCTTGTAAGGTATTCTCTATAAAAAAAAACTATATATTTAAAAACGTACCACTCTTCATATCTATTCCAAGCTGATATACTGTTTCTTCATAAACCATTATTTCATGATAAACAAAGTTTGAATATCTTAAAAAAAGATTTTAACTTTTTTGCAAACTATTTTGCAGAACGTTGATAGGCTTTCTACGAAAAATTAATATTTTAGGAGGCGAGTAGGGGTATGCCGCCCAAGAACCATTTATCGGATAACTAACACCCCTGCCATAGGTCACTTCAAGTTGTTTGCTACGTTTGGTGACTCAGCAGGGCTAAGGGCTGGGGTGAGGTTTGTCTAAGATTTGGCGTCGAATGCGTTTGCCCATCACCTGCGTGGCAGGCTGGACGTAGAGACTGGTTGGAGAAGACTGGACCTAGACCTCTCCAGTCAAACTCTCTCGACAACTCATCAACTTGCACTTCAGTGGGAGGAATAGCTTAATTCGTCCGTCATTCATGAACACATTGACCCCCAGGTTCCTACCCACTCTTCATACCTTTTTTGGCTTCCCAAAACTTCATCTCCTCTGCCTCTCCCTAAAACACCCTCAACACAGCATCTCCAAAGATGACGTAGGACGTGAGCGATTTATTTTATAAATTCTAATTATGCACAATGACAAAAAATGAAAATATTTTAAATTTTAAAGCACCACCTATTTATTATGAAATATCATGAAATTAAAAAGATTTTTTTTACTGTCAGGGATACAAGTTAGATACTAGATCAGCATAAATATGTTCACAATTTTTTAAATCTAAAAAAGTTTAAAACAATTCAAAATCGACCTACCTACTCTAAAAGACGGAAAGATAGACACTGAAACTTACATAAGTATTAATGAAAATCATCATTTTTGTAGTTTTCCTAACACCCTGTAAATGCCTCTTTTAAAAATAGGTCCACGATATAAAAAAAGGTTGACATGATTAAGGATTGCCTCCGTTTTATCAAGCTGATGACAATTTCTGCATCCGGATGTAATCAATTTTAAGAAACATAAAAAGGGAAGGTATCTATTTCGATATATACTTTTCATTCTAATTGATCTTCAAGATTTTCACTACAATTATTGAACAAACCCAACTAATTGTCTTAGATGTTCATCATACAAAAATATATTTATTTAATTTTCAACGAAAAGTTTTAGGTACAAGTGAGGTGCTATCCATAGACAAATATAATACTACCATCGATACTACCGATTATTGAAACATTGTTTTTAAATATTATTGAAATAAATATTATTAATTGGTTTATTTCATACTGCATTATTTTTTCTGTATTAGTTTTTTTATTACGTACTACGTTTTTTTAAATTTATTTCTAACTACGTTATTTCATACTGCTAAGTGATTAGTTTATTAATTGCTTATTTTATAATACGTTATTTGTTTATATCATACTACTAATTAGCTAACTAACCAACTAACTGATTTATATAGGTATGCAATAGGACGGACAGCCAAACAACTCGGTCTTGTCACACACTCTTTACTTACTTTACATTCACATTCATACATACTCTTCTATTATTCTGACACCTGACATGGTCAAGTATCCGATACACTCGATCCTGCCGTGTCTTCCGGGGGGGTCCCCAATATTCACATTTGCGTTATATATTTTTTGTTACACTCCTTTCGTCGTTCATTTGCTCTACATGCCCAAAACATCTGAGGGTCTCTTTCTTAATTTTATGATACTTATTATTTCTTTATTTAATTCGCTTATTTCGTACTACCTTATAAAATGTTTTTTTTTTTTTAAATTTATTTCGTAATACGTGATTTGTTCATTAAAATGTTTATTTCATACCACGTTATTTGTTTATTTAATCATTACACCAAGCAAAAAAATCATCTCGATTTTTAATGCTATACGGAGAAAAATGTTATTCTAAAATACAATTATTTTAATAAAAATACTTTTTTGTTTTAAAACCACGATATTTATTAATTTACTTTACCGACCGGTTTCGCTTTACTCAAGCATCTTCAGGGTACAAATTAATACTCATACAATAAATACTTGTACAAATTAATACTCTAGTATTAATTTGTACCCTGAAGATGCTTGAGTAAAGCGAAACCGGTCGGTAAAGTAAATTAATAAATATCGTGGTTTTAAAACAAAAAAGTGTTTTATTTTTATTAAATATGTCAAACCACAAAGTGATTGCTTTCTACAATAATATACAATTATTTTATTCGTAAAAACGGTTAAAAACGGGACTGAAGTTCTAACGAACAAATTAACAGTGTTTCAATGCTTATTGGCGGGAAAAAGTAAGAATAATTTGTTGGTATACGTACGAAATTACGTATACCAATACGATCGATACCAACAGATTATTCTTATATTTTCCCGCCAATAAGCATTGAAACACTGTTAATTTGTTCGTTAGAACTTCAGTCCCGCTTTTAACCGTTTTTACGAATAAAATAATCGTATTTTAGAATAACATTTTTCTCCGTGTAATCAGACCATTTAATTCCAAATTCCAAAATATAAGTAGTAACTATTAACTGTGAAGGATTTTCCGTACATAGGTGCCTAACTACCTACAGTTCGAGGACCCTTTCGTAATATAGTATGTTGGAAATAAAAAAAATAAAAAGGTATTTGGTTTTTTATGCGTAAGTATATACTTCTCCGCTTGTTTTTCTATTTTTTGTGTTTATAACTAGAAAATGGTAAGGTAAGCAAATAACACTTCTCATCGCATGACCAATAATACGCACGCCATTGTTATGAAATCTGACTCCCCATCCACAAAATTGAAATAATTATCTAATCTGTAGGAGGATTATTATTAACGACAAAACCTTCGCTAGGACAACAAGTCGATAACTACGTAATCAATTTAAACTATTTCATTAGTTCATTATTCTCGCGTTAATCTTAATTGTCTGTTGTACAATGTAAATGGTCGAAGAGCGTCCGCGTGAACACATCTCCAGCGTATGATATGATAACAGCCCGAATCCTTTACATTAAGGAAAGTTACACACACTTACGATAAAGCCAGCACAAGTTATGCCCAACAGCGCTTGATACAATCGTTAATACATTTCATTAAATTAATACGAACACTTAATGCGGTCCGATATAATGCTTTCAGATAGCCAAGCAACGATTCCAATAAAATAATGTGATAAATTGTTTACATCGAACCATACAAAAGGTAGGCACAAGTCCAAAATGCGAGCCTGACCAACCAACAAAAATGCCAACAATCTTTAACCACAAAATAAAAAAAGATAATTTTAAATAGTTTAATCATAATTTTACATCTATACAATGCTTTAAACATTTTTACGAAGTGCTTCAAACTTGAATCAATAATTTAATCAACTAATACAAAGGTAAAAGGTGAATCCACATTTCATCGAGTGCTCCAACAAGTAAAGTGGCATTTAGTAAAAAAAATAATCACGTTAGTACATTTCGACTGTTTTGTGTCTAATTTAGCTTTACTCTGCGATTGGGTGAATGTCCTCAATTGAATGAATACCATGAATGGATATTTGATAACAGGTAAATAATAAAGAACGATATCGTAGTTTTGTAACTTGTAATATGTATGATAATGGCACGCATATTATTTGACACGATATTTTTAATTAAACAAGTTTTAAGTCAGCCTCTTATTTATTATGGATTATTAAAAAAAAAGAAGTTATATTAGGCGTTTCGAGTATGAATGTTCGTTAAAATAATAATTTTCTTAAGTATAAAATAGCTTACCAATTAATCGCCAAGACTTGAAATATATATAATAAAAGGCTATATGGCCTCCCTCAAATACAACCCGGGTAAGTTTTAAGGAATTAAAGAATATATATTAAATATATATTAAAGTATACATTTGTTCCTGATGATGTTAACATCGTCCACGAAACATGTAGATTGTGTATAAATAAAAGTGATGTAAACAAAGTTATTTTGTTTTTTAATTAAAATACATAATGACATCACAAAGTAAAAACCTTTACGAAGAAGTTTTCTTCGAAAAATTAAAGATACTACATAATATAAATAGGTTCCTACCATGTATCTCGAATTCACGAAGTTTTATAAAAAAAACCTTTTGAGTTTGATTTTAGAAGCATTTTATTTTTTTACCAATTATTCGTACGTACCTAGCCCCCTTTTAATAAATATTATTTTATTAAATATTTTTATTATTTTGTATGTTAGATACATTAACTAAATAACTGACTAACCATCATCTGTTTCCCTGCAGGGGTAGGAAGAGAGGACGGGCCGCCAAACAAACACGGTCTTGTTAGATACATTTTTACCTTAATTATAGTGATATTTTACTCCAACGTCCGATAGAGCTGAAACTCAACAATTAGACTCGTTCTCATTGGCAGTGCAGTCTGTTAACTTTTTGCGGCATCTAATCACTCAAGAACACACTCATTTATTTTAAATTCGCTACTAGCCGGTCCGAGATATGGTCCGAAAATTGAAAATATGGGTATCATGCACACAGGAGGTCCTGAAGAATTCCTGAAGAATTCCAACTCCTACACCAGGCAACTTGAATCAGCAGAAATGCGAATGCTTAGATGGTCGGCAGGAGTGTCACTAAAAGATAAAATTAAAAGTTCACGCATTCGTGGTAGCCTGGGTGTCACGGACATAAACAATAAGCTAGAGGAACGACAGTTAAGATGGTATGGTCACATAAAACGGAGAACACCAGACCACACAGTGAAGCAGGCAATGTCTATGGAGCTTCATCGACAGTCATCCAGAGGAAGACCAAAGAACTCCTGGATGACTCAATGCTCTAAAATTCTAAGTAGAAACGGCCTGGAAGAGAGCGATACCCAGAACCGAAGAAGCTACAACCTGAGAACGAGGAGAGCCGACCCCAACAGCCTACCTAGGCAATGAGTTGGGACAGTGCAAGGAAGAAGAAGAGGAGGTCCTGAAGAATATAATTCCCCTCAGGGCCTACGTCATATTTGGTGATGCTGTGTGGGAGGTATTTTTAGGGAAAGGAAGTTCTGGGAAGGAAAAACTTTTGTTGGGTAGGAATCTGGGGACACTGCGTCCAGGAGTGACGGGCGTAAAAATCTATCCCTCACATTGCGGAGCAAGAAAACGTTCCGAGAGAGACTGCAGGAGAGGTCAAAGATCTCCCTCAACCAGTATCTCCCGTTTCGGCATGCCACGCAGTAGGTGAGCAGAGTCATCCACCGCTAAGATCCGAAAAAAAACTCACGTGGTGAACCTGGGTACCCCTGCTAAGCTACGAAACGTAGTGAACCACTTGAAGTGACCTATGGCAGAGGTACCGCCATTTCAATGGTTAAAAAAGGTATCTATTATTATGGATTAATTTTTTAGGGTATTTTCCAACTGATGTATAACGCCGTTCTTCCACGTAGCTATTCACAAGCGACACTACCGCTACCTGCCAAACAAATTTGCTAGTGTAGCACCTGGCGGCATTTTCAAACACTAATAATAGTATGGAAAACGCGATCGCGTCGCTTGAAGGTAGCTCCATGGAAGAACGGCGTAACTCCCCTTGCGCAGTCGATCGATAAGGATTCATAGGATAGCTTTCGATAACTTTTCATCGTTTCATAGCTTGTCCGCAGATTGCCAACGAATAAGTACCTAATTTACAATGACTAAGTTTGCTTAATATTTTCGGCAGTTCTACAGTTGTCCGAAGTTACCGAAAGATATACTATCAATCCTTATTGATCGACAGTGCCAGGGGGCCAGAAAGCCATCTTTCGAATCCTATTCGATAAATTAAAAAAGCGTGCAAAAATTTAATTTTGAAATATTGACGTCGGACATAATTCCGATCGTCCCGACTGCGACTGTCTCATCCAAACAGACATCAATATTAGTCCCAGCATGAATAAACGTTGTGTTTCTTTGTGCTGTGTAAGCCTTAGAATAAAGTCATAAAACATTGGATGCGAACGCCATATTCAAATTCGGCCAGTCCGACAGGTATTGTAAATATTCTAAATCATACATTATACATGTTTGAGTCATCGGTTATTATTCTTTTTTTGTTGTGTTTCGAAAGTCACGAAATAATTGTTTCGTCAGATGATTTGTCTTGCTGGTTTTTATTTTCATTCTGTTCTTCCTGGATTCTTTAAAGTAGTAGTAACCTATATAGATAAGATTTAATAAGGGGTTAAAAGTTTTTAAAAGAAAAAACTATATAGGTACCTATTTTTCATTTTGGTAGGCAAGTGTGGGAACCATTTATTGGAAGACCAACACCCCTGCCATAGGTTTGGCGACTTAGTACACTTTTTACGGGCGGGCCAGATCGGAAGAGAATGTTTGGGAGAGGCCTAACCTAGACCTTTCCAGCGGCAATGGGAGGAGTGGATTCATACGTCCGTCACTCCTGGACACATTGACTTCCAGATTTCTACCCACCCCTCGCACCTTTTTCCTTCGCAGAAATTCATCTCGTTTCATTACTTAAAAGGCCCCCTACACTGGCGAATGCGTTACGGAAATTACAGCGTTACGAAAGGCGTAATATCGGGCGTTCCGAACGTTACGGAGGCGAACGATAATAAATTAAAATTAATTTTTAATCTAATCGTAACAACAGTGCTCCAATCGATAGTAATGACGTTTGGAATGGGTGCTGGCATTTATTTTAAACTTTGTAAGAATTAAATCAACAATCCCATTCTAAGCGTAATTCCCATAATACAATTAATCAAATTTGTGTTTAGAGTTTGCGAACTCAGTGCATTGAAACGACTGATTTGTCACGATGATTGGTGTCAATCCAAACGAATCTTCAATATAGATTCTTATACAGTGATGATTGGAATGGTTATATTCTATGCCAGAAAGAAAATTAGATTAGATTACTAAATAAGTATTTTACTTCAGTCGTGTGGTCTAAAGCACGAACAGAAAATAGTAGTCGTAGATTACTATTCGGAAAATACAACAATATTATTTCCACCACCTCTTTTTATCAATGAAATGTAAATAATATGATGTTAGTTAAATATTTGTGGCTGTACATTTGCAATTATTTTAAAACTTATTTACTTTTTCCTTTCTTCTCTTTTTCTGTACTATGCTAACAATGTTTTACATTATTTTATTTTGCTTATTATTATTTTTCTTAGTATACCAGTAGCATCTCCACATAGTAACAACTAAACCTTAAATTATTGAAAAATTATAAATACTTATGTTCAAAAAATGTTCACAGGAAGTACACGATATTTAATTATTTATCATCGTGCGTTTTGAGCATTTTTATTGCTCACTCGAATGTAGCTATATATTAAAGCATGTTTTGAATGAAATAAATCGATATTAAATTTTTTATTTAAAAAATTTGATACGGGGAAAAATCGATCTTTCTCATTGGAACCTTCCTGTACAGTTGCAAGCTTTTTTAAATTCTTATTTTCAGCCACTGGTCAATTCCTCTTAATACATATGAACATCCCCATGACAATTTCACCAATGTAATAATTGTTAACACTCTGTAAAAGTAGGTATATAAAATTTTTAAATCATTTACTAGAAGGAATTGAATTTAGAAACCACGAAATTTTTTATTACAAGTATAAGTATAAGTATATAAGTACCTTACAAGTTATTAAAATTAAGTTTTAAAAATAATAATAATAATATAATTAATAAATTATTATTATCAGTACAAGATGACGGGTATTTCAGTTGTATGTAAAAAAATACATTTGTATGTTTAATCGTTTTTTCTTCTTCAAATAATTGAACCCACCTACGCCAACATGCGCAATAAATCGTGCGCATTCGGCGCAGTAATGTCGTGAGAGGTCCGCTCAAACAAATTTTGTCATGGACCGAGAATTATTTGGTTGTTTGTCTTGTTCCTATTACAGGACGGGACCTCCTTGTGGCTGTTCGGGAGAGCTCCGTGTTCCATCTACATAATATTATTGCTACAAACCTCGATACACAATAATACATCTCGTATTGGTAACATACTCTGTCTCGGGCTCGATGAGGATTGTTCTATTGTTCGAACAAATAAATAGGTATGGTATCGTAACGTGGGGCCAATTTTATATATTTTATTTATTTATTTCTATTCTAGAACATACATTTTACAAATGGTTACAGTGGTTTACATAGTAGTACAAAAATGTAAATATTCAGTAACTGGATGTAAAAAGGTACCTAAAAGGGTTAGTAGTAGCATTTTGTGAACACCTCACTGGGAGAACCTGTGCTGAGGTGTTCGCATGTTTTGTATTAAGTATTATTCGGCAGACATAAGTAAAAACACAGTATGTTCCTTCATTTTCTCAAGAAGGGCAGTGTGGTTCGACCCCATATCGTGTGGCGACTTTCATGGTTGAATTGTGAAGCGGTTTAATAGATAATAATTATTATTATTATTATTTACAAAATGTTACTACTAACCCTTTTAAGTACCTTTTTACATCCAGTTACTGAATATTTACATTTTTGTACTACTATGTAAACTACTGTAACCATTTGTAAAATGTATGTTCTAGAATAGAAATAAATAAAAAAAAATATATAAAATTGGCCCCACGTTACGATACCATACCTATTTATTTGTTCGAACAATAGAACAATCCTCATCGATAATAATAATAATTATTATTATTGGATAATTTGTAGAGTGCCGTTTTTTAGAAGATCATCTCAAGAGTAACAGAAAAAGTAAATAAATGCATACCTTTTATAAATCTCACAACGTTTATGAAAGTTTCGTGTCATTTAAATTGTAAAGCAGTTTTTTATTATATAAATTCTCGTTTTAAGTTAAGTAGGTACCTAATAACATATCGACTCAATTATTTACAGTTTTTGTGAAAAATCATCTCAGGGATGCTTTACAATAAATTTAATAATATCTACGCTATCTACATTTCTAAGTTTTGAAATCCCATTTCAACAACTCTTGCTAGTAAATTGCATCCACGACACGAAAACAAAAAAATATAATTTATATTATAATTCTACCATTGTCACGTGGAATGCAGAATAAAACTGACCAATAAGTTATGTATGAGTGCGATGCTCCGTGAAAATGTATCCCTTCCTCCACCAATTCAAGTACCTATTCCTATCTGACAATGTGCGGCCAAATTAACCTATTTGTGATATTTGTTACAATAACTCTATAAACAACATCAGTATAAAATAATATAAACATATATCAGTAAACAACAAATTTATCTGTCAGTGAAATTTATAATATAGGCTTAATTAAGAAATCTGGGCAGTGACTAAGTTCGAACCTCTTATATGTGCAGTGCACGGAGAAAAATATTATTCTAAAATACGACAATTTTATTCGTAAAAACGGTTATAAACGGGGCTGAAGTCCTTACGAACAAATTAACAGGGTTTCAATGTTTATTGGCGGGAAAATGTAAGAATAATTTGTTGATATACGTACGAAATTAAGTATAACAACAAATTATTCTTACATTTTCCCGCCAATAAACATTGAAACCCTGTTAATTTGTTCGTAAGGACTTCAGTCCCATTTTTAATCGTTTTTAAGAATAAAATGATCGTATTTTAGAATAACATTTTCTCCGTGTGAATACAAGCAGTAAAGCATAAGAACGATTCTTATCGACAAAAATATTAGAAGACAAAAGGTAAGTCAGTCGTTTACATTTTCCCAATTTTTACCAACTCCCATAGTTGTGTCAATTTGAAATGTATTTAAATTACTGATTATAATCCACATATTGATTTGCAGAGAATATTGCGACTACACACCATCTTAGGTGGTACGATTCACTGTCTCATCTGTAATAATTACTGAAATATTTGTAAATATTTGCAATCTTCATATTGTCGTGGCTTTTCAAAACATCTAGAGTCAAAACATAATAAACTATTTTAAAAAGGTCTAATTGTGGGTAGGTATACGTACTTCAAAGTAAACAATAGAGCCGCTCTCCTTTCACAGTCGATGTAAAGATGTAAGGAAGCACAATTCCTTGAAATTACCACACAAAATAATTTGTTTCACACAACGACAAAAAAATTGTAAAATATTGTTTTACAAATTTTCAAGAAAATAATAATAATCATATCACGCTGTGTTTTCGAAAGTGCGATGCTACCCCGAAACAATCAGCGACCCCACTACCTCGACCCTCCCCTGGCTGACTGGCAGTCCACAGTGATGAGGCGGCCGCCCGCTCCGTTCCTGCCGCATTAAACTATTAAACATTAAGCGATCTATTCTATTCTATTCTGGAATACTTGGAAACAGATGTTTATGCACATAATATGCGACTCTGCCCACATCAAATCCTGGCCGAAAGCAGGGCCGCCGCGAGGCTACAGCGCTTCGGAATAATTCTGTAATGTATCATAATTAGTCTATGATTAGATCTCACTGTCAATGGGCTCTTCGGGTTACATGGTCTCGTTTACGAGATGTGCCAAAGGTAATTGAAGGCAGGGGTGCAGAGTCATTATAATCCTAGAGCCCCGCAGACCAAATCTAGATTCCAGTTAGAAAGAACGTTAAACCTCCAATCTACAATTATAAATTACGATAAGTCAACAATTAGTAACTGTGATTCAAAGAACCTAAGTCTTTCAATAAGAATCGGTACTGAAAAATACTGGTCCTAGTACTGAAAGGAATGTCTGTGGAGAGAACATAACTAACTAACTAAACATCACGCCGTTTCCCCGCAGGGGTAGGCAGAGAGGACGGACCGCCAAACAACTCGGTCTTGGCATACACTCCTCGCCTCATTCACATTCATACATCTTATCATACATGCTCTTCTATTATTCTGACTCTTGACATGGCCCGACTCAAGTATCTGATTGACTTGATCGTGCCATGTCTTCCTCGGGCGTCCTCGACTTCTTCTACCATTCACATTCGCATCATATATTCTCTTGATACTCCTTTCTTCATTCATTCACTCTACATGTCAAACCATGTCGGGCAAATTGGCACTCCTTTCAGTCTTGGACATGAGTGCCGCTTTTGACACGATTGACCACGATTTCCTCATTAAACGGTTAGAAGAATCCTTTGGTTTAAACTGCGACGTTAAGAGCTGGCTGACATCGTACTTGGCTAATCGTAGGCAAGCCGTAAAGGTGGGGAAAAAACAATCAATATATGCAACCCTTTCATCTGGAGTACCCCAGGGGTCTGTTCTTGGCCCACTTCTCTTCATCCTCTTCACAAATGATGTCGCTAAAATAATCGAATCATTTGGTCTTCTATCTCACTGCTACGCTGATGACCAGCAAGTATACTTTTACTGCTTACCAGAGTATAGACAGTCTAAAAATTCGCATAACTGAGTGTCTAGAAGCAATCACCCGCTGGATGACCTCAAATAGATTAAAGCTGAATCCAACAAAGACTGAATTTCTCTGGACCGCCACAAGCAGACGTCAGCATAACATCGATAACTCCCCAATATCCATTTCAGGAAGTGATATCACTCCTAAGACATGTATTAAACTACTGGGTGTCAATCTGGATGCTGATTTTTCCCTTAAAACTCAAGTGAACAGAACTGTAAGCACTGGGTTCTTTCAATTAAGGCAAATTAAAGCAGTGCGAAGAAACTTGCCAACAGAGGCGACTAAATTACTAGTCAATTCGTATGTTGTTTCACGCCTAGATTATTGCAACGGAATATATGCAAGTCTCCCAAAATATCAAATCAACAAATTACAATCCGTTTTCAACGCTGCGGCGAGACTCATCACCGGCGTATCTAAATATTCCCATATTTCAGAGCATCTCAAAAATCTTCATTGGCTCAAATGTCCTGAAAGAATCCAGTTCAAGCTCTGCTGGATGGTATTTAAGTCCCTTAATGGAATGGCTCCTGCTTACTTATCAGAAATGTGTATCCCAGAAAACTCCAATTCTCGACAGTCAACTCTTAGGTCAGCGGCATCATCAGCAATCGGAAGGTTGAAGGAGCCAAAGCGCACACCAAATACTAAGTTCGGTGAGCGCGCTTTCGGAGTGTCGGGACCTAAAGCCTGGAATGGACTGCCACACGACTTAAGAATGATTACAGACTCGGCGAAATTCAGAGCTAAACTTAAAACTCACCTTTTTAGACAGTCGTACCCATAAAGCCAAAAACAAAAACCTTCACTTTCACCTTCTCAGCCCGCGACATAGTAAATAACTAATTGCATAAAAATGTTAACAAATTCTTAATGGTGAATTATTTGTACATCTAATTTCATTCAAATCCTCCAGTCCTAATGAGTCCTAAATTCAAAGGTCTTTCGAAATAACTTCAATTTATTAACTCCATTTTTGGCAGTAATCTTCTTATAAATGTAATATGAAAAATGATGGTGTAGCAAATGTAAAGTTATGCAAGGTCCAGTGTTTTAATATAGCGTCCTCCGCGTGCAAAGTCGTATCTCCTCCAAGCATAAACTTTCTAATTAAAGTGTGTTTATCGGAAGTGACCTGCCAGGTAAGTATGTTCTCTGTGTCCATTTGTAAATAATAGTTCTAGGTAGAGCCTAAGAAGTCATAATAAGATGTACAGCGCCCTTGAGGTGATTTCTCACAAAAACGGCGCTCTACAAATTATCCAATTATTATTATTATTATTATTATTATTATTATCTAAACATAACTTTTTTAATCTTACTTACGACGCTCACATCGGCTTTGCATTCTTTTTGAATCTCCACATTCCTCACACGATCATACATGGTTTTACCACACATACGCCTCAGGGATCTCATTTCTACAGCATTCAGTCTACTTTCATCCTTTCTCTACCAGTTCCATGCTTCACTGCCATACATCAGGGTAGGTACCAGCACTCCATTGTGAACTGGTAGCTTCGCTTATTTGGACAGCTTTTTGTTGGCGCCAACAGCTTTCGATCCATCATTAATGGAGTTACCTGCATTTACCCTTCTTTCAATATCCACATCTCTCGTAAACATACTTTCCAACTTCCCAAATATACAAACTCATCAACTTGCTCTGAGAGGACATAAGAGACATAAATAAATAATTTCATCATCGGTTAAACTGTACAGTTTTTAATCGTTTTTTTTTCTTTTACACTAGGTTAATATATTGTATTTTTACTTACAGCAATGATTATTTTAAATTTTTTTTGTTTTCCCCTATAATAGCGTTGCTAACGAGCTATAGAGCTTTTAGTAATATATCTGAACAAGAATCTGATTTGTCAATATGAAATATATCTTTACTTAGAACTAGCTGAAGTTCCCGACGTTGCCTGGGCTTTTCGCAGAGTTTTTAGAATTTTCTAGTAGACAGTGACCTTCTTCGTATTTTGAAGGACGAGTGTGGATTTGTATGAAAATCAAATCAACGCCGTCTGCTGGCCACGTCACATAGACATTCTCCTTTATAATAGATTTGATTCTAATTTGAACTTCAAATTTATCAAACCATCTTATTGATAATTAAATCTTATTTGGCCTTATTCTCATCAGCCTTGCATGCTTTTCAAAAATTGAATCTGTATACCGTAAGTCATAGGTTTACTGCAGTACGCCTAACTTGTAGTATTGTCCTAAAAATAGGTTTACGTGCATATTGTGAATATGAATTTATCTAAGATTTAAGATAAATGAAGCTGTCATCTATCAAAGCTCGATGATTAGAGTTGTGCTTAGTAGTTTTGGAAATCATGCTTGTTCATGAAAGAGTCACAGAAAAGATGTGTCAGAAAAATAACCTCAAACAAAAGAATGATAATTATATTTGGATGATTTGTGTAACTCTGTCTTTGTAAAAAAATCTTATATTTTTACCTCACCACTATCTCATTCATCAAAGTAGGTATTTCAAAACAGGAACGCCTTGGTCAAAGTGATGGGTCCCACGCAGAAATGGACAAGAGGAGGGATACAAAATTGACGGTTATAAAGACCATCGAATCGTTAGTAGCGCACTTGTTTCGGCCGCCCCTGTGCTCTGCACACCTTACACAAATGAATCCTACCCTGGCAGATGACCACACGCACTGCCCCGGCCTGCAAGGGCCTACATGATGTATCGCTAAACAAATGGCCTGTTCTGTGTTCGGACTGCTCCGGCCTGTTCTACTATGACGCAATGCAATAAACGGGAATACTATTAGGTAGGTACAACATGTCACCGGACTTTTGTGTAAGGAACTGAGCCGGATTCATGGAATCCCCACAGCAGCGATTGTAGGCACTGATTTATGGAGACGAGATTGAAATATTAAGAAAGCGCTCTGTTTTGTATTGACACGGAGGGAATTATGTATTTTATTGAAAATAATGGAAACTGAACAATGCATGCAAATGCTCTGTTAGCTTCTAAAGCAGGTAGTTGAAGTGGTTTATTTGTTTGGTTTGGTTTATTTATTCTGATCGTACTTACCAATTTCAAATTCTTACTTGTATGTATCTAACATTGTACGGGTAAAGATACACATTTAAGTATTCACGTGGCTCTTTAAAATGATTTGCCAGTACCTTTGCTATGTTTGATGCTGGAATTTGACGACCTTACACGGTAGAAGTAAGTAAATATATATATGCATTTTATTTTGAATCTGAAAATTACCTATACGGTTCTATAATTTTTTTTAAAATTTGTTACTATGTATTTATTTTAATTTTATTTTAAGAGATGTAGGGCCGGAATATCAGTATTTTTTAGTAATAGTTTCGGTTGCATTCGAAACTGCTTGCGAATTACAGCTTCAGATGAACTTGGAAATGGACTGTAAATACTAAAAATGATACGTAATAGTGCTTGCTAAAATTGGGTGTTACTTTGTAGGAAAAACTTTGGATGCAAGGAAAAAGGATAACCAATCACTCACTCTACCTCTGGTAAGGAGCACACAACACAATCATAAAATAGTTATATAGTTTAACTGCGATACCCCGAGGAAATTATCCCCACAACAACAAGGATACACTTAGGGAGAGGTAGTTAGGTACTGGATTTTTTACTAAAAATAATGTCACAAATCACTGATTAAAGTCAGTCAAGTACCTCTGGTAACACCCTGTTTTTTTTATTATTCTTAACAAAACCACGCAGGCAACCTGCAAAACATTAAAAAAATTATCTACGATGTTTCAAGGAAAGTAACCAAGTAAACATAATTTGACTTCGGTAAAGACAACATGTCATATTATCTGCTATAACATTTGCAGGTATCTCTTCTATTGTATGCGATTCCGTAGTAACATTATTTAGTCAAAATAGAGTCACGTCCCTCGGGATCGGGGCTTTGTCATCCCATAGAAAATATCAACAAAGGACAGATAGCTATCCGTCATTGTCACTTTAATGTGGGGAGATCTCTTGTGTTGGCAAACAGTTGTTCATAATTTGAAAATATCTGCATACTTACGTACAAATATTTTATAAGATATATTTTTTTTAAGTTTTTCAGCTATTTACCTATTATTCTGTACGTTTTTTTGCATGTTTTTCTTGTTTTGAGGCAGTTGTAATACTTAGGCAATATAATATGGTCACTCAATCTGTATGGTTAATATGAATATATAATAATATAATATGTATAATATGTAGGTACTGATTATAAGACAACTCAATTTTTTGTAATAAGTGCTTACCAAATGTATATCTATGGTATAATTTTTTCTTCTGTCATTCTCCTAGGTTCTTGTTTACTCTTTGTAAGAGGTCAAAAAATATTTATTTATGTTTTACGCCCATATGGACTTTTAAAACATGTGATATATATTTTTTTATTCACCAGATTTACAGGAACGGGTTTAGTTTTTCCCATAGGAAAAACTAAACCCTTTCATACACTTTTCCATATAAATGATCATCTAGTAAATCCACGTTATGCAAGTGTATTATATAAGTATAATTAATACAAAACAATACAAGAACAACACGTTAATCTACCAAACTATTAAATGGGAATATAATTCACCGTCTCCAGATATTTTCATATCAGAGGGTTCGGCTCTGTGGAATTCCTAATTTGACCGATAAATCCTACTGATCCCTCAATATAAATATTTAAAAAATCTTTCGTAATTCTACATGTATTTAAAATGACTGATTTTTGCATTTTTATATACAAATTCTTTGACAAATCTAATATGCCTAAATTTTTAATAAGAGAGCTAGGTATAATGCCAGTAGCCGAAATAACAAAAGGTAATATTTTTATAGTCTGAGAATGCCAAATTCTTTTAATTTCATTTCCTAAATCTGTATACTTTCTTATTTTTTCAGAAACAGATTTTTGAATATTACAGGAATTTGGAATAGCTACATCAATAATATAAGTTATTTTTTTAATTTTGTCATGTAAAACTATATCAGGTCTATTATGACCAATTGGTCTGTCTGTTAGTATAGTTTTATCATAGTAAATTTTAAAGAAATTATTTTCTAAAAATGAATTTGGTTCGTATTCATAATATGGTACTATATTATGACAGTCAATCAAGTTATGTTTAATTACCAAACTTTGGTGAATTATTTTTAAAACCTGATTGTGCCTAAATGTATACTCAGACGGCGCTAATATAGAACATCCTGATATAATGTGTTCTATAGTTTCCGGAAAAGCCATACATTTTCTACATAAATCATCTATTTGATTTGGATCTTTGATTTTCTACATAAATCATCTATTTGATTTGGATCTTTGATTAATTATATTAATTATATATATAATATAATAATAATAATTTCTATTATTATCAATAATAATAATTGGATAATAATAGAAATCACCTAAAGGGCGCTATACAATTTATAATATCATTCTTAGGCTATATCTAAGTTTATTATTTACAAATGTATACAGAAACATACTTACCTGGTCGGTCACTTTCGATAAACACACTTTAATTAGAAAGTATATAATAATTTAATAGAATAGTGTTCAAGAAGTATAATTTGTTATAAAATAGAACCTACGTAGAAAAATAATAAAAGCAAACTTTAGTATTTTATTATAGTCTTCTTGTAGCTAAATTCAGTGCGGTTGTAACTGCATATGCAATCTAGGTACAAGAGAGTATCTAATTGATGCCTGATACCTATTGTTGTTGCAATTAAAATTAATTTTTGATGGAGTGTTTCTAATTATAGGTAAGTATCCAATAGGTATCTCTTTAGTGTACGTATAAATCGTCCTCACTCAAAGCAGCAAAGACAGAAGATACACATACACATGCGATCACTACAACTCGAGCATTGTCAAATTACATGCTCATTAATACTTGAAGAAATTTTAAGAAAGGTTTCAAATTGCGTCTACTTGATGGCTTTACTGGGAAGAAATAAACGCTGAACTTAAAATTCACAGGACTATTAATCACTTACTTCTAATTGTGGCTGGCTGACCGCATGCCGGGGCAGCAAATGTACCCGCAACCGTACAGAAAATAGCTTCTGCTAACATATTTATCATGCTTTGCTGTTTGACACCGGACGCATGATGAGCGCTATTGAAAATAGTAAAATAGTTTTACCCCAATAATGGGCATAGTTTGCTGGTGGCATCTTCATTTCACGGAATTTGGCAAATATGGCAGGATTGGCAGGTACCCTTATTGTTCGCCCTGTGTTCGGTCAGCATCTGTCTATTGTGAACGGTAATGGCATGTAATTCATCATACTGCAAAATGACTTCTTCTGTGTCCCGTGACGTAGGGAACGGGTTTCACTCAAAATGAAAGAAATCGGATGCAACCAATTTAAATAGTGATAAAAATTATATAGATAACAATTGGTTTAATGACGTTTGTGTGAAAAATCACGTCAACAGCCGTAAAAGTTATTTTAATTTCTTAGGCTCTATCGAAATTTATTATTTACAAATATGTAGATTATTTCTTTAAACTTCGCAAAATCACTTTGTGGCGTCATTTTGAATTAAATTAAAACAAATAACTTTGTATTAAACCACTAATATAATCACAATTACCTACATGTTTCAAAACCGATGGTTTCTTCGTCAGGGTAGTAATGACATACTACCCTGACGAAGAAACCATCGCTTTTGAAACATGTAGGTAATTGTGATTATATTAGTGGTTTAATACAAAGTTATTTGTTTTAATTTATTTAAATATGTAGATACTTACCTGGCAGATCACTTCCCATAAACACACTTTAACTAGAAAAAAGTTTATTCTTGGAGAAGATACGACTTTGCACGGGGAGGACACTATATGTAAAACCCTGGACAATATATGATTTTACATTTGCTAACCCCCCCCCCCCCACCCTCCTACTCCATTCAATCTTTCAAAATAACCTAATTCAGCATTTAATAGTCCCCATAGCTCCGGAAAGTTGAGTACCTACCTATCACACACAAAAATTACAAGTTAAATATAATTTTGCACTAGTTATTAAACAGTTTCCTTAATTAATGTAATATCCTTAGTTGTGGCGCTAGATCTTCTCTGCCTGCCCCTGCGGAGTTAGCGCGTTCCACAGTAATGTAGTTAGTTATTTCCGAGGTGTCTCGGACTCTCGTCCTGAGAAATAGCTCTCCACAGAAGGCTGCACGATATCGTGTCTGTATTATTTATTTTCTTAAATATCAAGCGATATTACCTCTGACCCCAGCGTGGTGCACCTACCCACCTAGCCGTTTCATAACCATTGCGCTTTCGGAATTCTCCATGCCCTTCAAATGACTCCGCTAAGACTTGGCAAAGTAAACTGCATTGGACATGTTACAAAACTCGACACAAGATGATATACAAAAAAATTCCCCAGGACCTCCTCTATGGAGCTAATGTAAAAAATGATATCTATGATAGTTATGATATCTGTGAAGCTAATGTAAAAATAATGATTGTTTTCAAATAATTAAATTTATCAATTATTGATAATATTTTCATTTGGCATATTAAGTTAAACTTAGTACTTTTAAGGAAATTTTAGTTATCGTTCTTGGCTTATTTAGCAGCGTCAATGTGATAATTCACAAAAATACTCCAGAATGAAAGAATTATTACACTGGTTTTAGATATTTTCCCCACTTCGGTTGACTGCAAGGAATTTGTAAATGAAGAGAACAGTTCGGATATTACGCATAGCCAAGTAGAACATGTTGTCAAACATTCTTTATTCAGAACATGTCAGAGCATTTCGGTTTCGCAATAAAGGAGAGCCTTTTCAAGGGCCAGGACATGTTGCGAACATTGTTACTCGGATGTGATCGGCTTTGTTGGAAGGATGTCCTTACAATGTGGGAAAAGGAACCACCCAGAATAATTGTTGTACAAAAAATGTTAACGAAAAAGTGTGAATCGGCACCTACTTTTAACATTTAAAAAAAAGTTAATATGATAATGCTAGATAACTTAATATTTTTTAATAGGTTAGAATGTTATATTAATTAGGTTTATTAACCCTCAGGCCTCAAGTCAAATAAATGGAATACTTTTGAACGTATCCGAAAACTAAAAACTGTTTTTGAAAAGGTGATAAAATTTGATTTTAATATTAGTATAGGAAATAAACAAATAATTTTCGAAATATAAAATTTGAATGCGAAAGCGAAAGTCAAGAAGTTTTAAAAATGTCTCAAAATAAAAAATGTAATTACACAATTTTATTATACAAATATATTACAAACATTTTATTCATCTCACTTTTTTGTTTTTTCGTGTAATCATCATTTTAATTTAGGAGAAGAAACCATTAGATTCGAAACGAGTAGATTATTTTGATTTAATATTTGTGTATTCGTAAAAAGTGATTTATTTTCAATTGAATGATAATTTCAGATTTAAACCTAAATTGAATTTATATGATTTTTAAGGTAATTTTATAAAAAAAATAATATTTAAAATAAACGTCAACTCTACTTTTGATATTCATTTTCTAATAAATCTAATACCATTAATAAATGGGATCAAATAGCGACTATTTAAAATTACCTTATTGACTACTGAAAATTTGCCATATTTTGGCAACAAAGTAATCCGAGGTTTTGGAAATAGTGCCATAATGTGACAAAAAGCGCTCGAGTAGTTAAAAGTTATTTTATTCCTAAAAACCGGTAGACGTAAATCTGGGTAACGATCTTGTTCTCTTAAAAGTGTTATACAATATCTATGTTTGAATGTGGATGAAGCAAGTAGGGCAAGCCAGAACAGCTGTTTGGTGTTACCTCCTTGCATGTTTTTGACGGAAAGCTCGTGATTTTGTTAAACAAATACTTATTAAGCTTTAAGTAGACGTGAACAATACGTTCTGGTTAAATGTGACATTGATGAATTTGTAATACTCAATATTTAGGTTGTAAATTAAACACTGGCTCCAGATACTATATTCACTACACAGATAGTAGAAGTAGAGGAAGGATGAAAGTATACTAAATGCTGTAGAAATGAGGTCCCTGAGGCGTTTGTGTACTAAAATCGTGTATGGTCGTGTGAGAAATGTGGAGATCCGCAAAGAATAGAAGGATAATGTAGGCCTAATGAGAAAGATTAAGAAAGGGGCTTGGAGTGTAAGGAGAATATATAACGCAAATGAGAATGGAAGAATTGAAGATATAAGAGAAGAATATAAATATAAGAAGTCGGGAACTCTCTAAGAAGACATGACACGATCAAGTGAATCAGAAACTTCAGTCGGACCATGTCAAGACTAATAATAATAAAAGAGTACATATGAGACGACGTAACGATGATGTAAATGATGTTAACGATGTATGAGACGATGGGAATGAGGCAAAAAGTGTGAGCCAAGACCGAGTTAACTTTCTTCAAACCCCTGTAAGGAAAGGGCGTGATTGTTAGTTAGTTAGTCCACATGCACACACAATATATCACACTCATCAAGCACCAATCCAGCACCTTAAGTCTAACGGCCGTTGTTCCCAACTTTTCGGTAGATCAATCTTCGATCACCTAAGTGATTTAATAAGTTGCGTTGGGAAGAGCGTATTTGAGCATTTGAGGAGTGTTGAGCCAACATTTCGTCTCAACAAGTGATCAGTGCGATTTTGGAACAACGGCCTTAAGAGAGTAAATAGTAAATCAAATAGGTGGGTTTCGCATTGGAGGTAGGTAGGCTGCAGTAAATCAAGCACACTCGCGTTGTCACAACGAGGGGATAAATGAGATTTTTATCGGGGCCCGACGATAGCGGCCGCCCCGCCCGGCCTCTCGCGGCCTCCCGCAGCCTCCTCCGAAAGCTACGAGCCTGGACTAGCGTTTATGGACGGTCAACGTGTTTCGGAGAGTCAGAGGCAATATCAGAAGTGGAAAGATTCCTGTTTAAACCAGATTTGGATTGAAAACTAGGTAATATAACTGGATATTACTAACCTTAGATTAGTCCAAAAAAAATAATTTTATGGGTACCTACCTACATTTTTTGAAAAAAGAGAATTTATACATATTATTAGAATATGTACACCTTTACCTACATACTTGTATTATCTTACTAATATTATAAATGCGAAAGTTTGTATGGATGTATGTATGTTTGATACTCTGTCAAGCAAAATTTACTGAATGGATTTTAATGAAACTTTACAATAAAATAGCTCATACATCAGAATAACATATAGGCTGTAATTTATAAAGCTAGCTATATATTTTCAATATATTGAAAATATTGATAATTGTTTAATAGAAAATGTCAAAATTTGAGAATGACATTTTGCAAAGAATAATTGTTAAATCCAATTTCTATTTAAGAAAATATTTAAATTAGTGAATTTATTTGAAATACCCGCCTAATACTTTGAATCGAATCAAGAATTATACATATTATTTTAAATAAATGGGTTAAGAATTTTGGTATAAACGCAGATGGGACCTAGGAAAAGAAAAAAAGATTACTCGAAGTACTAATCGTACGCAGACGAAGTCGGGGGCAAAAGCTAGTTATCTATATTTTAGTTAGACCTCGCCAAATTTCCCCGGTTTATAAAATAAAAAGTAGGTAAATACATCCAAATAAATATACAGCCAGGCGGTTTAGCAGCGTTGTGCAATCATGTAAACAACTTTAATTTAACTTTATTGTAACTTTAATTTAACTTTAACATATCTTAAATTTAACTTATTTTAACTTTAATTTAATTTTAATGTAACTTTAATTTAACTTTAATTTAAAACATTAAAGAACTTTAATTTAACAATTATTTTAATTTAATTTTAGTTTAATTTTAATATAATTTAACTTTGATTAAACTTAAATTATCTTTAATTTAACTCTGAAAATCGATATTAAGGATTTTAGGATGGCCGACATATTTTTTTTCGTGTTACTTCACATCATTATATTATCAAAATTTCGGTTGTCTGATGTGATGCGCTTTAGCTGGTCTTGCATGAAATCTGGTCAAAGAATTTGGTTTGTTTTATTAAAGTAAAATTATCGAAGAAAGCAAACACTTTGTAGCTTGACATTATACCATACATATGAAACAAATACTTTGTATTAAACCACTTTATTTTATTTATATTGGTCGACCGGTTTCGGCTTAATAAAAATACTGGAGTTCAAATAATCCATAAAAAAGAATAGGGATAGCTTTAGAAATTTCAAAATCAGAAAAATAATTGCCAAATTTTAAACAAATAGCTAAAATTAACCAACAGTCCGATTTTAAAGTTGTTCCCTTTCTCCTTATGTAACCCCCACCCTTCCTTTGCCCCGCCCCCTGCCCCTCTTCCTACCTCTACACCAACCAGTCTATGATGTTCTCTCCCTCTCCCATATGCTTTCTCTCTCTACTTTGTTTACCTGATATTGTTTCTCTGTATTATGATTTAGTTAGTAGGTAAATTATTGTCCTGATGAAGGTTGAGTTCAACCGAAACTAGTCGACCAATATAAATAAAATAAAGTGGTTTAATACAAAGTACTTGTTTCATTTGGTATTAAAGTAAAACTTTGCACCTCAATATTAATCGAAATAAATAGTATAAACTCAAATATCTATAGAAAGAAAAAGTTTTTCAACGTTTATAACGAAAACTGGATTATAAACTCAAGAAATCCGACATTGCCCGCAACCCGCAGGACCATCGGATCTCATACACACCTAGCAAATAAAAAAGTGAACCTAATTGATGTGTCGTCTTTGTTTAGTTTCATTCAAACACGATTTCCCCATTAAGCCGGGTCCCATATCTCGGCAGATCTCGTGTCGATGCGGTGCCGGCTGATTCTGGGAGACGAGGATGATCGTGATGATCACTGATGATGTGGCGCGGGATGACGACCCGCGGACACCCTGTACTATATTAAATCTAATCAATTGCTTTGTTGATGGTAAGTTTAATAATACCAGGTATTTTTTGGTAACACTATTGTGTTAAATATAATCTCTATCATCAACAAAATACTCAGGAAATTGCAGTCTGGAAAAATCTTTTTCAATTATAGGATTTTAAATTATGTTATTACCTGCCTACGCGTAGATTACGCATTGCATTATAAAATGTATGTATTTATTTATATTATAAGTTATATCTAAAAACATGTACATATTTTCCTTAAACTAAGTAAAATAAGTTTTATTTTTATTTTCAACAAGCTTCTGCCCGCGACTTCGTCTGCTCAGGATTAATACTTCGAGTAGCCTATTTTCTTTTCCTAGGTCCCAAATATGTTTATACCAAAATTCTTAACCTATTTATTTAAAATATCTATAATTGTTGATTCGATTCTAAGTATTAGGCGAGTACTTTAAAATAAATTCACTAATTTAAATATTTTCTAAAATTGAATTTTTATTTAACAATCATTGCTTTGCAAAATGTCATTCTCAAATTTCGACATTTTCTATTAAACAATAATTATTATTCATAATATATATTAAAAATATCTAGCTTTATAAATTATGGCCTATATGTTATTCTGATGTATGAGCTATATTATTATAAAGTTTAATTAAAATCCATTCAGTAGTTTTTGCGTGAAAGAGTAACAAACATACATACATCCATACAAACTTTCGCGTTTATAATATTAGTATGAATAAGAAGTACGATGTCAAAAGTACCTACCCATTGACAAACTACTTCACTTCATCGTTTTATAAGTTTCAAAAAAAAAAAAAAACTTCATCGTTTTATAAGAAAAACTATCTTTTTAACTTTTGCAGGTTATTCCCATCAATGTAAAATATCATTGAAGAAGAAGATAACAATAATAATCTAAATTATAATGTGAAAATGAACAAGAAACAGAAAAATAATAAAACGTAATGGTCGGACGGTAAAACTAGGACTAGTTGCGACCTTTTTTTTAAGAATGAAAAAATTTGTTTCTGCTTTCGGATTGTGTTTATTTGACGTCTTAATTTTTTTTCCATAAAGTCGAGAAAATGATATCGGCCAAGTGGCCGCCGCCAGAATTGTGACCATGGGCCCGATTTATGGCAATTTCCATCACTCTTCCGGCGATAGGTTTTCGCATTCTTTCGATTTTGTCTTTGAGGGCTTCAAGAGTGTGAGGCTTGTTGACATAGACTAGTGATTTCAAGAAACCCCACAAAAAGAAGTCTGAAATGGTTAAATCGTGCGATCTTGCCGGATAATGCAACTCACCAAACGAGAGTTTTGGTGATTTGCACTGGCCGGTGTCAATCGAAAATCCGCGTTCTTGAGGGGTATAGCGATTCATGTCTTATTTACGTGTATTTTGTATCTGTTTACTTCACAAATGTTAAAACTAAACTGACATTTGCCGCCATTTAAAAAAAATATGGCATCTTCCAATAGGGTGATGACTTTTGCGCCACTTTGTATTATGAAGGTAAAATGAACGTAATTCAATATTCTCTTATGTCGACGGTTGCAAAGAGGTTAATATTAGTAAGTGTGAAAAAAATATTTTTGAAATTTTAATTAAAGGTCACTTATTTAAACACTTTTATAAAGAAGCTTAAGCTTGGATAAGAAACGACTTAGTACATAGATGACACTATTTTAAAAACACATGGATATTGCATGATTTTACGTTTGCTATATAACTCTCTATTACTATTGATATTACATTTATTAGAAGAATGGTGGCCAAAGCATTTATTGTATTTGTTTTATGATACATAATATATCTTCAAGTAAATATACAGATGCCGATCTGAAGAAGAATAAATTAAAACCGGTCCGGTCTCATATGTTAACAAATGTGATAAATTTTTAAATAGTTTTCGGTATACCTTCTCATTACGGTGGGAATCCACTAACCATGTACCTAGTCAATAAATATCTATAGTTGTAAGTCACTAGTTATTAATCTTAGTTGTAAACCAGTTGAAAAAAATTTACAATAAAATTTATTTTATAATTTTTAATTTAGTTATAACTTTTACTATAGTTATGAAGTCTAAGTGATGTATAGGGTATAGGTTAAACTATTTGTAAATTTAGTTGTAAGGACCCTTGAGGTGATTTCCTCACGAAAAGGAGCGCTATAGAAATGATGCAAACATTATTATTACTTTTACAATTTTAGAGTTTTAAAAACTGAAGAAATTTTAATTTATTTGTTGGCTGGTAAGCTTGTGTATTAGTACACAGCGAGTGAACGGCTGCTCGGCTTTTTTCATATAAAACTAAATTTGGGTTTGAAGCCAAAATACTTTTTTTTACATTAGCTCCACACAGGAAGTCTGGAGGAAAATATTTCCCCTTAGGGCCTATGTTATCTCTGGGGATGCTGTGTGGAGGATCCTTTTAGGAAAGGAAGGTTTGGGAAGGAAAAGGTATGAGTGGTGGGTAGGAATCTTGGGGGGAGTGAATGAGTAGATATAAGGTCGAGAGAATCCGGCTGAAGATCCGGCTGAAAATCCACGAACCCTGGCACCCCTGCTAAGTCACCAAACGTAGCGAACCACTTGGGATGACATATAGCAGGGTTGTTAGTTATCCAATAATTGTTCCCCGCGGAACCAAACTCGCCCCCTATATTGTTCCTTTTAATTTTTTTTTTTTTTTTTTCTTGTTTATTCTAGATCTCGGGGAGGGTGGTGCAATCCCATGAGCTCCATATTATACATATTAAATATCAAATTAAAATAACAAATATATATATTGTGAGATACTGCATCCATAGTGAAAGAAAACAGAATGAAAATAATGGAGAAACAACATGAAAATAAATAAGAAACAACATGAAAATAAATAAATAGAAAATAAATAACCACCTGAGATTACCATTTCATAATATCATTAGAATTCCAATGCACAAAATAATTTTGGTCCTTCGGGACGGATGTTGTGACGCTGTCATTATAAACATCTACCTAACTAACAATCTACAGGACATTTACAAAAAGATTGATCATTTCCGATAAATAATTGATTTGAATTGATTGACAGGCACCCTGTAGTTGGGCGAGTCAAGTCAAGGTGTTGAGATTAGGAAGGTCCTCTGTACCTAGCGACCTTTTGTTGTGTTGATTAATTATAAGGATGATCGGGCCTCGCGTAGGACAGTCCTTATCTCCGAGAATACTAAGCGGAGGAAATGGAGTTAAGATAAAGAATTTTTAGGTGGGTGACTGATTTTGGTCGAGTATTTAAAAATGTTACCTACATGGAAGAATTCTAACGTCTGGAGAGCGTATTTTTTTAGCTCAGTTTTGTTCTTGGGTTTACTACCAATTACACATCTGTCCTGAAGATGCTCTCTGTAACTCTGTTCGAAAGGTTGTCTAAATAAGAAGGTAGCGCAACATGGCATAACACCCCGAACATAAATAACAAAAATACTTTTAGCCGTGAAAATCTTAAATCATATCCTACGGAATCATTGTTTGGGAAGGAGCAACAAACTCAGCTATCAAAGGGAAATTACCTGAAAGGCAATACTTAAAAAACATAGATTGACTAATACAGATCAAATATTCAACATGTTTGACGTACTAGTTATACGCCAATTATACGTTAAAGCACTATTACACTACATTTTTGAACAAAAAATAAATTTCAACAAAAACCAACCATCACTAAGATACCAATTAGCAAGCTTAAAAGAAAACATATAAAATCCGACGGTGAACATAAGCTTTGGACGAAGGCACAATAAGTAGAACCAGGCAATCTTTCACTTGATATAAAAAAAATATAAAAAAGAATAATACACGTAACGATATATATATATATATATATATATATATTTTATTTTTTATTTTTTTATTACTTCTTATTGAATTTTCTATTATACAATAAGTGCCACAGCACCGGAAAGCCACCCAGCGAGGCCTAAATTATTGTATCAAATAAATAAATAAAATAAAAATGATAACATAACTACAAACAAAAACCCCCTATTCTTCGAAAGCTTGATATAATTTTGCAAAATTACTATTTTTACAACCATCCATCTACTTCCAGACTACTGACGCACGGTGGTGACGAATTAAAATTAATTATTACTTTCCGCGATGTATATGTATTTCTCCAAGAGCCCCCCATTAAAGCGATTTAATTGGCCACTCACTTATAAGGCCCTAAATAAACCCGCGAGATAAGGCGAACAGTGTTTTACTGGACGGAACTCAAATAAAAAGGTAACGACTATCGCCCGCAGAAATCTCTGCCGGGCGAGGGTATATTTGCTCAGTCAGAGGCTTTTTATTAATTTATATCACCACAATGTTTATTTGCACCTTTAAATGTATGCAGGTATTATAAAATATCGTGTGAGTCGTTTGTGGCCAAATTTTAAATTTAAATTGAACAATGTTCTACCGTGATGTCATGGAGAACAGTTATGTAATTGTTTTATTATTATATTTTTTTCTTTCTTTCTTTTCTTTCTCTGTAGGTAATGTACACTTACTATGTTTTATATCTCAGGTTCTATGAACCTTTTAAAAATAAAAACAAACACAGATGGCAGTAATTGTGTCGTTTTTAGTAATACCTGCCACAACAGTCAAATAAGTTTTACTTCAACCGCGCGTAAAGGTTAAAACAAAAACATAATTTACAAAAAAAATCGTCTCGTTTTGGAGTTTTTGGAATGTTCAAATTGTTCTAAAACTAAATGCAAAGATCCTGCAGGAGTTGCTCCTCTTAGAGGACTCGATAGGTCATAGCTCGATAGCGAGTATACATCGTTAAGTTTTCATGGCCGGGTAATCCTGGATAAAATGGTTTTGCATGTGATTTAATCGGTTTCTTTATTACGGGATAGTTTGTACTCATATCTTAATATCAAGATAACAAGGAAACTTGATCAACAAAGGTGACTTACAGGGTGCTATTGTTAATGTCTACACGGAGAAAAACGTTATTCGAAAATACGATTATTTTATTAGTAAAAACGGTTAAAACAAATTAACAGGGTTTCAATGTTTATTTGTTCATAAGAACTTCTGTCCCGTTTTTACTAATAAAATAATCGTATTTTCGAATAACATTCTTCTCCGTGTACAATACGATAATACGAACAAATAATAATAATTGGATAATTTGTACAGCAACATTTTTGTGAAAAACATCTTAATATATCCAGCTAACTAAGTAACCATCACGCCGTTTCTCCGCAGGGGTAGGCAGAGAGGACGGACCGCCAAACAACTCAGTCCTGGCACACACTCCTTGCCTCATTTATATTCAAACATCTTCTCATACATACTCTTCTATTATTATGACTCCTGACATGGCCCGACTCAAGTATCTGATTCACTTGATCGTGGCACGTCTTCCTCGGGCGTCCTTGACTTCTTCTACCATTCACACTCGCGTCATATATTCTCTATACACTCCTTTTGCATTCCTCACACGATCATACGAACGATGGTTTTACACACATACGTCTCAGGGATCTCATTTCTACGGCATTCAGTCTACTTTCATCCTTTCTATGCCAGTTCCATGCTTTTGTGACATGCTACTCCATTGCGGACTGCTAGCTCCGCATCTGTAGTCAGGTTTTTGTTGGCTCCAACGGCGTTCAGTCCTCCATTAATGGAGTTACCTACATTTAGCCTTCTTTGAATAACCCTATCAGCCTTGCCATCTCTCGTAAACATACTTCCCAAATACACAAACTTGTCCACCTGCTCCAAGTATTCATCATTTCCAACTATATTGAGCACTGTTTTCGTACTCTCTCTTTCAAACAGCATGACTTTAGACTTACTTATTCATCATTAATTTATTCCTTATACATACTTCGTTCATCCTAGACACGAGAGACTGCAGATCTTCTATACTGTTAGCAATCAGCACCACATCATCAGCATACAACAAGCTACATACTAACCAATTATTCAATTTTACGCCCAATCTCGCCTCTTTCAATTGTCCAGTATAGATTGAATAACCACGGTGACATTACGCTATATCTAGCTATGTATAAAATACAGAACTAGGTATACTTAGGTCTACACAGGTTATTGAAAGGTGATGAAATTTTTTTAATTCCAAATATTTTTTTAATACGAACATGAAAAAATTTTGAAAATTACTTACATTACGTTTTTTCTAATCAAATTACTGACAATGAAAAAAAACACGCACATATTAATGGCTTGCGTAGCAGCCTCTATATCTATCAATGTATTGAGCCAATGAAACAAAATCAACCCGTAATAAAAACAAAGCATCTTTTCTATATACATATTTTTTTTTATTTTCGGGCCATATCTTGGGCATTGTGAATGACTGCCATCACACGTTGATAGAACGCATTGTCGTCGACGACGAGTCTATCTGCCGAGTTTCAGCTCGATAAAATATTGGAAAGTGGGTTTCTTTCCACTTTATGACTACCACAATACAGTAAGGTAGTTGAAAAAATGTTAAAAAACATTTAAAAATTTATTAAATACAAAAATTTGCATTTATTAATTCATTCATTCACAAAAACTAAATCGAAATTCAAACACATTTATTTAAAAAATATTAATTGCTTCTTGCTAATGCCTAGATTTCCAGCAATCTTCTCAACACATCATTAAATCTTATAAATCTGGTATTAGTGACTATTAATTATCACCGTCCCCCCCCCCCCCCCAGTTTGTGGTAATTCATTGATGATATTTCGAAACGCGTGACCGATTATTTCATCGAAACATTTAAACAAAAATAATCGACTTGTTGCTATCGTTAATATTCTTAGTCACGTCACTAATGGGGTAGACAGAGGCTATTTGGATCATTTTTTACATTTCCTTAAAAATTCAAACTATTTTATATTCGAAAATAATTATTGCTACATTAAATTTTTAACATTTTTACATAAATTGCTTGTATTGCTAAATTAGATTGAATAAAACACATGATTAATTCTGTAGACCTCTCAACTAAACAGAATCACGTATTAAATCGAAACTCATGGACACACTGACCCTATTTTTCTACCACTCCACATACATTTTTCTTTCCCAGAACTTCCTTTCTTTCCTTTTCTAAAAACACCCTTCACACAATACCCCTACGGATGAAACAAGCCCTGGCGGGAATTATGGTAGGTTCAGACTGGACGACGTACGTACGCATCGCTACTCAAACAATGCTTAGCAACCCATACATTTTCTATGAAAATGGCCACAGACATCGCACGTCGCGATGCGTGTGGCCAATGTGATTCTAAAACATAAATTTTCATTGAAAATCTATGGTTGCTAAGCAGTCCAGATATTGTTAGGCGTAGCGATGGGTACGTACGTCGACCCAGTCTGAATCTACCATTATTTGCCTCAGGGCTTCCTGTGTGGAGCTTGTGTTAAAAAAGCTGAGAGTAGCCCAATTTCTTAGCTTGATCAAAATAACCCTCCTGATCCGAATAGCCTCCATCTACCCAACATTAACGAAAAGGTGAATTGAGCACGTGGCGTGATCAAATGAGCTTAAACTAATGAAGAACACGATCCTAGAATATTAATAAAAGATACAGATGATGCTTTAACTATCTTCTACACGTTCTCCATATCCGTCTCTCCTCTAAAGACCTTTGCAGCTTTGGAATTGACTTTAGTTATGTGCGGGGGGCAATTAATTATTTTTTTCGGTAGGTAGATCATTGATAGGAAACAGATAACTGGGTAGGTGACTTGCTCAAACTGGTTTTTGCCAGCCAGAATGAATGCAGGATCTTTCATTGACTGGAAAGACCCCGTCAATGTAACACAAATAATAATTATAATTTATTCATAATGTTAATAATAATTGTTAATTATTTATATTATTGATATTTGATTATAATAAAACCTAAGTGGAATATTTTAAAGTAATTTTAGTGAAACATGACAACAAGAGTGCTTTACAAATATAAAAAATATATATTATTTAAATTTGTTCCTTTTTTGAAGACCCAAAAGGCATCGAGTACACGCCTAGTTAAGAAGGCAACTATTGAAATCGTCAACAAACCAATTAAGATTAATATAATGGTAGGACAAGATTAATAGTACTTAATTGTTACACCAAAACTAAACACCTAAAACCGTATTGAAATATACCTACCAACCATCAATATTAAAATGATACTTCTTCAATCAAATAACTGATATGAAACAAATAACAATAAATGTTTTTATATCCTGATAATTGTGATTATATAAGTGGTGTACACAAAGTTATTTATTTCATTTAATTATAATAATTTTTTTAATTATTATTACATGGACCGACATGATCACCAACCAAAAAATTCTCGGGCGGGCTAGAGCAGATAGAGAACGGCTGACATTAGTAAAAGTCAGGAAAATTTCATATCTGGGTTTCATATCTCGAGGGGAAAATACTTGCTCCAATTAATACTAAAAGGCAAGATAGAGGGTCGCCGAGGGCCTCGTAAGAGACAAACGTCTTGGCTGCGAAATGTACGAGAGTGGACCGGTATTAGAAGCGTGGAGGAGCTATTCCGGGCAGCGCAAGATAGAGACTTATTCACCAGAGTGATCGCCAACTTCGGGGGATCTGATAGGGCACATAAAGAAGAAGAAGAATTACAATAATACTTAGTCGATGATACCAGCCCTATATATAGCCATAGGTCCCCCTAGATGGATGTTCGGGTTCATCGGGTGAGGTTTGTCTAGGTATTGGCAGCAGATGTGTCTGCCCAGCTATTGGAGAGACTGGTTGGGGGAGGTATTTTACCTCTTCTGCCGAACTCTCGGAATATCGCCTTGCACCACAGTGTGAGGAATGGATGCATCCCATCTGATGGACACACTGACCCCCAGTTTCTTACCTACCACTCATTCATTCATACCTTTTTCCTTTCCAGAACTTCCTCTCCTTATTTTCCCTAAAAAATCCTTTACCGAGCATCGGTAATATTCTGACACAGGCAGTGAGGGAAATAGTTTTCCTCGGGACCTCTAAAAAGCCCTATGAGGAACAACGCATGCAACATCTCTTCCATATATTACATAAAATCACACTTCACCGAAATATAGTTACTGTCCTGATGACGGAAATTGCAATGACGAGGAAGAGCAACACGGCAACTTTGGTTATTATAAAATACTTCTTCAATCTTCGCAAATTCACTTTGTGGCGTCATTTTTAATTAAATGATAATCAATAACTTTGTCTACACCACTTACATAATCACAATTATCGACATATTTCGAAACCGATGGTTTCTTCGTCAGCATAATAAGAACATGTTATTATCTTGATTATTATCTTTATTCTGACGAAGAAACCTTCCATTTCGAAACATGTCTATAATTGTGATTATGTAAGTGGTGTACAAAAAGTTATTTGTTTTTATTTAATTATTATAAAATAGATTGACATGTTCAAAACATTTAAATTTGGTAGATCGATATGTAGAACAAAACCATAACTGAAAAGAGGTTCGTAATTCGTAAGTGGTTGATTTTGCACTTTAAAGATTTTTATTTTTCAAGCCGCTTTTATAGGTCTGATGCTTTTTTTGTAGGCTTATGAATACACTTATTGTAACTATTAATATGTTTTTATTTATTGTAATTTGAAGTGAGTAAACAAGAAATGCACAAAACAAAATGTGGAATACAATGATTCGAAGACTAGACAGAATTATGTCGTTTATTTCGTTTACCAAGCCGCTTGACAGTAATAATCATTATCATAATGGACTAGAAGGGACAAATGGGCAGAAACTTAATGTAAACAAGGAGAACAGAATGGAAAGGATAAGAGAAGAAGAGACGGGGGAAATTATGTCATGTTGTGATATCAGTCCATCGTGTTTTAACAGCGTGAAGTCGGCCACAAGCCACAATGGTCGAGCTCTTCCGTGAGAATCACCCATTTTTCACAGTGTCCGTAGTATTATCGTATAAGGTTTTTTTGTATTCTAATAAGGGCAGGAGTGGTAGGAGAAAAAGTAATGTACTTTTAAGTATAATAGGAAAGTAACTAAAAATGTCACATTAAAAATAAAGGAAAGTACAAATCATGTGGAACATTTTAAGGTTTTGATTCTATTGAAAATCATGAAGACGCTTACCAAACAAGAAACATAATTGAACTAGAAAAGGGTCTATTGGGAAATGGTCAAATAAAAGAAAAAAAAAATTGGTCGGTAAAATTGTTAAAATCAATTAAAAACCTTAGTAAATTTTGGTAAGAGTGCCATAAAACTGAATTATAGAAGTTCAGGCACAAATATTAAAATGTTTTACCATCATTTACAAATAACGTAATTTGCCACATTTTATAATAAAATCATAACTGAAAGGAGGGTTGGAAGTAGGAGATTTTACACTCTCAAGCAGTTTTTATAGGCCTTATGTTTTTTTTTTCAAGGCTTATGAAAATCATTAAAACATTCAAAATATGCTTGGTTGTTTTAAAGGCAAAGATACCTTTCACTTGTATTTAATAAAAAAAAACATTAGACTCATTTCAAGTCATCGCTTCATTAAAAAATAATAGAAAGTACAAAACACGTGGAAATTTTAAAGTTTTTATTCTATTATAATATTATTATTATATAATAGCACGAAGACCCTTACCGAACATCATCCATAATTGAACTAATATATTTTAAAAAATTACGGTGGTTTTAAAATTTTTGTTAAATTCAGAAAAAAAAAATTTAGAATGTCATTATTCTATTATGTATCCTTTATGTCCAAACTCTACATTTTCATCTACCTGCCTAATAATATCTCATAATATTTAAATACCAAAATATATAATAATATTTTGTATCCTTAGTTAGGTATCTACTTTTTTCCAAAGCATCATCGTAAAAGTTCTCATATTGCAATTCCTTCTTGCTTGGAGCAAAAAGTATTGAATTAAAATGAGCGTGCTGTGTAATTTGCCTATATTTAAGGCGTTGAATACTAATTTAACGGGTTGGCGATTCTGAGCTGAGCGCCGAGTGTTATGAACTCAAAGCGAGGTTTTTTTAAACAGATGATGTAACCTCTTGTGCGTTTTCTGTTATATTAATAAATATTTTTTCTTAAACGATATTTCAAATTTTTCAGATATACTTTGTTGTTATTTTTCAGTTGTCTCGAGATGATACAAATAACAAAAACCACTCTCGGTTGGTAGCTGTTGACACCATCTGTAGTCACAAGTATCTACATTGACTGTGAATTATATATATATATATATATATAATTCACAGTCAATGTAGATACTTGTGACTACAGATGGTGTCAACAGCTACCAACCGAGAGTGGTTTTTGTTATTTGTATCATCTCGAGACAACTGAAAAATAACAACAAAGTATATCTGAAAAATTTGAAATATCGTTTAAGAAAAAATATTTATTAATATAACAGAAAACGCACAAGAGGTTACATCATCTGTTTAAAAAAACCTCGCTTTGAGTTCATAACACTATATATATATATATATATATATATATATATATATATATATATATATATATATATATATATATATATATATAATATCTGTGGTCAATAGAAAATGTTTTTTATTAAGTGATACAACTATGGAAATAGCTTGTTGAACAGTGGATATTTGGAAGGAAACTGAATTACCTTAATTATTACACTGATTTTATGACACCGAGGGAATGCCGAGAGAATACTGAAAAAGTTTCCATAGGGATCACCGGAATGACCATTGCAATTGTCGATATTAATGTGACCGAGATACCATAGGAGGTGTTAATTGCACAAGTTACTTCAATAGACACCAATTAAACATACTGCAAGATCACTAGATTAGATAGAGACTTCTTTAATATAGTCGATATTAAAGAACAGAAAGATTAATGTAGAGTTGATCATTGCATTGGTTACTTCAATATACTGATTGTTTCTTGAGTTATTGTTTCAAATTGTAACATTTAGGTAATATTGGCCACACATCTTCTCAATAGATAGGTATATGGGTGTAGGTGGGTGGAGGAAAGGAGATAGTTGCGTCAAGACCACCTATCAAACTTTCAACTCTTTATCACCAAAATGATGAATTCATAATTTTCTCATAACGTCATAGAAATATTAGATATTGCTTTTGACTTTTTTCTGGACCAGTCTTCTATAGACCAATCGGAGGTTTCCGATCGTCAGCGTTATCTTCACCCTATTAGCTGTGAAATTTCACTCAACCCGAGGTCGCTGGTTCACATAAGTAAATTTATTGAATTTGATAAATTTGCATAATTTAACAATTTATTAATTTAAAATAATATAATCTACCTATATTTGTATGTTACAGAGTGCTAGATACTTTTAGTATCGCCCTGGTGAAAGACCACCATTCAGAATTGTATTGTCTTTGAATAAAACGTAGTTTAAGTTGTTTTTGTTAGATGTCGGTAGGCCTAGAACATATGTCAAGCTCCGACAGTTGTCGGGCAATTAGAGTATATGACCCAGAAGTATTATAATTGTAAACACGTAAATATTAGTAATAAACCAGTTTGTAAAGAGAATCTATGACTCTTGAAGAGCCCTAACACAATTACTAATGTCTGCCCGTGGATAAGGCAAACACTATAAGAATGGAAAAAAATGCTTGAAATAGCTTTAGATGTGTGCGGTGACCAAATCTGAATATCCAGTCACTTACATCTTACATCATCTTCATAGCAATCTCCTTAAAATCCTTCCTAACTTCAGCCTCACAATTTATTTTTTATTAATTTTCTTTATTCATTTTTCTTGTTACAGGTTTATTTTACATGGCTTTTTGACTACTAAGCTAGGCAAATGCCCGTATTATGGTAGTCGGGATTCATAAGATGTTATATTAAGTATAAAATATTAGGTATAATCATCCATATATGTAGATGAAAGTAAAAACATATAGCATACATATTAGGGAAAATATTCATGCTAATATTAGGTACATGATCATGACAATGTACTCCAATTGTAGATGCCATGTTCTCACTGGCTCCAGATAGTCAGGAGCAGTCGGGCCTCTTGCGCTGTACTCGCATAAACAAAAAAACTTTGATTAACTTGGTGTTTAACTGGACTGTCAATTGGCTAATCTTGTATTTGGCAATCCTGTGATAAGTCTATATAACATGACCTAATCCCTCCCTGTATCTAAGCACAGTAGGTTTCTGTATCTATCTGGGGCGGTGGCGCGGTGGTTGCGGTGGTGCGGTGGTGCGGTGGTTGGTGCTCGCACCCCCCGCAGGTCAGACTGCCGCGTCCGCGCGAGCCGGTGACGTCACACGACGTGATCGCCTCCCGATTTATTGCATCCACCATTAGGCCATTAATACCATTATACATTAGAGATTTACAGAGATATGGACGCAGACAGGAGATAATAGTCATCTTCAACTTGCATACTAATCCTTTTCTTGTGATTCGGGACCCATCGCATCGATAATATGACTAGATTTGCATATTCAACTTGCTTAGTGCACATTACTTATTTTCTGACCACAAAACAGCTACGACGATATGACGATACTTTTCAGTAGATTTTCGGACGAAAATAATGTTTTTAAACGGAAATGCCGTTCGGATATCGGCACAATTACTGCCATCTGTGTTTTTTTTATTTTTAAAGGGTTCTCGCTTTTGCTAGAATATTTTAATTATTTTCCGAAACTTAATTTTGATTGCATTTCTCAATACAAGCGACCAAACTCAACAGCCGGTGGTGTAGCTGTGTATCATTCATTTGTAGACAGATGAAACAAACTACAGGCGAAAAAAACTGCACACAGGAGGGCCTGAGAACAATATTTTCTCTCAAGAACTATGTCATCTTTGGAGATGCTGTGTGGAGGGGTCTTTTGAGGGAAGGATGGAAGGAGAGTTAGTTCTGAGAAGAAAAAAAAGTAAGAGGGATGGGTAGGAAGCTAAGGGTCAGTGTGTCTTGGAGTGACGGACGTATAAATCTATCCCTCCTGCTGCTGTGCAAGATGATGGGCCGAGAGAAACCATCCGGATGGTGACATAGTTCTCTTGTTTTTTACACTGTACAGGCTAATGTACTATTGAGCTGTCATATAGAGCATTTCTGACTAATTATGCCTTTATATATATATATATATATTTAAAACTTTGTACTTTTTAATCTTCTTATAGATATCTGAAGGTATATACATTTTAATATTTTATTTCTTACCTTATAACTTGTGTTTTCTTTAAACTTGTTCTTTATATTATTCTTTAATTGATAAACTAAACGTTTGCAGGGAAAAAAATAAGCGGTAATTGTTGAATGAAACACTAGTATATATTGAATCATTTGGCGGGTAAGCGATAAGCCGCTGTAGCTTAGTGGATAGAGCTCCTGACCGGCAATCAGGGGGGCGCAGGTTCGTGTCCCGTCGGCGGCATGTATCTTTTCTCGGGAGGTTTTATCAATATGGATGAGTGTTTCACGCTAATAATTATTGCTTATAATAAATGTTATTTATATTTATACTTTATATTTATTCTTTATACTTACACTTTATATTTCTTACTTTTTACTTTACGGTATACCTACTGAATATACAGTATTTACTTTTACTTAACTTCTTCCAACTCTACTTTTACACTATTTATATGTATTTAAATATATTTGCATTTTTAATATTGTTGTGCCATTTATATGATAATGAATTTATTGTTTTAATGGGACATGTTCCGTATATGTGGAAAATAAATAAATACATATTAAAAAGGTACTAACGTTTATTTCAACTATCAGTGAAATTGGCGTGACAAGAAAATATTGTATTGGCTTAATAAGTTTTTTTTCCATGGCATAAATTTCTTCCAAATATAACATTTCTCCGTTGACCACCGTAACACATCCTATTTTTTTTACACCGGTAATTAATACTTTTATATTCACAGATTTGTTCCCCTTTATGTTGGAATTCGTTGAATTTACATGATAAAGGTGTTTTTATTGCATTATGCAAGAGTTTTCGTTATTGTACCACCATTTTATTCTAATATTTGCTTTTTTCGAATTCAAACCGAAACTTTTTTTAAAACGCACGGAAACGTACAGGTGTCTAGGGGTTTGTTTGTTTATTATAGTAATGAATAAATTAAAGTCCTAAATAGTAGCAATGGGGGTAATGTATAGGTAAGAAAGGAGTAAGTGACATGAGTGAGACTCGTTGCGTATCTACTGGTTACATTTGTTAATTTATTATTACGAATATTTGGAGCTCAACGTTTCATCGCAATGTTGATAAATAGCTGAACTACACACGAAAAAAAGTGTTATTACGAACAAATTAACAGGATTTCAATGTTTATTGGCGGGAAAATATAAGAATAAATTATTATTATTAATTATTAGAACAAATTTCGTACGTATACCAACAAATTGTTCTTACATTTTCCCGCCAATAAACATTGAAACCCTGTTAATTTGTTCGTAAGAACTTCAGTTCATGGCGTTACTCCGGCTTTAATGGTTTTTCATAACCAGACTTAGAGAGTGACATTCCTCTTGTTTTGAAGATCTAGTTTGCCAAGTTTAATATATTGCGGAATGAAATCGCAGATTTGTAATTTGATTGATGCAGATTTGTTTAAATCAGACCTGTACAGTAATTTTTCTCTAATTTTTAACGTTAAATGTTAACATCAAGTAGTATCAAAACTCTTCTCTAAGTGGTGGAAAAGGGGAATGAGAGATGGTTTTTTTTAATTTTCAGTGACCTTTCCCTTATTTTAAAGGTCAAGTGTGGTAAATTTCAGTAATTTTGAATAAAAAACAAAGCCACACCAGGACCCCTAGCACACTCGATCGATAACGATTGATAGAATAACATTCGGTAACTTCTCATCGTTCCCTAATATTACTGCAGATCGTCAACGAATAAGTGACAGTTCACGATGGCTACCTGTGTATTTATTACCAGAGAATACCGGAAATTAGTCCTTTTTAAATCAAATTCTAAACGTAATGGCTATTTTTTGCAAAAATACTTAAATTGATTTTGAAAGATTGTTATTTTATTTGGTAAACGAGATTTAAAATTTTTAAAAACTACTTTTATTTTTAATATACTAATGTTATACCGTTGGTCGTTGGCAGATTTGTTCAATTTTCAAACGATAGATTCTATTAAACAACAAATTTAAAATCATATTTATACAACAAAATAAATCAATACAAAATCTAGTAAATACAGTATTCAGAATTTTAATTTTAGTTCAAATAAAATCATTATAAATAAATCCGAGAACATGTTTTGTGAAAAAAATACCTCAGAATTTTCTATTTATTTAAGGTCTTACAAACTTAAATATTTTACCTTTTTTTACATACTTATTTTGTTTAGATATTGAAAAATCATAAATACTTGTGATCAAAAAATACTTACAAGAAGTAGACGATATTTGATAATTTATCATCGTGCGTTTTGAGCATTTTTGTTGCTAACTTGAATGTAGGTATATATTAAAGCAAGTTTTGAATAAAATAAATCAAATATAAATTAATTTAAAAAATATTGTTACGGGGAATAATCGATCTTTCTCATTGGAACCTCCCTGTACAGTTGCAAACATTTTGTAACTTTAATTCTCAGCAGCTAATCAATGGGTCCTAAAGTATCTGCGGGCCCTGTACAATACGCATAGCTTCTGAGAAGCTAACGTAACTCTGGCTTCGAAGGAACCACCGTGGCGGGGCTGGTCACTTAGAGTTACACCAAGCAAATGGAAGGCTTGTCGGGAAATTGCTTCCGTTGAACGAAACTAGATTGTCACTTAAATCCTATTTAGACGTGATCAAGCGTAATTTAGTCTTTGAAATTATTATAAGGAAATGATTAGAATGCATTTCATAAACGGAAAGCGGGACATAATATTTACCACTGACACGATCATTTAAGTTAAGTGCCTTTTTAATTAACACAGCCAAAAATTCCTGAAAAAATCCATTATTTCTAAGCAATTAATAAGACTAAGGATGGATTGCTTGTTGACCACAAAACAAACGTATGTTACGGTCGGTAAAGCTAACCAAGGCGCGGTTTCTACATCAAACCTAATTATTAAATAAAAATAAACAAACATATTTTTAATAATTTAAATAATCTTAGTATTATTGTTTTCTCCTTGAACTTTTCCGTGGATTTTTATTTGGGTAGTTTTGTATCATTTTGCATGTACATATTTGCTAGTTATTGAAGAGGACCTTTTTTATTATTTAATCTATACATATATTTTAATTACATGTTATTTTTTTTCAATGGGGGTCTCACTTAGGAAACCTGTGTCGAGACAGACGTATAGTTACATAAATTGTATGCAAACATAATTATTTGAATATACATGTTAATTACATTTTAGGTTCAATACAATAAAAGGAAGGTAATTGGAAGTGTGAATTAATTCTCTAAAGAGTGTGATCTTTCGAATTACAGGTAAAGTACACATATTAAAATGATATTATAGTAAAATGACTTGTAAATGGAATAAATGGATAGAAATATATAATAAAATGATAATTACGTTAGTATTTTTTACGGGATTCTATTGGATTTTTTTTTGATTAGGTCGTATGTAAATGGGTATTCTTGTCTAAGTGCAATTTGTTTTACATATGTTTGCTATAGTGAGACGTCTATACTTGCAAGCCATTTTTTTTTTATTTCGCTTTTGAATTTGGTCATTGTTTCTATTTGTCTAATCGTAGCTGATAGTGTATTTTGTAGTTTGCAAGCTATGTATTAAAAATGTCTTTGTCCAAAGGTGGTTTTAGTAAAAGGAGTTTGGAGAAGTTATTTTAATTTTCAAATTTACCTTAAGCGAACCGATAACAATTTTTTTTATTTTTTTTATTTTTTATTCTTCATTTGAACACCCGCTAAACTGCCAAAGCAGTTTGTCAGCAGGTCAATTTAACAATAATTATAATATAATGATTAAGTACACATATTACAAGAAACCATAATTTGCAAAATAAGTACAGAAGAATAACTTATGATATAATAACAATACAAAGGCACATGGAAAAACATAAATAGGAATAACTTTTAAGTAACTACAAAATAACGGCATAAAATATTCAGAGAGACAGTTTTAACACATATATTTATACATAAGATAAGATTACAAAAAACTATCAATATAATAAATCTTGATCTATTAACCATTTAATTTATGAATTGAATGTTAATGTGTTATTTTTTTACAATAGCTCCACATAGTGCGCCCAGAGGTAAATAATTCCCCTCAGAGCCTAAGTCATGTTTGGGAAAGCTCTGTGGAGGGTCTTTTTGGAAAAGGAAGGAAAAATATGTGAGAGGTGGATAGGAAACTAGGGTCAGGACGCAGGATCGCTTTCGTTCAAATTAACTTCGATGATAATCTAGCAAATAAAGCGTTATTTCTATTATGCTGTATTGTAAATTGAATATCTATAGACATTTTAATTCATTTTGTGTTTAGACATCTGATGAGCATGATTTGACCATGAAAATTTTTGTTCGAGAAATTTGTATAGCATATTCTCCGGGTAGTGAGATTGCAATACAGTATTTAGTAGGTATATGTAAAAAATGTCGGTTCCCACCATCAAAGAAGTGCTCGAGCCGCCACAGCGCTACGTACTAAACTACGGTATAGCTACACATTAACTGAGTGTTAATAAATCATTCAAAATGTTAACAAAACATAATTCATAAACTAATAATGAAAAACCGTACGTGGTTGGAACACTGTAGGTATAAGCATAATCGCGGCATCTCCCGCGGGTAACACGTCACTTCCGGCATCTCTGAAGCCCGCTGTCAAAATACCTGCCGAATACTTTCAGCATTCTTGTTATAGAGCGCCCGGGTCCTAAGTGACCCTAATTAAGATTCAAAACAACACTTTTCCTCCACTGAAGAAATATTTTTTATTAATTAAGTCCCCCCCATAAAAAGGCGAATGAATGCCATTAAAAACGCGTAGAATTAAAATTGTTCTAATTTGCACATATTAGGTTGAAATTGTGTAAGTAAGTCTTATAATAGGCATTTGAATCTTGCATCCTATGTATCAAGAATTATTTAATATTCCTATGTTCTTAATTATGTCCTCTGCGAGCAAAATGTGTCTAAATTTCTCTAAATAAACAATAAACAGTGTTAATCTCAAGTGACCAGGTAAGTATGGTCCTGTACATTTTATGCATTAAGATGATCCACTAGTCCTTGACTCATTCGGAATGGGCGGAGCGAACGATTTTTGGGCGTTTACCAATAAAAACCCTAATCTCTAGCAAACAACAGTATTTTGTTATTTCGCAAGTTTATTTTTAAAGATCGAAGCGCCGCGTAGACTAAGACATGTCCGTTTGCCCCGGGCCCTGGGCGTAGAATGAGCGACGAGCTAAAATCCTTCTGTACATGGCAGAAGGGTGAAATTCGCAGTTACAAATTCGTTGGGTACCGCCTATTTTTATTCACTGAAAAGAAACGTCGCCAAAATGCACGTTTTATTTTATTTTGTGAAGTTCAGATACAAATATTAAAATGTTTTCCGATCACTTTATAAGAAACTTAATTAGCTAATTATTTAATAAAACAACACCAGAAAAAGGATTTGTAAATAGGAGATTTTTCGCTTTTAACCATTTTTTATAGGTCAGACGCATAATTTTTTTCTAAGCTTATTAAAAAGCTTTTCAAAAAAATACTCGATCACTTCAAAGGCCAAGATGTGTTCTACTTACAGTATTTAATTGAAGCATCTATATTATTTCGAAGCGATTAAATTTTCAAAACTAAAACACAAGATTTTGTACGATTTTGCATTTTTTCGCATGTCTTCACCTTAACTGAGAATAAATAACGCAATATATGTACATTTTTAAGCAGAATCACGTTCATTGGTCAAATGCATTGTACATTTAGTTTTGTATTAGTGATCCGGTGGATGCAATCTTTTAGCCATACATTGTTTAATTTTTTAATTTTTTTAAAAATATATATTACTAGCTGATACCCGGCATGCGTTGTTATGCCACTTATATAAAGAATTTGTTTCTCCCTTCTTTCCTTTCCCATTCATCCCCTTCACTTCCCCACCCTCGTCCCGTTCCCCTCCCGCGTTCACTTTTCACCTTCCTTGCGTTTCCCTTCCCCTCTCCCGCTGTCCCCCTTGTCGCGAACCTCCCTCCTCACGAATTCCCCTTACACCTTCTCCACCTTCCCCCTCCCTCGTCCTCCCTCTCGCGTACTACTCCTACTTTATTCCCCTCCGCCCCTCCCGAATTCCCCTTCCCTTCCGCCTTTTTTCCCTGCCGATAAACTCCATAAAATACAATCATTTTTCAATCAACTCTCGTGTGACCTATTGCAAATTTTTTTTGCAAATTTTATAACTTCATAACTCACCAATATAGAAATATTGCTATTTAGAAACCTTCACGGACATGTCCACAACAACTCACAAATTTTTTATGGCAATCGGATGAATAGTATAGGAAATATCTCTAAATATATCAAACGCGCGAACTGTCAAACGTACGAAGTTAAAATAGTCGTCAGGTTTTCTGAAATTATCCAATTTTCTGCGCAATTTTCTTAATTTTTCTTTCCGTAAGAACCTTCTACAAAATCTTAGAAAGCTTAAAAAAAAGATGAATGAAATAGGTTAAGTCGTTCTGAAGTTATGGGGTGACCAAGGGAAACAAGGATTCATATATATATATATAGATAGATAGATTTGTACAGCGCCATTGAGAGAATGGCGATATATAAGTCATCCAAATAGTATTGTTGTTATTAGCTTTATGTAATAATTAATATTTTATTTTATTAATAAGGCCTTGAAATAATGTCGGCAAACCAAGTAAAGAATTTCCTCATGTTGGAGAGAGTTCAGAAGAAAATTCTGAGATTTATCTACATGAGGGAGTATGACTTATACTCGTGTCTCTATCCTACTGACTTTATTTTGGGTATGCTCGTAAAGAACCAACTGCCAGTCAGAAGGGATGTACAAAGTACACATTTCTTCAGACTGATTCGCTAATGGTTTGAAAAATCGGTTTTTAATGAAGATTAATCATGTCTATGTTCCCGATGGTTATTTTTGCCACCAACAGCATAGACTGTTTTCTCTTCCAGCCTGCAGGACTAAATTGCCAATGGTCATGCATGTCAGGAGAGCAATCTTCCTCAGAATTAAATCGGATGTTGACATATTTAGCCTCAGTGAAGCTGCCTTTAAAGCTCTATTAATACAAGTATAGTTGATTTATCTTCTGCTCATGTTTTATATAATACTCTTTTACTAATCTATATATAATCTATTCTGTATAATACTATGATGACTATCTCAACACAGCTATCTACACCTACTATATGTACAATACAGCCACCATGTGTGGAACTACGGTGTCCTTCTTGAGAGTCTCAAGGGGGATTCTGTGCTATCACTTATGACGGCATAATAATACATGCGAACACCTCAGCACAGGTGAGGTGTTCACAAAACTAGTAACCTCCTAGTGAGGTGTTCACAAAACATAACTACATTCGTTTTAACCATTTACATGCAGTTGCAGAACATACTTCACTCTACTACCTACTATGTTTTATATTAAAAATATTTTTCGTTTTACTTTCATCTATTGTATTTATAAACTGTATGTATAAGAGCATAGAAATGAATAAATAAAAATAAATAAATAAAAGTATTTTAAAAACTCACTAGGATGTACAATTTTGTAATGTTTATAAAATAGTAAATAAATTGAATTGAATTGAAATTGGTAGATATCCCACGATCTTTTCTCTTATCGACGCAAGTTATGCTTACATAAAATGTGTGTTTGTTTTATAGATGTTGCAGTTTATGATTCAGGCTTTAAAAAAGACCCTTGTTTATTTCGTTCACATTATTATTTCTATATCGGTTAAAAAACGACCAAGAACTCTTGGCGTTATAATGCGCTGAGTTGAACCGCTGAAGAATGAGAAGTTGCCGACAGATTGCGTCCTATTCACTTGGTCCGGTGGCTGAGATCGTGTTACATTGGCTGGGAGCATAGGGGAAGAGTTAAGGACCCAATGCTCAGTTTAATGGGCGAGTTTTATTGTTTTCGTTTCTAATTTGCGTGGCCAAATTGTATTGGCACTGAAACGCCGCCTAAAAGTTGGTTGTTGGTTGTGGTTTTATAGTGCGAACACCAAACCGTCCTTATTATATTATAATACGTTAGTTCCGTCACCGCATGGAGTGGTTCACGATATTGTTGGTTTTGATACAGTTGGTGTTGGCGACAACGAGTTTTTAATTGAAATGAGATGAGTGAGAACTTTCAACGGTCTATTAATGGTTAAAAAATGTCTAGATTTTATTTATTTATTTATTCACGCCTTGAAGGCTTAACATGTAGGTAAACGTTATTAAGTTAAGTTGTATTATATATACTGGTGAGCTCTGGCATTATGAAATTAGCAGTTTAAAAAATTGGTCACGCGAGTTAGGCGGCAGGGAAAAAAGGCTGAAGGGAGGGGTATGCGGGAGGGTCGGTTGGAGAATTAAGGAGGGGGGCTTCGTGGGGGGGGGGGACGAGGTGGAGGGGAAGTGGAAGCGGAATGCGTGAGACGGGGGGGGGGGGGCGAGAAAGTGGCGAGCGGGAGAGGGGAGGGGGAACGCGGAAAGGTGAAAAGGGAAGGCGGGAGGGGAAGAGGAAGCGGAAGGGGAACGGAAACGAATGGGAAATGACACAATTTATTTATTTAATCCGCATGCCGGTATCAGCTAGTAAAAATTATCAAAAGTGGAAACGGCTTTTATAATGTCGAAGAGTTGGCGTTGATATCAGAAATGGGAGCATAATATGAACAATTATTTAGTTTATTATTTAATATAGATAATTATAGGAAACACTGTTTACTGGTTTATTATAAATATCTACTTTATTGATCAAGACTTCCGACATTAGAAATTTTAGAGAGAGACCATAGATAAAACTAGTGATGTGCAAAACACCGTAATAATGATGTGACAGTACCTACATACCAAATACCTTGATAATTCTACGATATGAATCTTAAGCACCAATGGAGCACTTAAAAGATCCATGAGTGAATTTGACTATGGGCGGGTATTATTGGTAACAATATTATTCAAATAAAGCGTGGAGTAATTTCGCCGCAGATATCCAAGCTTCTGTAAAGGGTACAAATCCGGTGAGTTTCTTAAAACAATATCTCGGAATCAATTTGTTTTAACGGCTGAAAAGTTCTCTCCCTCGCGAGATGTTTAATAAAATTAATATTCAGCCGCGAGCGTCGGGAAGTTTCGAGAATATAAAGTTGTGATTGTTCTAGCCCGCGGTAATATTATGCAAGCAAGGGCACAAAGACGCGGGCAATCTGCATTTTACACGTTCAGCTGCTCCCGGCCCTCCCCGCGGCAGGAAAACCCAAGACTCAAGAAACCTACCGGGTATAATGATGGAAATCGCTTGGGAAAGAGTTCCATGATCTAAAAATGACAGTTTTACCATGTCTTCAGAAAAATTAAGGTAAAGTATTAAGAGCGATTGACCAGCAGCTGAGAATAAAAGTTTAAAAATGCTTGCAACTGTACAGGGAGGTTCCAATGAGAAAGATTGACTATTCCGCGTATCAAATTTTTTGATCATAAGTATTTATGATTTTTCAATAATGTCTAAACAAAACAATTGTGTAAAAAAAATTTTGCGATATTAAATTTTTCATTTAAAAAAATTGAAACGGGGAATAATCGAGGAACCTCCCTGTTGTACAGTTGCAAGCATTTTTAAACTTTTTTTCAGAAAAATGTCTACATTTTATTGATTTATTCACGCCTTGAAGGCTTAACATGTAGATGTAGAAAAACTAAGTTATTTTCTCGGATTTATTTTTTAATGATTTTAATTTTTACTAAAATTAAAATTTTTAAAACTGTATTGACTAGATTATGTATTGATTTATTTGTTGTATGATTACAGGATTTGAAATTTGTGTTGTTTAATAGATTTTTTGTATTTCTTGGGCATTAACTATGTAACAATTTCTAGACATTTTGTTTTGAAGAGTTTTAATTTTCAATGTACTATCGTTACTTAAATTTTAATTTTTATGCTACCGGTTTCTTATTTAAATTTTTCTTATTTAAATTTTTCTTATTTTTATTTATTTATTTAATTCTTATTTATTTATTAATTCTTATTTAAATTTTAAGTTTAGTTTTAAGTTTGCTAGTGAATGACACGGATGTGTCGAAACCGGTAGCATAAAAATTAAAATTTAAGTAACGATAGTACATTTAAAATTAAAACTCTTCAAAACAAATTGTTTAATAGAATCTATCGTTTGAAAATTGAAAAAATCTGCCTACGACCAACGGTATAACCTTAGTATATTAAAAATTCAATTAGTTTTTCAAAATTTTAAAACTGCCTGGACCAGATAAAATAATAATATTTCAAAATCAATTTATGTTTTTTTGTAAAAAAGAGTCAATATGTTTAGAATTTGATTTAAAAAGGACTAATTTCCAATATTCTCTGGTAATACCCTCTTAACCATTTTAACCAAATTACATTAAATATGAATATAACTAAATATATTTCAATTCATTTCAACATTCTCAAAAAAGAAATGAGGCCAACCACTCAATGAGCATACACAAAAATTACAAAACTTGTTCAAACATCTATTGTTCAAAAAATTACGCAACATCTTATTAATTACGGATCTAAAAAGAGTATATTATGCTTTATGCTATTTTCACTTGGAATATGGAATAATGGTGTGGGACTCAGCAGCATCAAAATATGTAAAACAACTGAAGATAACTCAGAATTGCATATCACAAAGACCATACTGAAGGACGTCAACAAAAGAAATTTTTAAACAGTTTGATGTTTCAAGTATACAAAAAAATCTAAGCCAAAAACATTCTGGTTCATCACCTCAAAAAATACAGGCAAACACCTCACACACATAAAAAAATCCAGAGCCACACAAACACACATACTAATTATACTAAAATGTAATTCTACATTTGGACAAAAAATTTATGAATTTTCAGCAATAAACGTATATAACAAACTCTCACACTGTATCAGACAAATTAAAACAAAAAATAACTACGTTAAGGACCTTGAATCTTGGATTAGGGAAGTATCGGAAAAAGGACTTAATAGTATATTAAAAATATCATCAGCGAAGTTTCTGGAAAACCTTACCCAAATATATCCGAATTGAATACGCTGAAAATATATCTAAGTAGAAATCTACATCTCTTTTCTATAAATATTAAAACTTAAAATAATAAAAATATCTTCTATAAATTAAAAATTAAAATGTTGTAACTATATAAAAAAATTCATAACATCGTAACCGCTGACAATATGAGATTATTTGACATAATTTAATAATAATGATGAAAGATGATGGACACCACAGGTATAAGGAAGATGAAGAGACGATATGCAATGACACAATGGCAAGACTATTGAAAATGTAACCGTGTTTTCATGCAGGACAGGCTTGAGCGAACGTACGGATACCGGGAAATACATCCTCAGTTTTAAGGATCGGGTTTCAGTAGTAGTGGTGATGAAGACAAATTTGAGCGTTCATAACAGTAATTTGGGGATCAAACTGGACCCCGATAAATTTCATCGCACCATCGGAATACATCTGAAACCATACAACATTGAAAGGATTTGTTCAAAGTACTGCAATTAATTGGTTTAAATCTGAATTTCCTGATTTTGTCTTCACTAGTTATACATAATTCTCAGTTGTAAGTCACTAAGTCAGTAAAATAAATACGTTAAACGAATACATGAATTTGTAAAGCGTCCTTGAGGTGATTTTCTAACATTAATGGACTTATGGAAATCATGCGAAGTTCATAAATTCCCAACTTCTGTCCACTTTCATTTTGCATTTTCCACGATGCTACTGAGGAATTTCCAAATATAATTTTTTGAACTTTGCATCATTTTGAGATCCGGCTCGAAGGACCAAAATTTTATTAGTATTCATTTATACGACTTGGTCTTTGTTGCTGAATACTTTTCCCACGAAGGAAACACCGTAGTCTTGATTATTAGATTGGTCACACACTTTCAACATTTCCCACTATCTCTACGGTTGTATAATCCGAGGAAAAACACACAAGTGGTGTGAGATTAGCCCGAGTGGGATTCTTGGATGCCTCACGAACAATACAGAAAGATTGGAGGTAAATTAACATACGTAAAGGCAATAAAGGTAGGCGTTTGCCATCCGCCAACCACCCCAAGGAAACTATTCTAAGTCGGCGCGGTGCGGCGTGTATGCAAATGATTTATACAAGGTGTTGGCGAAACCTTCCATTGAACTTTTCGGTTTTATTAACAAATAAACGGCGCCTGGGGTTTACGAGGAAATTTTAAACGTACAGGTAGATACGAGCACCACCGGCATTTACTATAGGCTCTACGTTAGGTAGGTGCTTAGAATATTTAAAAAAATGGTTCATACATTTGGGCATATCATATAATCTAGTAGGTTAAAAAAAACTGTTATCTAAAAATAAACTAAAACTGTACTATATATTCGTAACCTACACCAGCGTTCCGCAACCTTTTTGTACCTACGCCACACAAAAGTTCTTCGTAGAATTCCGGGGACATCGAAAGCTAAAATATATACATATTAAATTGATAAATTTAAAAAAAAAAATCGTTTTTTATTTGAAAAGTATACGTACATAAAACTATACTATGTTTATTTATTGCTGTTGTGTATAATTCATAGAACTCCATTTAATTTTAAAATTTTGTGATTTAAATTAAATTTAATAATGTTATTATTAAATTTTTCAAGTGTTGCAGTTTTTTTATTATCGTGACAGCTGTTTTGGCTTACAAGGCCATTTTCAAACAACAGAATATAACATAATAAAAAACTAAAACATTTGCAGAACTTAATAATAACATCATTAAATTATATTAATTTTTATAATTTTTTTTTTTTTTAAATAGTATGTTTATTTTATGCAATCATAATAATTATATTAAAATCATAGCTAATTAATATTATTCCTGCGCTTGTTTCAATGAACACAAAAGTTTTATATTCGGCTCGATATTTGACAGCGCAACCCGAAGTTCTTGGTCAAGACCTTTGAAGCATAACCGCTTATCATTTTCAATTAATACAAAAGTTGAAAAACTTTGCTTTCATCAATATGTCTTTGAAATTGGAAGTAGTATTAGTCATTAGTCATTATTCTCTGTTCTGTGGCTCATTCGGTCTGGACGTGGGCGTATACAAATCATACTACGCAGTTGTCACCAGTTGGCACCAGGCGCTGGAGGACCGTTCAAAAATTATTTAGATATAATATTTATCTATACTATATTTTTAAGAATAGACAATATTAAAAGTAAATAATTGTTCATTATGTATTTGACCGTGTTACACATGTATCCGGCTCACGTCATACTAGTGTGCCGCGGCACACTGGTTGCGGAGCACTGATCTACACCACTACAAGTGACCTCAAATCAATGGGAAATGAAAATATTATTAAATAAAATATTATTAAAATATTATTATTGTAATATTTTTCTACCGCATGCTTTTAAGCGGTCCTAATTATGAAAATAAATCAAAATATGGCAAGATGTGTAGGAAATAGCTACATTCGTTTGTTTTTTTATGTTTTATTTAATTTAATTTTTTAAAGTAATATTATTATTTAATTTATAAAATAACTCTGCTACGTAATTATTATTGCGCCTGACAAGAATCGTTTTGTGCAAGAATCGTTTTGTTTGCTTTTATTTAATTGATTAAATGCATCTGTTCGAATTTATTTTAATTTCTTACAATAATTCCCTTTAAATGCATGAAATATCGTCCATGCATTATTCATTTTTAACAACTTACATTGTTTTATGAAATGATACAAAAGCATTTAGTATGTTTGTTTAACTGAATTTATTGCACAAATTCAATTATGTTTTATCTGTCAATTATAATCATTATTTTTTTTAATCAGCCCTTGCCTGAGGCTCGGTGAGTTCCAGAATTCTTTGTTAATTCGATTTATGTCTTTATTTGGCACTGTAAAGCCACAATCTGCATAAATAACACCGGAGTAAAAAACCCGAGCGTTTTAATGGTAGGAATCATTGTTGCCCCGAGAACAATAAAACGCATTGCAAATAATTAGTTATTTATGACGTGCACTCGTTCTTGTCTGCTCATCCCCTTGATTTTTATGTGTGTTTTGCAATTCATATTATGCGTGCATTAAAACGCGAAATTCCTTCGTAATATTTTTAATGACGAAGGAATGATATCTACTTAGTTATTTCTACAGAAAAACACGAAACATGAACATAGGTAGTTCAATAGTTGGTAAAAAAATGTAATTCCTGCCCTTATACCTTGTTTCATCAAAGATACCTGTGTTCAGTATTATTGAATATTTTTTATTGTAAACTGCGGAATTTATGTTTAATTTTCTTCTTAATATATATAATTATCTTCAATTTTCTAAATAAGATGATATGTATAGAAACAATTGAAAACTTTTTCCCATTTTTTAGTTTTGACCGTAACCAGTTCAGCCTGTCGGGGTCATCTTCAGACTGAAACATTTGTTTCTTAAATTAGGGTTTATATAAATATATATATACGGTCAGTGATTGAATGGGTATCGCGTTTGGGTCCTACCCAGGCGTACCGTGTTCGATTCCTCGGCTGGCTAAGTCCTTCATCACAACACAAGCAACTTCTTCCGCTTATTGTGGTGGTAGTAGGAGATTTTCAAATGTTGTTGGGTTATTCGTAACCGGGGAATGTATGCCTTTCATTTAAATTTAAAAAATAAATTAAAATATACCATTTGGCTCTAACAGGCTATAAAACTGGGTGCGATCAAAAATAATAAGTGGGAAAAAAAATTGTTTTATATATTATTATATTATAATGGTAGATATTGTCAGTATCCAAAATAGAAATATGCTCAGGTTAACCTTTTGGGAATCCAGTCAAGAACGGGTCACTTTGCTGAATTGTCGTGGAACCATGGAACAGTAATTATAAAAATAAAAACACAAGGTCATACGGAAAATAATCCCACACAGTTTTTCACAATTTTTATTTCTCTGATTTATGATATAATTATGTATTTGTATAGATTCAAGATATTTGTGTAAAGTTATCATATTCACTGGGATTCATGAAATTCTTTGAAAAAAACTATATAAATTTACGTGTTGTACTAAACGCCTTGGTATTTTTTTCTAAAAAAGAGTTGTATAAGAGGTATGTAATTATAAGTTGCATTTAAAGCATTTGCATTACTAATATTTTTTAGAAAAAAAAAAGTTTAGAAGATAGACCTATTTATTTGTTGTAATTTAATAAAAAGAGCTCTATTAGATAGATTTATTTGTGGGTTGAACTTAATTATTGACATTCACGGTATTTTTACGGAAAATGGCTATATAAATTGATTTATTGTAGATTGCACTAAATTCATTGGCATTCGTGTACTTAAAAAAAAAAAACATATAAGATTTATCTGAGTGTTACCTACCAAAAATGTAAATACATAATTTTTCTACATGCATGCAAATTGTAACAAGTGTTAAGTATGTATAGTACTGTCAACTCTGATAGTGCTCCCTCTCTAAACACGAGAAATTCTCAATTAGAGAGGTATTGTTACCACTAGTATTATATATTATATATATATATATATATATATATATATTGGTTAATTTACATATTATATGTATTGGTTAAATAAATAATAATAATATACGGTAACAATAACATCACATAATTTTCTAATATTTCACCTGATTTAAGATTTAATCCATACAGAAACGGGAATATTTTTGCCTAAGACATAAGTAACATGCAGATTTTTCCGATTTTCCACAAAAAATATTTCAATTATGTACCTCAAATCAAAATTTTATCGATTAACATTTTTCATATTAATAGTAGAAGGAAAACAAGTATTAGAAGGTATACCTAAAACATTAAATAAATATTAATTATGTATCATAGTTTTATCATTAAAAAGGATCATGATTATAAATATAATAATAAAAAACTTTTAATTTGTAACATATAGCCTTTTTATATAGTGCCAAACCTGAACTTGCACCTGTCCCAGTGAAGAAAGTCCTTAACACGGATCGTATTTTATATGGCACCGGATTAGAGCTGGCGCTCGACCATTTTAACGTTTTTTTTATTCCCGATGAAAATACGGTCCGTGTTTATTCAAAAAACCAAACGTAGGTACAGCAATCATTGCTTTAGGTTCTTTTGGAGCGCGGGTCTAACTGATCTCGTATTGTTTCCATGCCAAGTGGATGCAAAAGTGAATTTATGTAAGCCTTTGTAAAGAACTGAAGATCCGTGTAATATTTTATAATCTCGTCATACACATTGTTTCTGTTTAAAAATGTTTATTTTATTTTATTTATTTATTTATTTATAGATACAAAAGAAAGTACAAGTTACACATTAGGAAGCTTTGCCTGTCCAACTAGGAAAATTTCCCGTTCCAGGACAGACAAATTGACAGGTTTAGTTCATATTATTCCTTAAGTACATAATTGCAAACAAAAATAAAAACAAAGATAAAAACAAGAAAATTCTTTTTTTTTTTTAAATTGAGTTGTGTTATGAAGAAATATATAAAAAAGATACATACATTTTTTTTGTGACTATGCAAAAAAGTTATCTGTTAGCATATTAGCTATTCGGATTTACCGAATTAACCTGGTAACAAATAATATATTCAGAATTACAGAGTATGGGATAAGTATGTAAGTTGGGAGTGTTGAAAAGTGTAAACAAGGTATCTGATAACAAGATAGAGGAATAACAATAAGATTTACAATATAAAGATATAGAAATGTGTTGAGAAGTGTGAACTTATAATACATATAGATATAAGCATGATTATTTTCACTAATTTAAAACATGTTTTCAGTACAAAATATATTATACGACAATACGAGTATACATCGCGCTCATGTCTTGAACAACTCATGCTGAAATATAAAAACAATAACTATAAATATAGAATATAAACAGAAAGTATGAATACAAATAAATAGTACCTGATTTAGAGCTACTTTGGTAAAGATATTGTGAAATTGTTGCATTGCTTCGTACGTCATACATGCTGTGTTATGTATATTTATTATAAATAATAAATAATAAATAATCACAAATGTGTGTTAAATGATATAATTGTAATATATCGTAATTGGTTTGTTTTAGTTCTCGCATTGTTTTAGTTATCTACGGACTATTCGGGACACATGGTATCAACCTTTAAGAGGCCATTGGCCCACCGGTGGCCACCAATGAAAATTTTTTTTTTTTTTTTTAAATCATTTTTTGTTTACGAGTTTCTATTAGAAAATAATATTATTAGTAAGAACAGTTGTATAAACTACCAAAATCTGAAAGAATTGTTACTGTAAACTTATAAAATTGGACACAAAAAAAATCTGAAGTGAAATTTGATTTTTTTTTTTTTAACCTGGCCTGCCAAAGAGATGTGCCGAAGGTAACCGAAGTTAGATGTGCACTAATGCCAAAGCTCGGCAGACAAAACATTAAACTTACTAGCTTCCAGTTAGTTAGTAAGGACGTTAGTCCTCCCAAACTGTATTTATAAATTACGGATACGTCAATATTTTTAAAGCCGCCTATGTTTTTAAAACCCTTAATTTAACGTCACTGAAACAATTATATATAAAAGATATTCTAATTTACGCATTCAAAAACCAAAAAAACTTTACAGGCAAAGATCCATACTAAAACATACGTTACACCAACTTACAAGTAAAACGACTTTTGGGCAAAGAAATGTGAAATTTGTTATTTTTTAATATCATCCCTCTTGCAATAAAAACCATTAGAACAATAACCGACTTCAAAATGTCAAATTGTAGATGGTTAAAATAAAGTTAGTACATATGTTGAAATATGACAAGAAATATATCATTAAATTAAAGAAGAAGATAACAATAATAATCTAAATTAAAATATGAAAATGAACTATACACAGAAAAATAATAAAAGATAATGGTCGCAACTGGAACTTGAACCCAGATCTCTCGTCTTACCGGGACTTGCGCTCTACCAATTCAGACATTGCCACCTATTATAAAACCGCCGTAATTGTCAAAGTCATATTTCAAAATTAACAAAATTATCTTCGACTTGCATATTATCGAAAGCTACCTTTTTCAAAGGAAATAAGTGTTCAAATAAGGAATTTGTTACATAGATAGTGTCTCAGATGGAACACCTACAGTTACTTTTTATAAAAATGTAAATGAAAGTTCAATTTTTATATGAAAATTTTTCTTTTTAATTTTTGAAGGTTATTTCCAACAATGTAATAATATATCATTGAAGAAGAAGATAAAAATAATAACATAAATTAAAATATTATTTTTTTCTTGAATTTTTTAAAAGATGAAAATGAACAAGACACAGAAAAATAATAAAAGATAATGGTCGCAATTGGGGTCGAACCCAGAACCTTACGTCTTACAGGGACATACACCTCTACCAATTGGGCCACTGCGATCTATTATGAGACTGTCGTAATTGTCAACTTCATATGTCAAATTTCAGAATTAACAATATTATCTTCGACTAATGTTTTTTTTCCATATTATCGGCAACTACCTTTATTATTGGAAACAAGTATTCAAAGAATGTATTTGTTACCTAGATAGTGTCTCGGATAAATATATCCAATTTTATAATATATAATATTCATTTAGACTTTTATAAAAATGCAACAGGTGTTCTATAAAAATAAAATCGGATCGGCTTATCAATCCTTATCGATCGAGTGTGCTAGGGGCCTGATAAATAACGAATGTATGTGGAGGAAATTTAGAGATAATATAATATTGCATTTGTTTATTTTTATTAAATTTGTAACAAAGCAAAGGAATCACATTTTGAAATGTTTACAAAATACGTGAATTTCTTTCTAATTTGTCCGATTTTGCTTTTGATGAACATTTTTAAATGCGCTAACAAATTGAAAGCAAATGATGCTAGTGCACAACGCTTGTCATTTTCATAAGATTTTTTTAATGATTTATGATTACACAATTATATTACCAGTAGTTAATAAGACAAATAAGGGAAATACTGACGCGAATGTGAATGGTAGAAGTCGGGGACTCCCGAGGAAGGGGAGATTGCACGATTAATTGAACCATGTTTTTTTAGTTTTTTACATTATCTACACACAGAAGGCCATGTATATGTCATCTTTAAGTATGTTTTTTAGGGGTCTTTTAAAGAAATGAAGGAGAGTAAGTTCTAGAAAATATATATGTGAAGTGGGTAGAAAACTGGGGGTCAATGTGTCTAGGAGCGACGGACGTATGAATCCATCCCTCTCACTGCGGTGCAAGGCGATGAGTCGAAAGAGTACGGCTGGAGAGTTCGAAAGGTCTACACCAGCCTCTTTAGATCCGGCCCGCCACTCAGTAAGTCGGTGAAGACCTAGTCACCAAACATAGCGAACCTCTTAGGGTGACCTTTATTTTACATTAGCTCCACACCGGAGGCCCTGAGGAAAAAATTCCCTGAGGGCCCATGTCATCTTTGAAGATGCTGTGTAGAGGGTCTTTTAAGGGAAATGAAGGAGCGGATGACCTGGGCAGGAAATAGGTTTGAGGGGTGGGCAGGAATCTGGGGATCAATATGTACAGGAGTGATGGAAGAGTGAAGCCTTCCCTCCCATTGCGATGTAAGGCGATGGGTCGAGAGTGTCCGGCTGGAGAGATCAAAAGGTCTCCCACAACCAGTCTCTCTCGATCCGGCCTGCCACGCAGTTGGTGGGCAGACGCATCTACCACCAAATTCCGGACAAACCTAACCGCATGAACCCATGGGCGTAGCGAACCACTTGGGGTGTTGGTTGTCCAGGTACCCTTATCCGTCTCCCAAAATGATAGATGGGGTGACCTATGGCACATGTGTGTCACAATAACAGAAGCGTGTGTATGACACGATGTATGAATGCGAGTGAAGCAAAGAGTGATCTGTTTGGCGGTCGGACCTCGCTTGTTTACAATGTGGTTAATTTATACATTTGTAATTTACTTAAATGAGAAACCAATTAGAGATTTCCTCTGTTATACCAATGTATTATGTGCTAGCTTTTGCCCGCGACTTCGTCTGCGCAAGATTAGTACTACGAGTAGCCTATTTTCTTTTTCTAGGTTCCATCTATGTTTATAGCAAAATTCATTAAAATTTATTCTGCGGTTTAGGCGTAAAGGAGTAACAGACGTTACTTTTAGAGACCCTTGATCTATGTGTAATGTACGTAAAAAATTTAAACATCGAAGCATATTATATTGTATTTCCTTATGTTTTTTAGAAAAAAGGCGAGACTCATCTGTTTCATAACAGAAAAGTTCTTTAAGAGGTTCATCTGGCTCGTCTATTGAAGAAAAGGCTAGTTTTCCACACGACCAACATATTCCTGCTGCTTCTGCTTTCCATTTAAGAGCATCGAAAAATGTATTCTTTTTCCATTGATTCTATTTTTAAAGGCGTAACTCCATAAAATACACCCATATATGAGCTATATTATTGTAAAGTTTCATTAAAATCCATTCAGTAGTTTTCCGTGAAAGAGTAACAAACACACATACATCCATACAAACTTTCACTTTTATAATATTAGTAAGATAAGAAGGAAGATCTACAAATTAAACACTATACTTAACTAACCAACTAACCATCAGGCCGTTTCCCCGCAGGGGTAGATAGAAAGGACCGCCAATCAACTCGGTCTTGCCTACACTCTTTGCTTCATTCACATTCATACATACTATACTTACACCAACTAAAAAATAACAAGAGAGATTATTACAACAAGCTACATAATATATGTCATTATATATAATTACATTTTATGCAGTTTGGTACACACTTAATACATTTTTATTAGAGCTTTTATATTTTTTCATTATGACAATATTATTATTATTTTTTTACTTTATCAAATCCAATTCAGGGTTGACTGCTTTGTAGAGCACTTAAATCTTTAAACATTTCAGTAGATTTGGATTTGGCTCCAGACCGGAAAAGGGCGAGGCTACGACGTGCAAACACTATTTTGAAACAATAAAACAAGCATAAAATTTATAATGTCTTTGTGATCGTTATGTTGCAAATGGTTTCTCGTGGCCCTGAAACGAAATAAAATAGTATTAAGTTTGTACGATTCAAATTGAATATGAATGATTGCCGTGTTCTAGTTCATGTGTTGCATTTAACGATTATAAGCTGGGAAAAATAATAATAAATACCTCTAACTAATTATGTTTTCACCTTTGAGCGAATAGACCACTTGCATATTTACATTTTAAAAAGTTTTAGAAATGATGGGTTTGAAGAGTCATGTTGTTAACTAACCTTCCCAAGATACAATCTTGTACGAATCTAATAAAATTATTCTTTCATTTTCCCGTCAATAAACATTGAAACACTGTTTATTTGTTCGTAAGAACTTCAGTCCCGTTTTTAACCGTTTTTACTATTAAAATGATCGTTTTTTCGAGTAACATTTTTTTTCTGTGTAGATACCTTTTAAACAAGCTGTTATGAGGGTATAAGGAACTTTGATTTTTTTACATTAGCTCCACACAGGAGGCCTAGGGTAAATAATTTTTGTAGGGGTCTATGTCTATTTTGGGGATGCTGTGTGAGGGTCTTTTTATGAAATGAAACAGTCGATAGTCTGGAAAGGAAAAATGTATGAGGGGTGGATATAAATCTGCGAATCAGTGTGCCCAGGAGTGACGTACGTATGAATCCATATCCCTGGGTAAGAGGTTCGAGATAGTCCTACTGGGGAGATCAAAAGGATACCCTCAACCAGTTTCTCTGACCTGCGACACAGTTAGTGTCAAATGCATCTGCCGCCAGTACCTGGACAAACTATACCCCGTGGGGCATCCCTGCTAAGTACCAAACGTAGTGAACCACTTGGGGTGACCTATAGCAGAGATATTTTATTTTTATTATTTTACTTTAATTTTATTTTTATGATGACGATACGATACCACTTTAAAGAAGTTATATTAGTTCGTTTAATCTGACAACTTATAAATAATACCTTCCCATTAACCAATAAGATAAGTATATAGATAAAGTTAATTGTGTTGTTTTTTTTTCCTTTAGATGTTTTTGGATATGATTTTATTATTGTTGGCGGATTGTTTTACTGTTTTGACCAAATATTCCAGCTAATGAAAACAAACAAATAAAGTGTATTTATGCACGCATTCCCGCCTTAATTCATTAGCCGTGTGCTTTGTGTGTTTCTGGTTCGTGATATCCGTCATTCCCAGCGCACGCATGCCACGATGTATACATATTGCAAATAACGATAATTACATATAAATAAATCAACATTTTAGTTAATAACTATGACTACATGGTATATAATGTGTAGAGATATGTTCTATGTGGTCAGCACGCGAATTCCCATGAAAACGAAGCGAATGCAATCTATTTCAAAATTGCTCTAATTAAACAGAAAACTAATACATTGGTCCCTTTGTTAGCTTTGTTTTACACCGAGGTTTTTTTACTAAGGTTGAAAATGTGAAGTACCTATCTAGTGTGGTGTGTAAAATGTGTACATGGTACGTTATTAGATTGTGAATACACTGTGACAATTTGATTGGCATTCGATTTTTTTTTCCTATAATCGCTTTGTTATTTTACTTTCAACTTTTAAATGAAAAAAATACTTCTATATTGGATAATGAATTTTTCTTTCTTTTATGATTTTGACTTGACGACGGCCATAAAACTGTTGTTCTTTTTTTTGTTTTATTTAATTTTTTTATTTACTGTCTTTTTATGAGGCTTTTAAATTTGAAATTAACAGAAATAAAACATGTTTAAGTATGTATTAAACATTGAATTTGTTACATTAAAAATGTCGATATTATTGGTATATTCGTTTGTTAAACTGTGTAAGCGAGGAATTGGCGAGTTTACTATATAAATTAGTTTGTGAATGGTGATATTGAAATAGGTCCTTATGTCTGGTGAGTCGAGTAGGCATCCCTAAATTGACTACACTCAGGAAATCGCAAATTTGAGCTCCGAATTTACAATTTAAAAGACAGACAATTTAAAAGCGTAGGTCTTATACTTCACCGATCCTGAAGCGCATGTATTTTTAAGGTATGAATTTGACCAATTGTTTAATTTTGTGACTTGTTGAAATGGTAAACGTCGCTGCTGGGGAACCAGTGTTGCCCGTGATTAAAATCTGCTTAATTTTATTTATAGTTCTTATTCCCAAAGTAATTCTTTTAAATAAATATTTGCACTGTGCGACAAAATAAATAAAACAAGCACTAACCAACTTGCTCTAATAATAATAAATACATCATTTAGATTTCTTATAAAAGGTTGGTTTTGGAAAGGCATATTGGGCTGAAAATGGGTTTTTGTTGCGCACAAATTAATGCGCATCATTGAATTGTATTTATTTGTGTATCGTTCCGAATTCATTCATTCTCATAAATACTTAACAGTTAAATAACATTCAAATATGATAAGTTAAAATTGTTTTATGCATCTGTTACTCCTCTAATCTGTTATCCACACAATGGGTTATGTTCTATCCATTAATAGGTTTACATTGTTCACAGAGGCAAACAAGGCAGAGCGTAATGTCACGGGCTTTCAACTGTTTATTAAGTACGACCATTACCGGAAAGACACGTTGTAACATTTCTGACTTGATAATAAAAATCTACGTTCATGCGTCGCTTGCACCCCTCACTGATCCGCCTCAACTCTTGTCTGCCCTTAATAAACACACATTTTTAACCCCTTTGATGTTTTTGTATTTTTGTACCCTTTAGAACACAGTACACCGACAGTAGTAGAGAAATCTTGTGCCTTTTAGGACACAGTGCACCGACAGCAGTAGAGCATTATTGTACTCTTTAGAACACAGTACACCGACAGCAGTAGAGTATTCTTGTACCCTTTAGAACACAGTACACCGACAGTAATAGAGTATTCTTGTGCCCTTTAGAGCATAGTACACTGACAGCAGTAGAATACTCTTTTGCCCTTTAGTACACAGTACATCGACAGCAGTAGACTATTCTTGTATACTGTACGACAAAACTGATAAGGACATAAAATTCGTTCTATCTCCTTTTGTGTTACTGTGAGATATATAGATTGTTATAAAATCAATACGCCTCGTTTTGTATTTGAATTAAAAAGTTTACATTAGACACTTCAAAATAATATTTTATATATTCCAAAATTACACATTGTTTTGTATTAGTGGTCGATGAACCGGTGGATGCAATTTTCAAACCATTTTGTTACAATAATTTGTTTGGTCTGTAGTTAGAAGTAAGATAATCTTTCTAATATTATAAACGCGAAAGTTTGTATGGATGTATGTGTGTTTGTTACTCTTTCACGCAAAATTTGCTGAATGGATTGTAATGAAACTTTACAATAATATAGCTCATACATCAGAATAACATATAGGCTATAATTTATAAAGCTAGCTATTAATTTTCAAAATATTGAAAATAATAATAATTGTATACCTAATAGAAAATTTTGAGAATGACATTTTGAAAAAAATGATTGTTATATCAAAATTTTATTTTAGAAAATATTTAATTTTGTGAATTTATTTGAAGTACTCGCCTAATACTTTTAATTGAATCAAGAATTACAGATATTTTAAATTAATAGGTTAAGAATTTTGGTATAAACGTAGATGGGACTAAGTAAAAGAAAATAGATTACTCGAAGTACTAATCCTAAGCAGACGCGGGCAGAAGCTAGTATAATTATATATATAATATAAAATAAATATATTTAAGATTTGTTCAGCCCATATAAATATATATATTTAATATAAAATAAATGCATTTAAGATTTGTACAGCCCGATGAAAATCTTCCTCGGGTGTATCTTCCTAATATTATAAATTTTTTTTTAATTTCATTTTGGAATACATTAAAAAATAACATAGAATATTTCTAAATAAAGTATGAAACTGATAGATAAGTAACTTGACGACCAAATCTCAGTGTACCCCAGGGGTTAAAAGCGTGATCGTAATACTTGTAAGCACGCATGACGTGCCTCAAATGCACCGAGGCCAACTAATTTTGGCGGCTTATTTATTTAATTTTACTACTCAATAAACTATGTCTTTATCTGGTGATTAACACCGCATTGCCTGGAGAGTAGTTGCTGCAATCGTCGCCCAACGATCTTGACGAAACGTTAACGATGTCGAATAATTGTGTAAATAGGACGAAGATCGACATCTTTGTTGTTTTTGTATATTAAATTAACACGTCGTGTTTTAGAACGTGTTTTACAACCGCATTTAAAAACGCCGTTAATTAATGTCGCAGGACCTCACCGTGGGCAGTGGCCGTTCTCGGACCCCTCCGTGGTACTATTGGGTTGATGGTTTTAAATCTACTTAGGTAACATTTAAAACACCGTGAAATTCGGATTATAAGGACCAAAGGAGTGTTTCCAAATTTGAAATAAGTGTATAAAATAAGTCAGTAAAAACAAGTTTCGGTTTTTATTTTACTTTGCTTGGCAATGGAAAATATTATTTCTCAGAGCCTGTGTGGGCTTTTTAGGAAAGGAAGGAGACGATGTTCTCCCGATGAGGTGCAAGGCAATATTTTTAGATAGCCCTGCTGGAGAGGTCAAAAGGTTTTCTTCCACCTGTATCTTCTGATTCGACATGCTGAAAAGCAGTTGGTGGGCAGTCGCATCCGCCGCCAAGACCCGGAAAAACCTCACTCAATGATCCCGGGCACCTTTGCTAAGTCATAGAAAAAGAAATAGAAATATTGCCAAATTAATAATACGGTAGAAAAAAACGTTACCTTATCCTGAGTGTGTAATTTTTCATAGCCACTGATGCGACAATTATAAAAAATCACCTTGAGTGCTCGCCACTTTTGATAATTTCCCGCCCACATTAAAAAATCAATACTCCACATTTGTCTATGTAAACATATAAACAAATTATAGTGCTGTACAGCTAACCTATATTTTACTAACTATCCTATATTTTGAAAACTGATAATAAAATTATTAAAGCATTTTTAACTGTATAAATTTGCGAAATTTGTGCTTTAGTGATTTGAAGATTTGAAATTGCCGCCAGTGAATATAATTTTATATTCTATTTCGCCTGTTTGATAATCACAGATGCAAATATATACTAGTAAACCAATTTTTTTATATGTGTACATCAAATCAAAAGTTTGGTTTGAAAATGATTTTGAATTTCATATGTTGAAATGAAGCTTTCCAATCGCCAAAATTCATTCTAGAGGAATTATAAGACAATCGATAAGGCCATAGACGTAAAGTCTATTTTATCAACTATTTAATAGAATAAATTGCTGCCCAAAAAAATTTCAATTAATTACAATATTTTTTTTTACGAATGGTAGGAAATTAGGTCCAAGTTTAGACCGATATCAATCACAGAAAAATAAACGTATCTATCTCGGGATAATATTTTACTAATTAAATCGTGCATTAAATTTCATTGTTATCACTTTTATTTCCAATTGCGGTATGTTGTGGGGAGGGGAAGGAGATCGGAAAGAAAATGCCACATTGAAAATATTGAAAATAAATTATTACGTTAATAATAGTTGATCATTCTGCATGTTAACATGTATTTAATTTTTATGTCAGCTCTCTTTGTAGAACTACCATGAAAGGCATGAGCCAAACACGTAAAAGAGGGTGATTTTGACGATAAATAGGGAACCTTACTGCCACATCGTGACAAAATCACGAATTAACATTGGTAAAAACACAACACATTAAAACAATCGTAATAATAATAGGTAAAAGCCAAAACAAACAATCGCCCTTACTGTCTTCTGGTGGTTTATTTATGGCACAAACTCAGTACATACACAGTACAAAAGCACAGGGCTCAACACATATGGATACAGGACTATGTGTTGTATAGAGTTTGCAATCCGGATTTACTTTAAAATACCGGATTTAAATATGACATCGAAATATCCGGATTTGTAATATATATTTTTTTTCATTCAAACATTTATGTATCTACTCAACATTTAATATTTTGAAATTTTTTAATACGCAGAGCTAATATATAAATCCAATTATTCACGTCATGCCCACACACAAAATTTAGTAAATAAAATATTAAATACTAGCTCAGACCACAGAAAATCATATTGAAAGATTTATTGAAGGATAAGTGAGGCTTTATTTAAAATTATCTTCACCTTTGGAATGAAGCGCAGAGGCAGTCTTTGGGACAGGAAATTCTGGGAAGGAAAAATGTATGAGGGTGGGTAGAATTCTGGGGGTCAGTGTGTTTCAGAGTGACGGGCGTATGAATCCATTCCTCCCACTGCGGTGCGAGACGATGTTCTGAGAGAGTCCTGCAGGAGAGGTCAAAAACTAACTCAACCAGTCTCCCCGGATCCGGCCTACCACGTTGTTGGTGGCAAACAACCTCACCCAAGCTTAACCCTAGCTAAATCACTAAACGTAGCGATCTACTTGGGGTGACCCATGGCAGGTTGGTTGGTACTCGTGCCTGTTTCCAAACAGTAAATAATTTCAAAGTATTTATGAAGTAAATATATTTTATTTTATATCACAAAACGCACATCAAATAAAGAAAAATAAAAATTTAAGTAATTAAAAAAAATAGGTTGGTTCCTACGTACTTTATGTTCCCACAATCAATTCCTTTTTTTAAAAACAAAGCAGAACCCATCTATAGCATTATACCGGAGTTACACACAAATATTCAGATCCACCACCGGAATTATTGTTATTTTATATGAATATTAATAAGGAATAAAACGTAATACAAAGGCATATATTATTGATTTTTAAGTATGCTCTTCAAAAAAAAAATAGAATCAGTTTGTAAAATTATTTATTTTTAAATTCAAGTATCCAAAATGAATTTGATGAAATCCAATTTTTAAATTTCAAGAAATCCGGATTTTGAATTTGAATAAAATTGGGTTTTGAATTTGAAGAAATCCGGACCACAATTTTGAAGAAATTCGGTTTTAAAATTTGAAGAAATTCGGATTTCGAATTTGAAGAAATCCGGATTTTGAATTTGAAGAAATCCGGATTTTGAATTTGAAGAAATTCGGATTTTTATTTTGAACAAATCCGGATGTTGAATCTGAAGAAATCCGAATACCCTAAGAACAAAATACGGATTTGCAATCCCCATTGTGGCATAAGGCAGGGCGAGGGTATAGTGTGCTCGCTGCGGCGGGCGGCGGGCCATTGCGATAGCCATCGGATAGGGCGCGATACCGCCGCGCAGAGTTACGGCCTGTTTCCGTATCTGGAGACATCATCTCAAATCACCCTGCTGAATAAATAACCGATCGGGAGAGCGCAGAGCGCAGAGGTGCTCGCGAGCGCCCCGCTCACGGCACAAGGAAAGGGGGTGCTTGTGCGGTGAACGGAAACAAGGGGTATTTACGTAATCGAGGCGCACTAATCATAGTTTGATCGATTATACAAGAACACAAACAAATAAAATTCTACCATTTTAAACGTGAATTCGATGTTAAAAAAAGTATTTTTTTTAATACCTTTTTTGTTACATAAACTCCACACAGGAGGCCCTGAGGAAAATAATTTCACTCAAGGCTTATGTCGTCTTTGGGGATGCTGTGTGGATGGTCTCTTTGGTGGAAAGGAATGAATGAATCTGGGTCCTGAAAAGACCCATGTTATAGGAAGGAAGACTAACAATGGCCGGCAAATCGTTCCACAACTGAGCTGTTGAACTAAAGAATGAGTCATAGAAGCCATCCGTTCTCATGCATAAGAACGGGTATGTGACAAATGTCAATTGTGGATAAACGTTGGGTGCAGGTTTGGCATATTTTCTTGTTGACTGGTGCCGAAGGAATCAATAACAGTTCCTCAGAACATCATCCATTGAATTACTGGTAGAACAAGGATATCATTCCCACTCGTCGCCTGTGCTCTAAAGATTGCAATTCGTTTGTTAAGTTAGGAAAATGTATAATAAATTTACCTAAAGTTTTTTTCAGATTTTCTTTCTTGTGATTTTTTGTTTTCTTAACATAGGGTCGGGTGAGAGGTTGAGCGGTTACTCGGCTGAGTGCCAATGATTACATGCAAAAGAAATTCATTTTTTTGGTTTTAATAAAAAAAAGCCATTAAAGTCGCCGGAGACAATTATATTTTTTTTTAACTCTAAATACGTTACTAAGTCAAGTACTTACGTCCCTTAACATCCTGTATAAAAAAAATTACTGCGAACGAATATATACTTAATTAAAAAAAAAAGAAAATAATAAATTAGGGCTCTCACTATAATTGTTGTTTAATAAAAAAAAGAAAAAATATGTTCAATAAATAATGTCGTTTGTCTAATGTTTATATTTGTAAAATTATTAGCAGACACCATTATGTGAGAGACTTAAGAATGATATTATAAAAAGAAATATAAAAAAAAAAAAACTTCACCTATCAAATATTACGAAAAGTTAATTAACGATAAAAAGGAAAATAAACTGCCTCAATGATAACATTACAAATACAATCAACTATGTACTATATTTACCTACTTAATATATTATAAAACACGATATTATATTTATTATATTATATTATCATCAACGTAATACTGGTATCTATACTGCCCTCTATCGACAAGAAATGGAAAAACTTGCCGACGTTTTTTAATCCGCTTGAGAAACATACCAACCATTCACTTCTTTTTATGAATGATACCAGTTTATATAATGCTGTGTAATATGAATATTCTCGATCTAAAAGGTTATGTTAAAGCGCCGTTTCCTGCATTTATGTCGATAGAATTTATAATTTGTAAGATTATTAAGTAAGTCATTCTACTTATGAAGTCGAGTGAAATTTATTTATTATGTGTTCTGTATCACTTAGTAAAAAATTCTCACGTTCCGTAGCTCGAAAGAAAATATGATTTTTTTTACATTAGCTCCATTCAGGAGGCTCTGTGAAAAATATTAATTTCTCTTTGGGGTTGTAACATCTTTGGGAGTGCTGTGTGAAAGGTCTTTATAAAGAAAGTTCAGGAGAGGTGGTTCTGGGAATAAAACGTTTTGAGGGGTGTACACGAATCGGGGGGTCAATGTGTCCAGAAGTGATGGACGTACGAATCAATCACGGCTGGGAAGGTCCTCTCCCAGTCCGGAGATCCCCCACGCAGGCTCAGTCGGTAGTCAAACACAAAATCCGGTCACCCCTACTATGACACCAAACGTAACGAGCCACTTGGGATTTCCTATGGCAGAGATGTTGGTTATCCAATGAATACCAATACCCGTCTCCAAGAATGAATGTAATAATGATGAATTAATTACTAAGCCCCACTTTTAAAGAATAATGTTTAAATAGTGAAGTTGTCCAGCGAAGCGATGCTGGCAGTGCACAATGGAGTTATGATACCAGCTCTGATGTATCTTTGATAGTGCAGCATGTAACTAGCAGAAGAACACGGAAAAAATGTCATTCTAAAATACGATCATTTTATTCGTAAAAACGGTTAAAAACGGGACTGAAGTTCTTATGAACAAATTAACAAGGTTTCAATGTTTATTGGCGGGAAAATGTAAGAATAATTTGTTGGTATTCGTACGAAATTACGTACACCAACAAATTATTCTTACATGTTCCCGCCAATAAATATTGAAACCGTGTTTATTTGTTCGTAAGAACTTCAGTCCCGTTTTTAACCGTTTTTACGAATAAAATGATCGTATTTTAGAATAACATTTTTCTCCGTGAAGAAAGAAAGTAGACTGAATTCTAAAGAATCGTTATGAAAATATGAAAAATGCTGTCGTATACCTGTTGTAATACGACCTCTTACAAATGAGTATTTCCGAAAATAATGCTTGTTTGAAGAAAGCGAAGTGAACAAGATGAATAAAGACATGCTTACAACTATTGGACATTTAGAGCGGTTGAACGAAGAAAGCAATGTTAGGAATCTATAATCTATACCCATGATGATTTGAGTGATTTATATAAAAATTAAATACTTGACTAATATTCTAATACAAATACAGTTAGCTATTCAACCAAGGATAGTTATTTTGAGCAAAGTTCGGTACTTGCGAACATCATGACCATTTGACCAAGTTTCTTCAGTCCGAGGTTTGTATGAAGAGTGTTTTAATTCGTATTTTTTTTCTTCGGACGGACGACGTTTGATTGTGGTGCCGGGCAATAAATTGTGGGTATGTACCATTAATCAGTGTTGGCGGCGATATTCGGTCAAATTAAGGACTTATAGGACCGTCCGGATCTCGGTGGAGGAATTAAGCAGGTATAAAACAGTTCGGGCCGCAATAAAACTTCAATAAGTCCGGGCCCCTATGGGTATAGTTCTCCTCCAGGAGGAGAGGTCTGCTGTCTCTTGGTCCCTCCGAGATTAAATAAACAATTAAAAGATTGCCGCAGATAAGATCGGTGAAAAATTTACTTTATTGGTTTGTAAATACGTAATATGGTTTATAATATTATACTTAATACCCGGCTTCAACCGAGTCTTCTTTTTAATAACCTATCAATAATTTACTGTTGTATTTTTTACGGTGGTTAAGGTGGTCGAGGGGTAAAGATATCGACTCCCAGCTTGATCAAAAATATATTTAAATAATTTGTGTTTTTTCACAGTTGAGGAAGATGCTCCTTCTTATGCCTTTTTTGGTGACCAGATCTGAATAGCTAGCCACTTCCCTAACATCCTCTTTCTTGTCTCCTTCACAGCCCACTACCTTCAGCTTCGCATTCATGCCCCATTTGGTGAAGCATTAGTCTCTACGGCTCCAGACAGTTGGAAGCAGTTGTTTTTTCACATAAAAAATTCAATTGCATTTGAAAATTTTACCGGTACCATAATAATTTCATTTTATTGGATAACCAGCATCTCAGCCATAGGTCACCCCAATTGGTTCGCTACGATTGTTGACTTAGCAGGAGTGCCCGGGTTCATTGGGTGAGGTGTGTACAGGTCTTGACGGCGGATTCGCCGGCTCCCCACCTGCTTAGGAAGATCTTCTGACCTCTCTATTTGCTCTCACTCGACTCATCGCCTTGCACCGCAGTTGGGAGAGATAGATTCGATCGTCCGTCACTGCTGAACACACTGACCGCAGATTCCTAACCAACCCCCCCTACCTTTTTCCTCCCCAAAATTTCCTCCACCACACACCATTCCCTAAGATGACATAGATCTTGAAGGAAATTGTTTCCTCAGGGCCTTCTGTGTGGAGCTAATGCAAAAAAAAACTCCGAAATGAGAGTTCACCAGAAGAAAAAGTAAATCATCACTGTTGATTTACTTTATCCACTGGAGCGACAGAGCAATTAAAATATTTTTTCTCGGATTGCTAAAGGAATTTTTTCCACCCACATTAAAAAAATCATACCTCCGAATTTGAATATGGAGACATACAAACTGATTATAGTTCTATGTAGCCAATGAATTCCCCTATCTGTTGTCTTTTATCACATATTTGTAGGATTTATAATAAATATATATGTAGAAGAAGCCGAGGACGCCCAAGGAAGACGTGGCACGATCAAGTAAATCAGATACTTGAGTCGGGCCATGTTAAGAGTCAGAATAATAGAAGAGTATGTATGAGCAGATGTATGAATGTGAATGAGGCAAGGAGTGTGTGCCAAGACCGAGTTGTTTGGCGGTCCGTCCTCTCTGCCTACCCCTGCGGGGAAACGGCGTGATGGTTAGTTAGTTAGTTATAAAAAATATATAATTAAATCTAAAGATAAAATTAAAACCTTAAAACATTTTAAAGAATGTAGAGAATATTTATTTTGTTATATATTGAATGTACAATATATTATATAAAAAAAAAAAAATTTGAAAATTTGCCACATTTTGGCAACAAAACAATTCGAGGTTTTTTAAAATAGAGCCGTAATATGGCAAAAAGCGCTCCTGTGGTTATATCCATTAATTTAACCGATCACAAATAGGTAAATAATCTAAAATCATAGGTAAATAGTCATTAATTTGGATAGGTTGCCTAAAAGAAAAAATAACAATTCATCCAATATTTGAAGTTAATTTTCATGTTATGTGTAATTATGTTCTGTTTTTACATCTTCATAGGCCAGTTGCTTCATAAAACTGAAATAATCAGAGAAATTGAATTAAACTTTCACAGAAGGTGAAAATCAACATCAAATATTTAATGAATGGTTCAAATTTTTTTTAACAACCCTACACCTAAAGAACAAGAAAGAAAACTTTAAACGTTAAGATATAACTCAGTGTAAGGAGTGTATGAAAGCGTGGGTACAACTCCGCACCACAAATAGCTGGGTCCACACACCACAAACCTCACAGTCACACACCGAAGTAGGTAGTAAAGATCCAAAACAATATCGATGTTTGATCCCCGGGTAGATGGGCCACGTCAAGTGTAGAACGAGAAACGGGCGTGGCGACCAAATAAAACGCCGTAATAAAAAAGCGTATGAAAAATAAAACAATGCCAAATTAAAATGAACTCAACGTGCGCGAGGGCGGCGGACACCGCCAGCTCCTCGCCCCCCAATTACTTTATTTAATGATCTAATTCAATGAGCATAACACACCGTATATTATTATAATTATTTCAAATGGAGTCAATGGGACACGCATGTATCTGAACGGTATATTTATATATACAGAATAACTTATCTACCTGTTAAATATAGTTAACATGGGATATGGATCTACCAATGATTTAGACTTGAATAGATCAAGGCTGCGCCATAGAAATATGCATTAAGAAGATGCATTTTTTCAGTGCAACTAGTTTCAAAGTGTCGTTTTCGTCACTGCACGAAGAAAAATGTTATTCGAAAAAACGATCATTTTAATAGTTAAAACGGTTAAAAACGGGACTGAAGTTCTTACGAACAAATTAACAGGGTTTCAATGTTTATTCTTACATTTTCCCGCCAATAAACATTGAAACACTGTTAATTTGTTCGTAAGAACTTCAGTCCCGTTTTTAAACGTTTTTACGAATAAAATGATCGTTTTTTCGAATAAAATTTTTCTCCGTGTTTATGAATATGACATAAGATTATTTATAAGTTTGATGTCATTTTCGTCTCTGTATGAGTTATTATGAATAAGGTTATTTATAAGTTTGATGTCATTTTCGTCTCTGTATGAGTTATTATGAATAAGGTTATTTATAAGTTTGATGTCATTTTCGTCTCTGTATGAGTTATTATGAATAAGGTTATTTATAAGTTTGATGTCGTTTTCGTCTCTCTATGAGTATGCTATAAGGTACCGGTTATACATATGAGAGATGCAGTACATACCTACACATGCGCAATGATTTAGACTTGAATAGACCATGGCTGCGCCGTAATTGCCATTTTGAAGGTGAATTTTTTGAAATTTGACATAAGTGTGATGTGGGACTGCAAATATACACACCATATATTTTTTTAATTATTCATAATGCAGTCAATGGGACACGCATGTATCTGAATGGTATATGTATTTATTTATATATATATATACATACAGAATGACTTATCAACCTGTTCAATATAAATATGAGAGATGTATTACATGCCTATATACAGACAATGACTTTAGACTTGAATAGATCATGACTGCGCCATAGAAATATGAATTTAATAGATGCATTTTTTCTGTCCCACTAGTATCGTTTCAAAATTTCTGTTTGAATATGACATAATGTTATTTATGAGTTTGATGTTGGACCGCAAATGTCGTCTTCTCAAAGCTGTGTATGAAAATGACAATAAAGTTATTTATATGTTTGATGTCATTTTCATCTCTGTATAAGTATGATTTAAGGTTATTTATAAGTTTGATGTGGGATATTAATAATTATGACATACGGTCATTATAAGCTAACGGTCATTATAAGTCGTTCTCGTCTCTGTATGAGTATGATATTTAAGGATATTTATAAGTTTGATTTCGTTTTCGTCTCTGTTTGAATATGATATAAGGTTATTTATTAGTGTCCGTTTATTTATAAGTGGGACTGTGATCTTCGAAATTGGAAATTGTAACAAAATATGTATTTTTTGGCAAGAGTTTTGTAAATGCAAATATTTTGACAAAAATTTAAAAAGTATGAGTATGTTGCGGAAATAACCCGAAGGTAGGGCGGTTAAACTGGTTGAAGAAAAGAGCCTTAATTTGTGATGTTTTACACAGTTTACATTTAAAATATTGTCTTATATAAATAATGTAATAATGATAATGCATGATCCCTTGCTCGTCTCTGGAGGCCTGAAGTCGTTTGTAAGGTAAACTTCTTGGATGACTTCTTTTACTTCCAAAACAGGGGGTGGTTCGCACAGTAAGATTTTATCGGTTAGAATCGAAATTAAACACTCATATATCGGTATATTATCGTTTAATTATATACGTTTGTAAGGCGAGTTTTATATATTATCGTTTGTGGTGGTTCGCACAGATTTTGGAGGTTAGAATCGAAATTAAACACTTGTGTTCATTGTTCATTAAACATTTGTGTTCATTCAGTGTAAAGAGAATTTATGACGCGAATGTGAACGGTATAAGAAGCCGAGGACGCCCAAGGAAGACGTGGCACGATCAAGTAAATCAGATACTTGAGTCGGGCCATGTCAAGAGTCAGAATAATAGAAGAGTATGTATGAGAAGATGTATGAATGTGAATGAGGCAAGGAGCGTGTGCCAAGACCGAGTTGTTTGGCGGTCCGTCCTCTCTGCCTACCCCTGAGGGGAAACGGCGTGATGGTTAGTTAGTTAGTTAGTTAGTTAGTGTTCATTTACCGGTATATTAACGTTTAGTCACTTATAAAAGTTCTAAGTTCTAAAAGCTAGCATCAACGACAAACAAATTTTGATGATTGCTGCAAGGCTTTGAGAAATGGAATGAATGAGTTTTAGAAAATTATTTTTTTTTTTTTTTTTACAAATACAGTTATTATACATTGTATATATATATTTTTAATACATTTTTTAAATATCGTGATTCACCTTTTTTTTGAGCAATGCTCGTGTAAAAAAGGTGGAGCAGCGAAAAACAATTCAACATATATTTTTAAAATGTGTAGTAAGGATAATGAAAATTATAATATTTAATTTTTTTATATATGTATATCATACATTATACGTGAAACAGAATTGAGTAAAGAAAAGATATAAAAGAAGAAGAGAGAAAATAAAAAAGAGTATAAAAGTAAAGAATTGATAAAAATAATTCTGGAATGAGTTGACACTTTTATTTCCGTAAAATTATGTCATTTCATATTTTTGTATATAATTTTTATGTTTATGTTATTCTTTGTTATAATAACCCTTTATATAATTCAGCATATTGTGACTGCATCCTTGAAGTAAAATTTAATTTGCAAACACAATCAAAATAGACAATTAAATTAAATAATGCAAGTCATATTTATACCTTTTCAATGTTTTTGTATGTCAAAGTTTATAAATTACCTCAAATAACGTCATTTGCTCTTTTTCTCTGAATATTACTATTAATAATAAGCCTCCTAACTGTAATGAGAACAAACGCCCCGATAAAATATTTAATTTGTCAGAAAAATGCAGTGTTAAAAATTTACCACAGCATTAGCCTAGTATGGTAGTTAAAAAAAACTGTCAAAAACTGTAACATTTAAAAATTTATTAAATAAAAAAAATCCAATGTTTTAATCCAGTTCAAAGTCCTGGATTTACGATCCTAGATTCGTTCACAAAAACAGTAGCAATGTAACAGAATATGATGAGTCTAGTTTTTTAACTGTTAATTCATGGTGGAATTCCATTGTATTAGATATGAAATTAAACAATTTTTTTCACTTTGTTCCACTTGTTTATTTACACCAGGACCGGTTTCGTCCTACTACGGACATTTTCAGACCCCTACTACGGACATTTTCAGACTGGTCTGAAAATGTCCGTAGTAGGACGAAACCGGTCCTGGTGTAAATAAACAAGTGGAACAAAGTGAAAAAAATTGTTTAATTTCATATCTAACAGAATATGCTTTCTTTGTAATAATTTTTATATCGCGATGTCACGAGATTGGAACTAACAATACTTAAATTTGCTGGCAGATGAATTTGAAGCATAGTACATAATATATAATTGGGGAAAAAAATACGTATATGCGATGTCGGATACGATAGCTAGTAGGTAGGTGCATTAATTAATCCAACGTCTTTCACTGACAACCTACAGCATGGAGGTAAAATCTTTGGCATTGAATCCAGATGTCGCTTGTTCAATTCATTGTAAAAATACTAATGTCGGTTTCATCGCAAATTAGATAAATACATAATCGCTTGCATCTACTTTTGGAAGTCAAAACCCCAAAAAACTGTCTTTTGTAGGAAATCTCATTTCTCTTCACAAAAATGACTATAAAACATATTCGAAATGTGATGATTTTTAAAATGCCATTTTCTGATCAGTGGACAAATTAATGTTTTGATGGAAATTATTCCATTGGATAAGTGATTCAATGATTTAATTTTCCTTAAAACATTCATTTGACCAGGCACCGGTCAGAAAGTTTAAGGTAGCTGGTACCTTGATCCCTCCAAACTAAAGGATGAATACGAGATGAGATGGGAAATTATTAATAGGGCAATCTGAGAATAGAACTGGCGAAATAGAAATTTCCAGATAATGTAGTGTAAAGCAAAGGTTGGTAGAGGATTTTTTTAAGGTACCTATAGCTAGAGTTTTTAGTAAATTCACGCTTCTCAAAATTTTAAAGACAGAAAGATTTATTATTATCTATCAAGGCTTTTACATATATATATATATATTACAAAATTGTACAAATAAATAGTGCAAGAAACGACACTTGCACAAAAATAAATATGAAGTAAGAATATTATTTGATCCACAGAGTATGTAGGTGAGATGCGAAGGGGTGGATTTTTATTGTCCTTTTTGGAGATTTTTTGCTACTCTTGGACTATGAAAACCTCAGAATGTTTATGTAGTAAGCTAAATAAAATTAGGGATGGGTTAAATAAAGGGTAAGCATAGGAATGATGACAAACTGAAAAATTGACATTGATCAAGACAGAATAAACTGTTCTAAGAATTTGTGAAGCAATTTATTAACACCTTTTTTTAACGGTTGATAAGTTTTATTGAGTCATGCAAACAGATTTTCTACATTAAATAACCAACTTCATCAGAGATTTTGATTAAAATGTCGTCTTCTTCTGGTTGGCTTTTTTAAATGTGAATAGCGCAAAAGAGTCTCTGAAAAAACTGCTCCCATCTCGGTGAGATTATGCCATCTCCAATTGGGTTGTGAGGCTGAAGGTAGTGGGAAGAGGAAGGAAATGTGAAAGAGGAATGTGGGAAAGATCCTGGATGTTCAGTTCTGGTCACCAAACATAGCTAAGCCATTTAAAGCAACGTTTCAATTCTGAATAGTGGTCTTAAACCAGGGCGATGCTGAGAGTATATTCCACTCTGGAACGCACCGTTTATTATATTCTTTGGCGTCGTGAGTCCAATTCCTCGGCTGGCTAAATCCTCCATCACGAAGCACCCAACATTTTCCGTTTACTGCGATGGTAGTAGAAAATTTTCAAATATTGTTAAGTTATTCGTAACTTTGCAATGTTTGACTTTCATTTAAAAAAACAATTGCTTATTAACATGGTATACGAAAAGTTAATTCCTAAATAGTTTTTGATCTTAATTTAGAATTTTTCCAAACTAGTTGACCTGATAGATCATGTTTTGTCTAAAATTTCCAGATGGTTCATTTACGGTCATTTCTATGATTTGAGGGTTTCAACTCCGTTTTCCATAATATTGATTCCTGAAAAAATGAGGCGTATATGTGGTAAAACCCTAAGATGGTTCTGGTTTGTACAGAGAATGAACGAAGAAAGGAGTTTAAAGAAAATATATAACGCTAATGTGAATGGTAGAAGAAGTCGTGGGCGCCCGAGTAAGACATGGTATGAACCAAAATTAAGTCTGGCCATGTCAAAAGGCGAAATAATAAAAGAGTGTGTATGAGACGATGCATGAATGTGATTGAGGAAAAGATTGTGTGTCAGTCGAGTTGTTTGACGGTCCGTTATTATTTGAATTCAGACTTTAGTTGGTTACCTACCTATAAATGGCCGGCGTAGTCCAGAGGCAAGGCTTTGGACTCCCATTCCGAAGGTCGCGTGTTCAAATCTGGCGTGCGCAAACAAATTTTATTTAATTAATTTGTGGTATTTCACAATTAATTAATAAAAATAATATACATGCGGCACGTTCCCGAGTGGACGATACTCTCAGTATCGCCCTGGTGTAGGACCACCATTCAGAATTGAAACGATACTTGATATGGCTTTAGACGTATTTAGTGCCTAGATCTGAATAGCCAAGTACTTCCTCACCTTCCTCTTCTCCATCTCCTTCCCTTCCCCACTTACCTTCAGCCTCACAACATGCCCCAATAGGGGATGCTCTCTGTTTACCCCTGCGGGAAAATGACGTTTTGTTAGCTAGTTATGATTACTGCCCGTGTTGTCAGTGGAAAGCTATTACAAAAAAAAAAAATTGTAACATAGTTTAAATGACCAGTTAATATAGTTTAAATGGTTTTTGAGTGTAATTTAAGATTTTTCCAGAATAGTTGATCTGACCGATCATGCTTTGTCTAAAATTCAAAGATGGATGGTGAAGGTAGTTTCTATGTTTTTGAGTGTTCAACCAGTTTCATCTCTGTTTCCATTGCACTGATTCCTTACTCTGGGTGGCGAGCAATGCCACGGCTAAGCGGTGCTCTCAGCAGTCGTTGGTGGGCGTCGACTTCCGGCCCATCGAGATCAAAGGCAAATCCTGCTCGGTACATTCTGGATGGATTAAATTATCGACGGAGGTAATCAAACATGGCGATCGTCGGCCGAGAAGATTACCAGAGGTGAGAGCGCGCCTGATTGGCCGCGCGGAGCCGGGGCAACCCGCCCATTGGCTGACCGGTCCACCGTGTGGTCCAGCGGATGTGAAGATTTATCACCTCTTGTCCGTGATGTACCGAGTGCGATGTCTTTCGGTTCACAGGTCGGCAACATTTCGATGCACCGAACAAGTCCAAATGAGACATGAAAATTTGTGATGAATTTGGTAAACTTGAGTACAGTTACAAAATCAATCGGTTTTTGAGTTGCATTGATGAACAATGGTTTTCAGAACTGCAGAATGTGGAGTGAAGATTCCCCTGATGTAAGACAACCTCCGATATGAAATGAAACCAGAAGAAGAAGACGCGAACGTCGTACCTAAACAAAATCACAAAATCCATCACATACCTAAGTCAAAGTCACAATGCATCTTTCACATGGTGAATTAAAATTAGCTTTGAAATCTTCAAAATTGAAACAGATCATTGATTGAATTCAGACTTTAGTTGGTTACCTACCTATAAACGGCTGGCGTAGTCCAGGGGCAAAGCTTTGTACTCTCATTCCGAAGGTCACGGGTTCGAACCCGGCATGCGCAAAAAAAAATTATTTGATTAATTTGTAATATATACTATATTTGCGGTCCGTTCCCGAGTGGACGATACTCTCAGTATCGCCCTGGTGTAAGACCACCATTCAGAATTGAAATGTTACTTGAAATGGTTTTAGCCGCATTTAGTGACTAGATCTGAATAGCCGGGTACTTACCACCTTCCTCTTCCCCAACTCCTTCCCTTCCCCACTTACCTTCAGCCTCACAACATACCCCAATTGGGGATGCCATAGTCGCACTGGCTCCAGACGGGAGCAGTTGGGACTCTTGTGCGGTATTCTCTATAAAAAAAAATCAGAATAGAATTTTATACTTGAAATATGAATTTATTTTGTTTAAATTTTTTAAATATATAATTTTTCTAGTTTACTTACGGCGTTCATTCGAAAGGTAAATTTTTCAAGTCTCTAATTTATCCAAAAAATAAATTATCTTATTTTAAATAGAATTGGCTATAATTGAAAGATCCCGAGTCAAATATTTTACAAACACTTCCAGCTTGACAAATCCTTCACAATTTATTTATTTATTTATTCACGCCCTAAGGGCTTTTACAACAATCAATTATATAAAAAATAATAGAAAAATAAACAATGATACACATATTATGTTACATCATTGTTTAGTGAAAGGGAAACAGAATTTTTGAAATTTCAGAAATAAATTTTGGTAAGGAATAAACAAAAATATCAACCGAACTAAATTTAGCCACAAATTGCTTAGAATATAATATTTATAATTTCAGAACTATTATAAATTGATCTAACACTACCTGAGTCTAAATTTCATTGTTATCACATATACTAAAATGAAAATGAAATGCTTAAGGAGATGGACTGTAACAGAAACATGTGAATATTTGTGCCTGAACTTCGCAAATTAAAATTAAACACGCTTTTGGCGATTTTATTTGGCGATGTTTATTTTCATGAAGAAATAAAAACAGGCATCCGGTTTTAGGCGGGAATTTAAAACTTATAGCCATCTACATAAGGTGTGTTATTGTTAGCAACCCGATCCGAATTTGAACGACATATTTGCAACTTTAAAAGAAATCGAAATATTTGTCTAAGAAAAATGAATGTCTACAGATAAATGATACACAGCTACACCATTGGCTGTTGAGTTTAGTCACTTCTATGGAGAAATGTAATAAAAATTGTGAATATACAATTATATGCAACAATACAATTCGCTCTTGATTTTTTTTCAAGTTTCGGAAAATGATAAAAATATTCCAGCGAAACACAAGTGACAGTAATTATACCGATAACCAAATGTTATTTTCGTTTGAAAACCTTGATTCCGTCCGAAAAACATCTAAATTTTACATCGTTTATTGTATATACTAGTTTTTATTACATCAATTACATAGAGTCTAAAGAAGTTTTAATTAAAAAATTGTTATCTTTCTAACGAAAACTGCAAAATGTCACCTAAAGGTATCAATATCTTAGCAATACAATGTTGCACTCCGATGCTTTACACTGCACAAGTCTCGAAATGCAGGTAATTCGCTAATGGTAATTGCGTACTAATCCGATGGTCTTTTAATAACATCAAAATTTAATAAGTTATAACATCTTGAATGTAATACTATTTGCTGACCACACGAATTCTATATTGACTTAGTTCATAAGATGTTCATTCCATGTTGTATTATGAAACGTTGTAACTTTCTTTACGAAAGGAATGTATAACTATTGGTTTATATTAGTAGGTATTATATGTGGTATTATATATTATTTTAAACATTGTTAGCAAATAGAAATACAAGAATTACTTACTTATAAAAATACTTTATAATAAGTCCTTTCCAAGAAAAACTCAATCAAAAATATAAAAATCTCGTGTTACGGTGTTTGTGGTCGCACTCCTCCGAAACGGCTGGACCGAATTTTGTGATTTTTTAAAAATATATTTGGTAGGTATGAGAATATGTCGTAAAGTATATTTCATACCGTGAACTCTGGCTTTATGAAATTTGCAAATGAAACATTTGAAATAGGTCAAAGAGCTTAGCGGCAGGGAAAAAGTCGTGAGGGGGAGGGAAATCCGGAGTTAAGGAGGGGGGGAGGTTTGTAGGAGGAGGGATAAGGGAGAGGGTAAGGCGGAAAAGGTGGAAGGGGAATGCGTGTGGGGGGTTGCGAGAAGGGGGACAGGGGAGAGCGGAGGGGGAAGATGAAAGTCGAACGCGGGAGGGAAAAAAGTCGCGGAAGGGGAAGAGTTGGCGGAAGAGGAACGGGACGAATGGGAAAGGACACCGCAGGGAGAAGCAATTTCTTTATGTAAGTTGCATTGCAACGCATGCCGGGTATCCGCTAGTTATATATACATAACTATCTGAGGTCATCAATGAGTTTTTCGAAATTTATCGTAAACATTGACCTTCTCTTTCTCTAAAGGACAAGGGTGAAAATTTTTATAAGTCTCGGTATAAAATAGATGATGAGTAAAAAATTTTCCTAATTAAGCATGACTGTAGAGTATAAAATAATCATATAAATGGATAAGCACGACTTGTGAACACCTCTCTAGGAGAACCTGTACATATTCGCATGTTTTAGATGAATTGTTATTGTGGGTATAGGACATAGGTATTAGGTTAAGAGAGGTGTGTAGAATCAAATGCAGCAATCTCCAAAATGCGTTATTTTGAGAAAACCAAAAAAAACGTAAAACAAAAATATGTGGATGTTGTGAGCGAATAAATGTTTTTAATAAAACTTTCATCCACGTATTATTTTTAAATATTACCAATTTTTGAAATTAACTGAAATGTCTAAACACTTTATTGAAAAGTAGCTTTCCGGTTACTTATATTTATACATTTTATGTAAATTATTTCCTTGGTTTGATGACTTCCATATTCCTTGTTGAATGGTGTCAGAACCCTTTCTATCCTATCTTTTAATCTATGTATTAGGACTAAACAAGGATAGACGTTGCAAGATTTATATTTGGACTATATATATGTGTTATAAGAATAATTTGTTCTAACGAAATTCGTGTGTCACCACTTGCAGTTCTGCAAGTTATGACTAGTACCCAGGCATTTGTTGGTGTGCGATTTAAGGTATTGTCATGCAATGCATAATTTGGTCGAGTTTGACCTCCGCAGGCCATGGATTACCTTATGGTAAGGTCAGAACTATCGGCCAACAGAATAATTATTTACGTTAATGAGTGTGCATACAATGTTCACCATTCTGTTCAACAAGCTACAAACTTGTCTAATGATGAATAATATTTATATCTACTAATAATTATAGCAATTGGTTAATTTGTAGATTGTCATTTTGTGAAAAATCATCTCAAGGGTGCTGTACAATTTTTTATACGTTCCTATGCTGTATATAATTTTATTATTTATAAATAGAAACAGAAAAAATACATATCTGGCAGACCACCTCCGATAAACACGCCTTTTTAGAAAGTATACTCTTGGAGAAGATACGACTTTGCACGTAGAGGATATTATATTAAAAACACTGAACGTTTCATGGTTTAACATTTGCCAGCGTCTATTACTATTGATTACGCATTACATTTATGAGAAGATTACTGGCAAACGTGGAGAATTTAATTTTTATAAAGAAAGCCTGGAGAATTTAGGACGTTTTGAAACTGGAGATTATTTTATGAAATTACAAGTTCGTATTTGATAACATTTTTACAAATTTAGTTATTTACAATGTCGCGGATTGTAGATATGATTGTCTGAAAAGGTGAGTTTTATGTTTAGATCTAAATTCTGCCGTCTTTGATGAATCTTAAATCGTGGCAGTCCATTCCAGGCTTTAGGTCCTGACACTCCAAAAGCACGCTCACCGAACTTATAACTATATGGCTTTGGTTCCTTCAACCTTCCGATAGCTGATGATGCTACTGACCCAAGCCTATTAGCCTCGCTAATAAATATGTTTTAAATTTTACACAACTGATAAACAATTGTTTACGATACAAAAATGGTTGTGTAAAAGTTGTTTTAAATTTAAACCGCACTTTTAAGTAAGGCCCTAAGTAGCTAAACCTTTTTTTTGTTTTGTTTGTATAGATATGTAATGATATTCCATTAAAATCAATTAGTCTTGTTTAATTTTCTGTTTTCTACAGGAATATTATTGAAGTAAAACTTCTTTACGCACGCTTGACTTGGGGAGTAAGCTGGCGAATGCGTGACGAAAGCGTTACGAAAAGTGTGATCGGGCGAGGCGAACGATATCAAATTTAAATAAATATTTGTAGAAAATTAATATACAATATATTTTATACATATTAACATATATACATACATATAGATGGAGCTGAAGAAGTTTTACAAGCACACTCGTTTTTTTTAAAATTATTTAGATGATTGCTACATCTCTCCAGACGCTCTTATTTCCATAAATCCGCTCATCCCGTTGATACTTTTTTTCTTTTTAGATCTCCTCTTTCAGAATCGCCTCACGAATTTCTATTAAATTCTGTCAACTTTCGTCTTCCCTCTGCCATTTTCATGTCGCACTGACACTACATTAACTTTTGGTTTTAGAACTTCATCGTCCATCACTGGTCTCAATTCATTTCCCATTTTATTCCATTAATTGAAGTAAACGCATTAACTCATACAATGTCTTCATCAATCCTCATTCTAATCACTTGCCAACACAGATACATCCAAATCATTTTAAAGAGCGCATATTTGAATGCGTTTGTTCACTCCGATAGTGGTTCAAATTGGTTCGAAATAATTTTACACAATTGCCCACTGACCGCATTACCTTGCAAGAGTCCTACGATACAATACATTATTTTTTTACATTAGCTCCACACAGGAGGCCCTGAGGGAAAAATTACCTCAAGGCCTATGTCATCTTTGGATGCTGTGTGGAGGGTTTTTTAAGGAAAAGGAAGGAGAGGAAATCCTGGGAAGGAAAAATGTTTGAAGGGGTTGGTAAAAATCTGGGGATAAATATGTCCAGGAGTGATGGACGTGTGAAGCCATCCCTCCCACTGCGGTGCAAGGCGATGGGTCGAGAGGGTCCGGCTGGAGAGATCAAAAGGTCCCCCTCAACCAGTCTCTCCCAATCCAACCTGCCGCGCATATGGTCGGCAGACGCATCAGTACACAAGCCCCGGACAAACCTAACCCCATGAACCCGGGCACCCCTGCTAAGTCACCAAACGTAGCGAACCACTTGGGGTGACCTGTGGCAGAGGTGTTGGTCGTCCAATAAATGGTTCCCTGGGCGGCGGTTCCCATACCCGCCCCCCAAATTGCACTATGCAAGTAAGAATCTCTTAAAAATTATTGAATTTACTTTTTTGTTGTCGGACTCAATTAATCAATATTCGTATTTTAATGTTTATATCGCTGTCTATCGCTGTTTTACAATAATATAAAGCCTATATCTCTAGTCTCAGCTTAAAATCATTTATTTAACAAAACGTTTTCGATACTTAGAAAAAAAACTAGACTTTTCATCCACAAAATTTATTTTCGAAAACATATCACTGTTGGAAAGAATTAAATGATTCCTAAACACATATACAACCCTATTGTACCACACGTTTCTTACCGTGGTAGCATTTTATTCTTAGCCATCGATGGATTAATGAAACAATTGCCATTACTATTACTTGATGTAATATTACGATGTGATCTATTCAAATGTTTCCTTAAAACTGTAAATGTATTTACAAATATTTCCTAATGTATCATATTAAGAATATTTAATTGGTAGAACCTACAGACAAGCTGCCATATGTCAGCTTTGTGGGGCTATCCTGTATTTGTACCAATGTTGTCATCTAATAAATAAATAAATAAAATAAAAACTTCGAAAAAGAGCTACAAGAATTAAACTGAAGAAAAATAGATTTACGAAAATCAAGGATATGTTGATGGAGTTAAATATATTGTCAAACCCGTAAATGAGACTAGGAAAAGAAATTTAAAAAACGAGTGTGCTTTAGACCACACGACTGAAGTAAAACTACTAGAGAGAAATAAAATGTGCGCGCGCCTCTCTTTTGCTCCTACAGTATTTATAAAATTGTTCAGAATTAAATGAAATTACGAATAATCTTCATTCACTGGTTATGAGAGGAAAAGATAAAGAAAATGTGCACGCGTACTGCTCGCTCTCTCTCTCTCTCTCTCTCTCTCTCTCTCTCTCTCTCTTGCTCCTACAGTGTAATACAGCCCGTTTGCCTCGTCCGACTACACTTTTCGTAACGCTCTCGTCACGCATTCGCCAGCATACCCCCCAAGTCAAGCGTGCGTAAAGAAGTTTTACTTCAATAAGTCTCCCCTTCAGAAAAAAACCCAGAGGCAAAAGTCTGCACAAGCAAAAGATATTTGCCAAATTATTTACCAAAGGAAATACAATTAAAAGAAAATATAAACAAATATAAATAAATTACGGAGATAAATTATTGAATCGTACTAAAAATAGTTTTTAATAACATACTTAGGAAACTATGAACCGATTTAAAAAATACATATCTATTTGAGATACAGCCAAGCACACTATTCGTTTAGCAGTAGTTTTTTTAACGTATATTGGGAACTAGAAGCTACATAGGTAGATAGTAGTAAGGATTAATTTATTCTTCCCGACATGTTTACGTGTTCTGATTAATATAATATTATTCACCGGCAATACTGTGTTGAAATTAACAACAAAAGTTTATTGGAAAACAATACAGGTCGCGCCCCGAAATGGAAATCTCAATTCTTATTGTTAACACTACTATTCAATAATGCGGGCTAATTAAAAAACGCTGCATATTCAGTTTGCGAGTAGTGTCGTGTCATGGTCACTTTGAATCCGATATCTTGCAACAACATACAACAATATGGAATCAACAAGTGGTTGAATCGTTTTTATCGAACTGCTAACACAATTGTCGATAATATTCACATTCAGTTAAATGTTTTTCTTTATGTTTATTTATTTTTATTTAGACGCCCATAGGGCTTTTACATACATAAATAAATACATGTTTTGATTAATTACAGTGAAGAGTTAGAAGTGAATAAAATACAGGTAAATAACAGAAAATATTAAGCACATAATATAGGTTAGATAAAATATGAGTTGTCAAAATGTAGGTAATACAGAATATAAATTAAGTTAAAAAAAATAGCCTGCCAATATCCTCCAAATCAACAATAATAGGTATTAATAAAAATTTATATAATTGGTATTTACAATAGTTTATGAATTAAGTAGAAATAGTTCGCACATACGGCGTTTAAATTATTGTCAAATACATCAATATTTCTTCAAACTTCGCAAAATCACTTTGTGGCGTCATTTTGAATTAAATTAAAACAAATAACTTTGTTTAAACAAATATTATAATTTTATATTAGTGGTTTCAACAAAGTTATTTGTTTTAATTTAATTTACATCAATATTGTTTAAATATTGGTTACAAAGACTATGTAATCGTTGTATTGGGGAATGCAATTTATAGTTAGAATGAGATGTGTGTATATAAAATGTTAATATTTGTCTAATAGTTCGTGTAGGCACATGTAGATTTATTAAATGCAAGAGTTCACAGCAATCAAATTTAGAGTTTCATAATTTTAATAAAAAGGTTAGGTCGGTTATTTTTCGTCTGTTTTCTAAAGTTGGAATATTTAACATATTCATTAATGATAGGTAATTTATGTGCTCTAAAGGGATGTTAAGTTTTAAATTTACAAATCTTAGAAATTTTCTTTGAATTCTTTCAATATTATGGATATGAATTTTGTAGAAGGGCGACCAGACTATTGAGTTATGTTCGATTAGGCTTCTAACCAGGGATATGTACAACAATTTTACGATTCGTAAAGATTCAAAGTTTTTAATTGTTCTTCAAATAAATCCTAATATTTTTTCATACCCTTATTTACAGTTTGTTGAATGTTAGTAATACATATTTACCAGACGATTCCTGCTAGCACTGATTTCACAACCAGTGAACATTAGGATTTTGAAGTTAATGAGAGGCGGATATATGTCTACCGTTTAGTTGATTAGACATACATCTCCAAATACAAAGTTTAGAGAAAATGAGGAAAACCATATTCGAATGCTCACCATAAATTAAATATAATTTACACGTTTTTGTCTTTTTATAATATCAGCGGGAAGCATAACGGTCCGGTACATTAGTATGACATTGTGAAATATCTTACTAATGACCCAGAAAACATCAACATTGTGTTCAATTCACTACAAGTTTTAGTGGATTATAATTGATTTAGTGGTGTGAGAATACCGGAAATTAGTTCTTTTTAAATCAAATTCTAGACGTATTGACTCCTTTTTACAAAAAAACATAAATTGATTTTGAAAGACTGTTATTTTATCCGGTAAATGCATTTTTTAAATATTGAAAAAATAATTTTTAATATACTAAGATTCTACTGTTGGCGGTTGGCAGATTTGTTCAATTTTCAAACAATATATTGTATTATACAACAATAATTTCAAATCATATAATCATACAACAAAATAAATCAATATATAATCTAGTAAACACAGTTTTCAGAATTTTAATTTTAGTTAAATTAAAATCATTAAAAAATAAATCCGAAAACGTGTTTACTGACGAAAATACCTCAGTTTTTCTATTTATTTAAGGTCTTACAAACTAAACTATTTCAGATTTTTTACACACTTATTTTGTTTAGACATTATTGAAAAATCCTAAATACTTATGATCAAGAAATACTTATAAGACGTATTTAATCATTTATCTTCATGCGTTTTGGGCATTTTTATTGCTTACTTGAATGTAGGTATATATTATTATAGCATGTTTTGAATGAAACAATTCGATATTAAATTTGTAATTTAAAAAAATTGATAAGGGGAATAATCGATCTTACTCATCGGAACCTGAAGGTACAGTTGCAAGCATTTTTATACTTCTATTCTCAGCCGCTGGTCAATGGCTCTTAAGAGTAACCCGAGTATTGTATAAGTTAGAGGGTACACTTTTACATAAAACTTCATACTCAACTTTTAATAATTAAAAAACATTAAAAAAAAATAATTTAAAAATTTAAAAAAAAAACTCAAATTTCCATTTTTCAGAGATGTCTGACAAATCAACTGTTTGATCGAAATGTACCGATACCCCTGACATATGTAAAATCCCGAGTGGTTCGCAACTGACTTACATGTGGTGACTAGCTTCATAGAGTGTTAAATATTTCCGCTTTTCTATAAAATTCAAATAAATGGATATATTTATGAACGTAGCCGAAATCTAAAAATTGTTTTAGAAACATTGTGAAATATGCCTTCAATTTTTAAAGGTTGAAATAAACATAATTTTTTTTAAATATAAACACTTTGAATGCAAAACTTAAAAAAGTTTTATGAATTGTTCACTGTACATTTAACTATAATTACTGATAACAGTGATAACGAAAAAAATAAAAACACAAATGTTATTAGACATGTATTATAAACGTTATCGACACCTTTTTTGTCATTCCGTCTAAAAATAATCAATAAAAAATAGGAGTGTGCTTTAGACCAAACGACTGAAGTAAATACTTATTTAGCTCCATCTATATGTATGTCTATATATATGTTTATATGTATAAAAAATAAATAAATATATTAATTTTGTACAAAAATATTTATTGAAATTTATTTTCATTCGCCTCGCCCGATCAAGCCGTGCACATCGACGTCCGCTCCCCCTCCGCGTTTGGCGCGTCACTGGTATATTAAAATACTGACTGACATATTTCATGCAATGGCTATGAGAGGAAGGAGAAAGAAATGTGCGCGCCTCGCAACGCATTTCACTTTTCGTTACACATTCGCCAGTTTACCCCTCAACTCAAGCGTGCGTAAAGAGAAGTATTTACTTTAAAAATTCCCAAAGATTCTGATTTTTTTTTTCAAAATGTGTTCGGAATCTTTGGTTTTGTAATGGTGCACATTTGAATTATTTAACTTTTAGATTTACATGTAAACGTGGCATTTTTTCTTTCTAATGCCGTTTAGATTATATTCTCACCATGATAGTAATGGAGACACAACGATTTCTATGAAACCTATTGAGGGGGGGAGGGGTATAGCGAGAGGGATTAAAGTCTACCAAATATAATTACTGACAATGTAGGGTGAAATAGAGAAATTAATTTATTGATTCAAATAATCGTAAACTTATAACGAATTTCAAAACAGGAAAACGGCTTCACGCAAGCTTCTCTTAATTCAATAACAATACAGTTAAAATAATAATTTGAACTGTAACGTGTCCAACGTGAGTGATCCGAGTCACGATATCAAGGATTATAGCCATGTTAGGGAACATTGTACAGACCCATTAAAAAAAATCTTACAAATAACGGAACATTAAAACCGCAGAAAAATCCAGAAATAATCATGCGACCAGATCATGCGACTATTTATCTAAATCTTTAACGTTATATTATGAAATTTAAAATGTAAAGTACATCTGGTAGATAATCTGTATTCTGATGGAATATACAGAGGGCGTCTATTTTATAATTATCTTAATTATGCATTGTATAAAATGTTAAACGTATAATTATGCCTCATTATGGTTCTCAAGCACACATGTTCGAATTTTTGTTTACATTGTTAACAGTCATCTGAAAAAAACTTGTAGTCAAAAAAACATTAACATACAATACGTACTAACATTTCAAGTTTTCCTACGTTGTGCGGTTAACACTTTTGTTTCCATCATGTAATATTATAAGAAATAGTATACGAAGGTTATTTTTTAATAAAACAAATTAGTTATATATTTATTTATGCACGCCTTGAAGGCCTTTACAAATATACATTATTATAGGTAAGTTGTTCGGTAGTAAAGTAATAAGTTTAAATAAGTAAAATAAACTGAATGAAAAATAAATAAGCAAGTACCTACAATACAAGTAGTTAAGTAGTTTCATTATCATGTACACTAGGTGTAAGTACAATAAGAGTAAAAAAGAAGTACTCAAAGATCTGTGAAAGTAGTAATAGAGAAATGTGTAGTAACTTTGTTGGTATTATTATAAACATTTAACTTAGTTAAAAAGTTAAAAATAAAATTTAAAATATTCATCCTAGATTTGCAGAAAAGTCAATAGATGTCGCATATTAATAAAAAGTGATAAAATTTATCCTGACACTATCTAGATGGCACTATCTATATGGTTAGTGGTTCTCAGTCGAACTATGATACAATTAAATATGACAATCGGATAGGGATACGTTGGCGCAGTGGTAACGCATTGGCCCAGAAAGCCAAAGGTCCGGGGTTTGGGTCCCAGATGTATCCGTATATTTTTCCGATTTTTCATTAATTAAATATTGTTAACATGAATAATTTTTTGTAAAACTAGTTTGTAATTTGCAAATCTTTAATACGCCTGAATGGATTTTTTACAGAACTTGGCTATATAAGTAGAGCGGTAAATTTTTTTGGCATATTATGCCGTGTTACCTTTCTTCTTTTTGGCAAATGCTTCGGAAAACATTGTAGTTTTAGGAGTATTAACATTAATTGTGTTTATGCGGATTTAAAGTGCGTCCGTTATTAGACATGCTCTATGCTTTTGGGTCTTCCCAGTACTTTGGGAATAAATCCTAAGTAATGGCCGGTTTCAATTAAGTCTTCGGCATTTGCCGATTTGTCAGGATGGCTGAGTTTGATGGCCTGTTCATTTTTGCCTACACACACCTCGTGATTCCCGAGCAGCCATCTGTTTGAAGAGGAAACTTTTGCTTGGTTTTCGCATTCTTCAGAAGGTCTTGGATATTAATCGATGTTCTTTGTTTCGATGTTTTTTTTATCTTGTTCAATTCTGTCTTCTTTTGTGGTTGATTTGGCTTTTGTCATCTGCTTTATCTGTCTTGGGGGACAATCATTTCGCTCTAATGCAAGGTTTAGCGTTTTAAGATCGGATCCAATTTCTTCGTTCATCTCTGGTTGTTTGCATATTCTGGTCACTCAGTCACCGACGTTTTGATTAGTACTCTTTTCTGTGATTTTCTTTTCGATTATGGTATTCAGCATGTGTATACCGGTATGGGTTGGTTTTATATGCACACGAAGAAAAATGTTATTCGAAAAAACGATCATTTTAATAGTAAAAACGGGACTGAAGTTCTTACGAATAAATTAACAGTGTTTCAATGTTTATTCTTACATGTTCCCGTCCGTGTCTCATATCATTGGTTTTTTTAGTATATTTTTTTGTAAAATTTTTTATTATGCCGGTTTTTATAAAAATATCGGATTGTCTATATTAAACATGTGTATAGTGTGTAAACCCAACAACAATATTTTATTGGTACAAAAGTTTTTTTTTAATTCGCCCTTTTTCTTACGTAGTTTCGAGATTTTGTCGCTGACACCATTAATTTGTTAACTTTGGTTGATGGCTGGCAGATTCCCAGTTCTTCCACTCCTTTCTTTTAATAAAAAAATCCTTTCCACATCATCCCATAGCCAACGATGACACAGGCCCTATTGACACTATTTTTCTTCCTGAAAAAATACTCCCTTTGAAAGTGAGAATTCCCACTTAGACAATATTTATGTATTTATTAATTGCACACCAAAGTTATAATTACCAACAACAGGCCTCATCATCAATTAAAACCCATAAAAAGACTTGCATTAGGTACTGGTTAACAAGGTGTTAAAAATTATCATACTACCAAAGAACGTAAAATTTAGGCTAACGGCCTAAAAAAATTGAAGACATGCAACCGTTTAATTACACAGTTATTGCAGGGACTTTAATTGTAGCACACGGCGATTGTGGAGCTAGTGTATTCCTGTCGGTAACTGGATAGCAATCAAACCTTACCTCCGAACCTTATTTTATCGGCTGTGAAAATTTTGCCAAGTGTTAACAACGGTAATATGTACTAGGTGGAATAATTTACAGTGCTTGCTTCAGTTGTATTCGAGGTGGCACGCAATATGCATTTGCTCGATTGCGTAAATTTCTGAAATTGCTCAAATATTCAAATAATGTTTTACCCGCATTCCTTTCGAATATGAGCTCCTGGTATAATGTTTTTGTGATCTTCAAGTTGTTATGTTATGCGGGTGGAAATAATTGATTTGAATAAGTGAAGTCAATGTGCGTTCTTTAGTCTAAGTTACATTCGATGGATTTGACACAGTTAGTCCCGGACGAATCCGTAAGTTCAAACACGATAAGTTTATTAAATTATTTTTTTCCATCGTTAATCATTGTGAGACGTCGTAGGCTGGTTTCATTTTATTTTTATTGTTTCCTGTCTAAATTATTTGATAAGTCCAAATTATATATCTACGTATAAACAGAATAAATGCTTTTTAATTTTGATAATTTGTCAACACATTAAGCGCGTCGGCATTTCACATGGCTTTTTGTAAACTTTGGCACTGGTTAGGTTAGGTTAGGTTAGGTTAGGTTAGTAAGCCTTGTAAAACAGATGTTTGCAGAACAAGGTGAAATAATTATTATCGTCTTCTTACAATTGTTTTGATTATGCTCCCAACTTTTGATGGTAGTCTAACAAATAATAAAATCAAAATAAGAAGGTATGTAAATATTTATTATATATATTTACTTTTTGCTTTTTTACACATATCTTTTTAACACAAATCTCTTTTAATGCATATCTATATTAATACATATTTTTAATGCATGTCTCTTATGATTCATATCCTTTTTAAATATATATATATATACTTATTATGTTATTTACCCGCCTCGGAACAGACTTTGTCTAGTGAGGCAGGTAAAAGAACAGAAAATTGTAAATCATCCAATTTATATTAAATAAACGCCCGGGTTGCCGGCACTGAAACTGAAACTGAACTAGACAAAAGTATTAATCTGTAGCTAGTAAACAGACAGAGTAACAAGTTAGATTTATAGGAAAAACTGCATAATTTAAAATTGAAAAAGACTCTGAAGATTCAAATCTACATAATAAGTCAAAAGGGAATTTTTTCAATGTCATTTTTGTTAATAATAAGATAGAGCCTAGGAAGTCATATTTGTGCAACGCACTTGAAGTGATTTTCACAAAAACGCTATACAAAAAATAAATTTGTTTTTTTTTTAAAATTTTATTTTGAAGTCTTCAAAGGAAGTCTTCCTTTTATTCTTCTAAGATGATAAATTATACTGAAAACTTGTAAAACAGATGTTAGAATAATGAAATATCTGGTAAATTTTATTTTGGTTGATGGTACCTAAATAATATAATTTCGTACCTAATAAGAACAATGAAACCTATTCTTACTGTTGTATAAATGTTTTCTAAAAGTCAGATAAAAGTTATAGCTGCATAATAATGGATTCAAGTTTTATCTAAGTACTTGGAGTAGATATACGTTTATTTTCATTAATAGAGTCATTTATTCCTTCGGAACCGGTGCACAGTCGGCAAACACGACAAAAGCGCGCCCAACATTTGTACACAGTTAATATTTGGCAAGTGAGAACGGGTCGTTTCTACTACTCGTTAGGAGTTCAAAAGGTCGGCTGTGGAATGATTTGCTGGCCTTTGCGTTTCCTCATCCTAAAATATAAGTCTCTTCAAAACCCAGGTTCTCTCCTTTCTTTCCTCAAAAAGACCCTCCACACAGCATTCCTAGACATCCGGGTTCATGGAGGTGAGGTTTGTCTGGGTCTAGGCAGTGTATGCATCGGCCCGCCAGCTGAAGTCTAGGCGTTTTCCACAAGACTAACTTTTTTACCTATCTCTCATATTAAACTTTTGCTAAACATATTGTTTTACGTAGGTACCTTGGTTAACTTTTGTATGGAGAAAATAAACTTTATTTTTCCGTAAGTATAAAAATAGGTAGTCTCGTTTCTTTGGCGAACCCTTAAAATACAAATGTTTTTGCCACAATCGAATAAAATATCGCAGTGGTGATATTATCTCCATCTACATAAAACCGCAAAATTAATCCCTGAAAAAAAACTATTCCGAAAGTTCCTTCTTCAAAGTTTCAAATTTAAATGTTTCATTTTCCAATCAGTGGCGCTCTCTGTTTGAATCACACGGAACTAAATCCAAGTGTGACGTGCATTAGCGGTATCTCCACGCAAGCGAACGGAACATAAATTAAACTGAACCTGCAAAAGGTGAGTTTAATTGCTGCGTGTTGGACGACGAGCGTTGTAGTAGGCTGGACTTTTTGAACTAGAGTAGATCCATGTTAATTATTCTCACTAAACCGGGTTTTAACTACCTTTTTAATAAGAGCCTCACGAAGTGTTGGCGTCTCGCTCGCGCGTGATAAAAATTTCCATCGCTGAAAACAAACCACAGCAGCAGTCAACTTCGAAAACCGTTTTTAAAGGGATTTATATTAGCTCTTACGAAGCGCGTCGGTGCAATTTTGCGATGTTGCTGGTTTATTCAGCAATATAATATAATCAATTGTTGTTAATATTATGATGCAATAAAATGTGTATGTTTGGGGATTTTTACGGTTTATTGTTTACGAGTGGGTCGCAGCTGTCGCGAGTGGAAATGACGCTATTTGTCTCTTTCCATCCTTCCAACGTTTATAAATCGTTTTGTAGGTACGCCCGGCTGGGATATAAAAATAAAAGCAACGTAACACCTCGTAAAAACGTGCGTTACGAGTCCCAACACTCGGATGTCCTTGAGTACAATCCGATCAGACTTTTTGTGAAGGTTTTCAGGCGGTTTGTTCTGTTTGTTGCGACTAGACTCAATCGCCGCGTCTCGCTCTGTCAACAAGCTTTAAATATCTGATAACATTTGAGGAAGCGAAGCAAAAAGCGATTTATACAAAATGAATTAAACTATTTAACACTTAGCCTACCAAATATGTAATAAAAATGATCAAAACCTCGAGAAGTATTAAAATTAACAATCAATGAATGTTTCGGTATTAAGAAATGATCTAGAATGAATAAACAGATTTTAGTATAGGAAAATGTTAAACAAATGGTCTACTTAAGGTGACCTGAGCAAAATCAATGAATTGCACTGAAACAGCGTCTAGAATGACAAGTTTGAAAGAAATCAAATTTTATGAATGAAGTAATTTGCAAATCGAAATAGTTGTCTTCGATTATAAAATGGGAAAATGTTAAACAAAGAGTCTACTTAATGTGTGACCTGGGCAAATTTGAGGAAACTCAAATCTTATGAATGAAATAATTTGCAAATTGAAATAGTTGGCTTCCAATATAATATAAAATGGGAAAATGTTAAACAAAGGTGACCTGGGCAAATTTGAGGAAACTCAAATCTTATGAATGAAATAATTTGCAAATTGAAATAGTTGGCTTCCAATATAATATGGGAAAATGTTAAACAAAGGTGACCAGGGCAAATTTGAGCAAACTCAAATCTTATGAATGAAATAATTTGCATTTTGAAATAGTTGACCTTCATTAGTGACTATGGACGTCAAATAATTTTTAATTAGTTTGAATTACTCGGTCCCTTTCGCTGCCGTGGAAGCGTTTTTTGTTTCAGTCTATCGTTATTTAAGAGAGCGTTTTTCACCGCGCACTATCTCTTTTTATTATACCGTAGTCTCACCTAACGTAGCGCGCTGGTACAGTGGGCAACTCGCGTGGCTAAAAAACTAACTTTCTGGGTTCGTGCGTATTTTCAATAACTTTAATAAATGTTAATTATTATCAAAAATTTTATTAAATATTTTGGAACTGTTTAGTTTCAAAGCAAAATCATTAATTTTGTTTTATTATTGTTTCATTTTAATGTTTTCCTTTGTTTTAACGATTTTACTTTTATTTAGCATGTGGCTGCGTTTCTACATAATTAAGTTACGTTTTTTCAAACATTATATGATAATGTGAGCCTACTGAGCAGTGGCGGCTCGTGACTTTTGGTGAACTAGAGTTCTAATATTAACGAAAATGGCATTATTGATGTCGAGGTAGCCGAAAAATATATATTTTTTTTTTTTCGAAAATTTGTTTTTTGTATGAAGATTTTCAGGAAATCTGTGCAGTGCACGGCAAGACTGAAATTTCCTGAAAATCTTCATACAAAAAATAAATTTTCGAAAAAAAAATAAAAAATATTTTTCGGCTACAACGACATCAATATTGCCATTTTTGTTAATATTAGCACTCTAGCTCACCAAAAGTCACGAGCCGCCACTGCTACTGAGTGCTTTACAGCAAATCAGTGTCTAACTTAGTACAGGAAGCGCAATCAAATATATGCTAAATATAGACAATAATGCAAGTCATATAAGTAGATTTTATGGTTTTCTAGCGTAAAATGTTATAAATAATGTAAAATCAATCCATTTCTTCTTCTCTTCTTTGTAATTTACCATTTTTAACAAGCCATCTATAACTCACTGAAAAGCGACCAAAAACTCGCTGGAACGTAAAAATTGATCATTAGAAATATAATATATAATGTCAACTAATAAATAGTATGTTCGCAACCCACCTGTCTCAACCTTTGTTTAAGCAAATCATCCATTATATATTTTTTCATCGTTTAGCGTTAAGGGGGGTTCCCCAAGGTTCCCAATTTGGACCAATACTATTTCTACTTACTAATGACATTTCTTTAATTATCGATATTATTCAGTTTCTCAGTTTCAGTTTTACTGCAAATTAACTTAAATAAACTATATAAATGGTAACTTGTAAACATATTAAATCTAAATGTCGACAAATGCCAAAGGACCAGTTTCCACATATCAAAAATCTCGATATTCGACTATCTACTCGGTTAGTAATATCAAATCTTAAAATAACCTATGAATTACATACCTTTGCGTTATCTTTAAATCCAAATTACGCTTTTTGAATAATATTACAACTATTACCAATAAAGGATTATAAATGCTTGGATCTCATTATAGAAAGGCGAAACGTGTTCGACCTCATTTCATTGAATAAAATTTTTAATTCAAGATTTGACTGCCCTGAGCTATAAATTTTTCTGTCGTTACATTTACCTCCGAAGCATACTACCTAGATTGAATATATTATTCCACAACAATAACTTCGTGTTCAATTCTGTTTTGTAGAGAATACATAGATTGGCAATGATGTAATAATAGACTAATACTCGATCTTGTTATATTTATGATGTTTCAAACCTGTTTATTAATGTGATGTTTATAAGTTACTCTGGTTTTAAATGAAACATTGTGTTGTTATTGAAGTAAAACTTCTTTACGCGCGCTTAACTTGGGAAGTAAGCTGGCGAATGCGTGACGAGATCGTTACGAAAAATGTGATCGAGCGAGGCGAACGATAATAAATTTAAATAAATATTTGTAAAAAATTAATATATATATATGAACATACATGTAAATATATATATTTATACATACATATTAATAGAGCTAAAGAATTTTTACTTCAGTCGTTTGGTCTAAAGCGCACTCGTTTTTTTTGTTATAAATTGCTTATGCTATAAACTGCACGTACTCTCAAAACATGTTTTCCTGTGAAAACAGGCACAGAACTCTGTATTGCATTCCTCCTACATCATGGGTCTCTTCAAGACACGGGTTCACACCTTCCTTTCCAAAAAAAACTCCACACAGCATCCCCACAGATAACACTAAAATAATTTCCCTATGTATAATAGTATGTGGAAAAAATCTTCACAAATGTAGAGTAATTAGTAAAGATAATAAATAAAAATAATTTTTTTTTTAAAAAATTGTTCGTCTAGCCTTTACGAGAGGTTGAAATAAAACTTCTTTAGCTTGTGGCAGATGCTACTATTCTAGCAAAGGCGAGAACCCTTTAAAAATAATTATAAAACACACAAATTGCAGTAATTGTACCGATAACCGAACATTATTTGAAAACGTTATTTCCGTCCGGAAAATGGCCTGAATTACTTGTCATATCGCGCCTAAAGAAGTTTTTCTTAAAAAACCTACTCCTTATTAGACGGAATTTAGACCTTATAGAAAACAAAACAAAAATCGAAAATTTATATTTTGTTAATTAATTAATTAAACAAAGAAAGTGGCAAAAATGAGGCGTGAAGATACCCGGCATCGCGCGGTTCGATGTGTGTGTGTCGTTTAGCCGGGCGTAGAGGTGTGCGAGGGGAACAACACGGCCACCATACGATTGGTGCACTGTACTTGAACATTTTTCCATATTGTCATACGGTTGTCTCTGTCTAAAATTTTATCTACACCCCGTCGAATGGAACGACCAGCCAGGTGGCAATTTGTAGAAAACTGAAATCGGGAAAGGATTAGTTGAAATATCGGACTTTCAGTGAGGTGGTTGGATTTTTTTTTGTTTCAAGGTGTGAATCTATGGTGTGAATGGTTTGTTTAGGAGCTATTAGAAGTTATCCTTTCGATCAAAAATACCACTTTCTTTAATGATAGTTAAATAACCTAGGGTTTACACATTAGGTTCTTATTTATTACCTACACATTAAATTTAATGGATAAGAACTTACTTATATTTTTTAACTTTTTCGTAGGTAAATAAAAAAACTGTATTTTGGTTATCATAATTTTGCAATGAAATTAACAGTGTAAAAAGATTTATTTGGACTTGTGATATTATTTGTTTGTTTTTTTTTTCAAAAGAAGACTTTCTCTCTTTGCTAATAACTTTTTTCAACAACTACACAATATAAACTTAAGAAATGGAACTTTTTGGCCCTGAGCTCTGTACGCCTTTATATCAAAAGTCCAAATAGTCACTTTGCTCATAGGTTTCTAAAATAAGTACCTATGTCATGTAGGCAGTAAGAAGATTCGTTTATTTTTGTATCCACTATATATAAGTAGCGACGCCCCTCAATGCACGGATAAGTTTCAATTGGTCTGTATTTGGTTTATTTTAAATCGATATAGGTACCTAGGTAGTAAGTATAATTTATTGGTATACTTTATTGGTAAGAATAATTTATTGGTATACGTAATTTCGTACGTATCTATACCAACAAATAATTCTTACATTTTCCCGCCAATAAACATTGAAACACTGTTAATTTGTTTGTAAGAACTTCAGTCCCGTTTTTAACAGTTTTTACGAACAAAATAATCGTATTTTAGAATAACATTTTTCTCCGTGAAGTAAGTAATTATATTTAATTAAGTCTTAGATGTAAATTGTGAGTTGTAAGTTTCAGGAATACCATTTTTTGAGTTGTAAGTTTCAGAAAACCATTTTATGAGTTGTAAGTTTCAGGAAAACCATTTTTTGAGTTGTAAGTTTCAGAAAACCATTTTTTGAGTTGTAAGTTTCAATAAAACCATTTTTTTTACTTGTGAGTTTAAGGAAAATACATTTTAGTAATTATAAACCCTTTTTGAATTTAGTAATTGAAAATAATATGAAATTAATATGAAAACGTGTTTTAGCAATTATAAAAATTTTTGCGAAATTAGGCTAAAATAATTTCGAAGTTTACTTGAATTCGTAAAGTATGAAACATATTAACAACTGGCCTTTGTCAAAAATAGTGAAAGAAAAAAGGTTATCAAATTATTTCTGCACCGTTGGACATCATAACTATTAAAAGTTTGTAATAATAATAACAATAATTGGATAATTTATATGGCGCCTTTTTTTAAGAAAAATCTAAAACCTAAACGACGCTGAAGAAAAACGCCATACTTTCAATGTTCTTTTAATTTAGTACTAACATACCTACATGACTATGAGCTATAATCATAGTAAGTTAATCAAGCCTACCTAATAGGTTTCAATTTGTGAGGCGGGAATGGGTACCGTTGCCCCGGGAACCATTTATTGGATTACAAACACCTCTGCATTAAGTCGCCCTAAGTTGTTCGCTACCTTAGTTGACTTAGCAGGGGTGTCCGGGTTCACAGTGTGAGGTTTTTCCGGGTCTTAGCGGCGGATGTATCTGTCCACCTACTGCGTGGCGGGACGGATCGAGAGAGACTGTTTGGGGGACCCATCACCCTGCACCGCAGTTGGAGGGATGGATTCATACGTCGGTACTTAAAACGTACCTAAAAAGCCTTCGTACAGTTTTTCTCTCCATAACTTCCCTTCCTTCCTTTCCATAAAAATACCCTCCACACAGCATACACTAAGATAACAAAGGTCCCTAGGGAAATTATTGTCCTCAGGTACATACTATTGTGTAGGTAGATAGGTACCTTTCTTTTTATTATTTACCTTCACATCAATCTACTACACCTTGAGTTGATTTTCTCATGAAAAATGATCCACAATTACATCATTTTTCATATAAAATTCCAACCACAAAATCTATTGAAGTAATTTATCTACCCTATGAAATATTTCAAATAGGTATGTACCATATGTACAATATTTAATCTTATTCGACAATCTTTTGAATACCTATTTCATTTTTCAATATAAATCTGTAAATTTTTTAATTAACCATTCGAGCGATTGGTGTTCAGTTTTTGATTTGGCCATTCGATTTAATTAATATCATTCCTCAAAATATTAATATTGAAACATATAAACTGTTTCCTGCGGTTTTAATCTAATGAATCCAGCTAGATTTCACCGTTTATCCCATATTTTTAGGTTTGTTAAATGTAATCGAATTTTGGACCGATATCAATCGCAGAAAAATAAAATCGGTCCGAATTTGGATCTAAATCGCTCCAGTGGCTGAACAGTTATATATGTACTATCTATCGTATTCCTTCATTACTTTTCAATTTTTCTAAATACTCACCATCGAAAACCTCTCATTTCATATCATGAAGAAGTACCTACCCAAGATTATGCACCTCCAAGAAACGATTCACAGATGGCGTTGCTTTACAGAAAAATGTAAACTCGGATAAATCGATTTAAAAAAGATAATTTCTTTTCCTCAGATTCTAGTAGTGAAAAAAGCAGAAATAATAATATCTAATAATTAAATTTAAATATAAAACATGTGTTTTAAAACATGGTAAGTATACATTACCTACAGAGAAAGATAAGAAACAAAGAAAAAACAAAAAAGTTAGTTAGGTCTATTATAAATTATGTTGAAATGAGAACGTTTAATAAGTATGAACAGTTGTGGGTACATTTGTAGCAAGCCTACATTGCAATACAGCCACTGAATAGAATATACCTATGTAACTAAGGGATTGCTTAACTCAGTTCTACGTTTGGAGAAAAGCCCGGGGGTGGATTGCCCGATTCGAGACGCGTTTTGCCGAGTTCAAATCCCACAGCTGTTATCGACTTCCTCCCTTTTTGGCGTAGGTACTTACATACTTGAATGTTGGCATAGGTGAACTTAGGTATCTGCCTCTATTTGTTGCCAAAATGTAGCTCGGCTTGCAGTCGGTCTGATCGACTTCGAACCCCTCAGTGAAAAGGTAGATACTAAATTCGTTTTTGTAATGAGTTTCGCTTAGAAAAAGTTACGTACGTGGTCTATACAGTGTACATGCTTTGACTAAATACTTACTTATAATTATTACATTATTAGGTACACTGTAGTATAATATATTTTATTCTCTTGATCAAGCGATGTAACTAACACAAAAAACTTAAAGGTAATGGAACGACGAAAAAAAAAACAATCTTTTTATATTTTAATTTCATGTTTTGTACCAGCGATTTAAAAATGTCGGATTATAGTTATATTTTTTCTTATTATATTATATTGGGTAAGTTAAAGTAAATAATGTTTCTTATGTTTTATTGATTGTCAATGTATGTGGTTTTCCAAATGCACTGATATTTAAACTGCAATATAAAATTAAATTGTATTGGAATAACTATTAGATATGTAGTACCTATTATAGGTGAGGTATATCCAACATTGTTATGTACCATAGAAGAAGAAGTAAGTACCCATCTACCAATAAAACTTAAAAACAGAACAAATACACAGAAAACGACCGTTATCTTCTAAAGTTTCTAAAGAAAACTAAAATTAAAAAATTAATCAAATAAATATTAATATAAATATTTAAAAAAAAATGTAATGTAAATTTAAATTATTAGGTATGTTCCATTTTTCAGGAAGTTAAAGATATCATGTTACAGTTCACAGTATTGACGCACCTAGATTAAGTTAATTGTGGTATTTTAAGTCTTCAATATTATAAAATGTTTTTAAAAATGTGTTTCTTCATCTTTATTGCAACAAACGCTAGCGACGGGAAATTGGTCCAAACGCTCTTACCCTTGGGATAAAAAGCTCTTAGACCTGAATTCACTTTGAAAAAAAAATATTAAAAATTCTTTATATATTGGGAAATAGCTGAGGTAGATTCCTACCTAATGCCATCACATAAAACACACATTATTGTCCAACTTGAAATCCTGCTTTGCATAGGTACATATATTTTTTCACAAATACATGCCCTTGATTTTATCTCCGATATGAATTAACATACAAGAGTAAATGTTGTTATTAGTAAGGGCGGCAGAGCATGCAAGAGACCGTAATTACTAATTACTTATAAAGATCCTGCATTCAACAGAAGTTTTTAAAATCTTAGCAAAAACACACAATCCAGATATTTGTTTGTCAGGAAAGCAAAACCTAGGCAATATAAGTTCACTTTATTATAGTTTCGATATTATAGAACGTTTAAATTTACGAACATTAATATGACCGAGAAAGTAGGTAATATAGTCGAAATCATAACAGTCGCTATTATTTAAAGAGCATCTTTGTGGAAAACTGGGAGGAGTAAATAAACAGATAGATGGGTAAATTTATCAATAACACTTCTAAAACTTGGATTGATCAAAATTATTTTAAAATTAAATCGTTGGAGTAATTATGTAACCATCACAATATCGCTACGATTTAACTTTTGTTAACAATGTTGTTTCGTTAAACTGTATTTTCCTTTTTACTGCACACTTTAGAATATTTATGAAGAGTCTGGAAGAAATGTGGACACTGAATGGAAAAAGGTATTAACATCTTTCTACAAACTTATTTACGTCAATAATTATTGGATTCTGTAAAATTTTGGAAAATCGTAGGCATTTCTAAAGTAAGAAAATATCATCCAACGCACCCAGGTACCTACCACTTACGAATGAATATGTTTTCGTGCAATTAGACTGAAAATGGGAAAAACTTATTTTAGCATTCACATCACGGATTTTTCTGAAAGTTTCCCAGATTTACACACAATCCATTCAATGATTTGTTGGAATCTGATAATTGCTTTTAAATCTAGATGTAGATATTTGAAAGAATATTAGTGCATCGATGTTCCAGCAAATGGAGATAAAGGAAGGGAAATGGAAACTTGCTAATTGAAGAAGAGTTCTGTTGTCGGGAGCGAGTGTCGGACGTCACACGTGCGCACTGCTGGGCGCGCAGCCACCGAGTGATGTTGATCAGGGGGTGGAGGGGGGCGGGGGGCGAGCCGCCGCGCCCCCATTGGTCCTTGGGCGGGGGGCGTGGCCGCCCCGAGAGGGGTGGGGAAAAAACGCCCCGGAGAGGGGAGCGAGGAGACAAAAAAAACATCATTTTTATATGCAAGACCGTGATCAATCGCAGCGCGCGGGGGGATTTTTTATCCTTTTCCACGGGCGGGGGGGGCGGGAAACGCCCCTCCCCGCGCCCCGAGCGAGGCGTCGCACTTTTTTTCTGTTTCTTCGTCTGTTTTACAAACGCGCGCCGACAACGCCGCCGATAGGTTTGCCTCTACTCAATTTGTCACCGCGCTACCGGTCGGCCGCTCCCGCACTCCCGCCAAGCTCCAACAAAACACAGTGCAACCAACATTCGCGGTGTTTTCAATTTTTGTTGTGATTCTACTTTTTAAGTATTAAAAAAAAAAAAAAAACATTTTTTCGGGCAAATTAAAATTTTTAATAATCTGTGTGGTTCCTCCGCGCGAGTGAAGAGTGTGGGTATATGTCCGATCTCCCCGCGCCTCAGCGTTTTTTCTCGCTCTACCCCCTCCACTCGGCCGCGCTGCCCCCACCCGTCGATCGCAAAAATACACACACACACACACACAGGTCAACCGTGTGAGGGACCGCAGCTCAGAGGTGCCAATTACCGTCACCTGGTCGCAGCTACCGGGCTACCCGCGCGCATCCGTCAGTCACCTCCGGCAGATAAACACCAACCGGGCTGAGATACCACCAGGAACAGCCGATACTATCGGATAGTGGCAATAGCTCCAATAGAGTTATCAGCGGCATGCAGATCTCGCGTTCCTGTTGTGACAGCCAGCCGGGAATACTTTTCCTCAGTGACATGTGAACGCTGTCGGCGTAGAGTCGCGTACCGTTGCCCGTTGCACCGACAATTTTTCATATTCGGTTGACATTGTTTTGTGTGTGAACTCTCCTCGTGTGTGAACTTGCGAACTAATCCACAGTGCCCTTGTGTGATCGTTTGTGGCTTGTTTTTGTTGACTGTAATATCTACGATGTGTGAACAAACATAAGAGTGACATTTGGTTGTCAGTTGATATAAACAGATCGTCATAACAAACAATTCAGGATGACATCCCAATTTGCCTTCAGAGCATCTCCCCCCAATCAGGTAAGTCGTCATTTTAAAACAAAAACTTCATACAAACATTACACTTTGACAATATTCAAGATCTTGAAGTAAAAAACAAAACAAAACATATTATTATTTTCCTTATTATATAGCATGAATATCTCCTATCCGTGCACTAATAATCTTAATTATTTTTACAGGAATATGGTGTAAACACATTTAAATACATTTTTGCTGTAAAATTTTGCTAATCACCAATGTTTTCAATGTTATTGACTGCGTTTAAACATTTGACATTACATGCAATAACAAACATTTATTTCTTGTGTAACTCTTACATTTTTTATTGTTTCACCATATCAAATAATAATATGCGATACAATCAAATGTACGTAGCGTTAGAGCGAGTCAGCGAAAGCGAAATAATGACATTTGTGCAATTTAAATGCTATGTTTATTATTTAAAATACTTATTACCCTTTATATTATTAAAACCAATTTATTTAGATTTATTTTATTTCTATTTTTTATATTAACAAAACATACATTATTTATTACACAATATTGTCGATATTTATAAAAAGTCAATATTTTATGTATTTATTTTACACTGCTATCCATACTCCTTTATCTACATTATTAAATACAAATCCGTCCAAAAAATGTATTATAAATAATAAAAAATATTTTGCACACACATCACACACCTACATGCAAACATCATACTTAATAGTAATATCGCTATACCTAGAATGTAGAAGAGAATGACAATCGTATTCACAACGTAATATTTATGATAGTAGGTATCTAATAAAAGTATAGATACTACATAAACAAGCTTAAGCAAAGCAAACATATATTTTATACAAACACAAACTGTTAAATTATTTCATATTAATTGCCACACACCACAGTTTATATATTAATCCGTCACATTAATACAGTGTTGTTCGATTTACGTGATTAAAGGCAATTCAAAGTTAAGCTTCTGTCACAGTACAGGATATTGATTTTCCCGTGAGAAAATGTACCACTTTTATTTCCATCAGTATGGAGTCAAAGGCTATGCCTGTACCTCGTTCTATTATAAATCGATCTGTTAAATGAGCATTTATAGTACCTTAATAGAAACAATATAAGATTTTGGCATTTTTAAGTACTGTGCGTAGGTACCTAAAGTTGTGTACTTAAATAAAAATATTAAAAAATTGAAAATAATCGACGATCACATTGCGAATTTTATGAATATCACATTACCGGCATTGTTAAATATGAATCAACCTACCAATTTGTTTGTTATACCTACATAATAAATAAGTATAACCGACAACGTTATAATAAATTAGGCTACTTATTTGTGATTGCCTGTCATTTCTATCCCACTTAAAAGTAAGTTTTTTTTCTTCTGTTTATTGTCTTTTTATAAAAAAAATTACACAAATTTAGGTACCTACCTCCCTTTGTTTTTAACTTAACCTCTTATATTTTCCACTACACTGAGAAAAATATTGTTGTAAAATACGATCATTTTATTCGTAAAAACTGCTAAAAACGGGACTGAAGTTCTTACGAACAAATTAACAGTGTTTCAAAATGTAAGAATAATTGGTTGGTATACGTACGAAATTACGTATACCAACAAATTATTCTTACATGTTCCCGCCAATAAACATTGAAACCCTGTTAATTTGTTCGTAAGAACTTCAGTCCCGTTTTTAACCGTTTTTTACGAATAAAATGATCGTATTTTACAATAACATTTTTCTTCATGTACAACTGATCAGCAGAAAAAAAATAGAACGAAATTCTTCATATAGGTACCTACAATCGTTTTCTATCACGACCTTTTTTCCGATTAAACTATGTACCTACATGTGTTGAACTAAATGAAAATCCACACGTCAACTAAAGTTACATCAATGCATTGTTTCTAAGTAATATTAGGTTGAGTTATTTAAAAATATATAGAACCGTGCTTTTCGTACGTTTCCCCTTACCTACTTGCCATTCTTATGTACAAATTAATATTCATAATGTAAAAAGAATTCAATGAAAATTACTACATTTAATAAACTTAACATCCTTTTAAAGCACATAAATTACCTGTCGTTGATAATGTAGATAGGTATATTTCAAGTATTCCAACTTAGGAAAACAGTTGAAAAATAAACGACAAAACCTTTTTATTAAAATTGTTAAAACTCTGATTTTGAGTGTTATGAACTCTATACATTTAAATGCAAAACATTAACATTTTATATCTAAAGGTATCACTTTCAAACTATTTTGCATTACCAATATAACGTTTACATAGTCTTGGTAACAAATACTTAACAACATATATGTGTTTAAGGGGGTTTCTCACCATCCTCCCAATAGCTTATCTATGCTAATAACGAATATTATTAAAAATAAAAATAAAATACTCGCAGTGGTTAGAAAACTCGGCCAACTTATCCAATATATAGCCACTATTCAAAGGTTCGAGAACCGAATTATAAACTCCGATTTAATACATAAATAAACCCTAAATCGAAAATATTCGTTATTAGTGTAGATAAGCTATTGGGCGGATGGTGAGAAACCCTCTGACAATAATTAAACTTGGCAAATTTCACATATATTCTGTTAACTTTATTTTGACATTTCTTACAATTTAAGTTGCCTAATTTTTGGTAACTCTTTATTTTCATTGTAATTTTTCAAAAATAGATGCTCTTACTGCATTGTGTGTAAAAGTCAAAGGTTACTGAGAACAGAGGCTGAGCGGGTTTTTATTAGAAAAACTAGTAGTTACCTTAAAGATCCTTTTTTATACCAAACATATTATTTATACTTACTTACTGGTAGTTAAATACATTTATTACTAAATAAATTTAAATAATATTTTTTTACTCACCTCCTTACGGTGCTCGTTTCTCAGAACAGTGGCGGAGTATGATAAAGTTGAATTGATAAATTTAAGAGTAGATATAATTTACGGACTATTCTTTGTTACATATTAAAACAAAACACACTCTCATAATATTTCCTTGCACCGTTTACATAATGCACAGTGGCGGAGTGTAATTGTTTTTATCTAAACTTAACCGATACGATGCATATTTAGTTAATGGTTCTTTGCTATCTAATAATTTATTACATAAATGTTCATTCGTGTTATTTATTTTATTTTATTTTAAAAAGATCAACGTATTAATCATCGAACATTGTTAGCTTTCAGAAAATAAAGCTTTATAGGTGTATTTGAAAGCAAACCGATGCATTTCCTTTTAAAAAATCACCAATATAATTCGTTTCATTTTCTGTACTGTCATAAAACAAAGCAATTTATTTGGTCAGGCGTATTTTTTAAAGTTATTTCTCTTCAAATTATTCCTCTATAAGAGTTGACGAATTTAAAAAAACCTTTTATTGAATATCAAGTCTTCGCCAAGATTTATATAATTTTATTTTCTTTATTGAGTAAAGAGAAACCTAGCAATCAAAGGATAAAAACATACAGCTTTTATGACTAGATAGATATATATATATTTTTTTTTTATTTTAGTTTAAATGGCACGGATGTGTCAAAACCGGTAGCAGATATATAAAATTTAAGTAACAAACGTACATAGAAAAATTAAACTTTTCAAAAGAGCATTACTAGATAAACTTCTCATACGTAGTGTAATCATAATTTCGTTTTTTGTATAAAATTCACCCAAAAAATCTAATCAATTCTGTACTTGTATAACCACTGGAGCGATAGAGCAATTTAAAACTTTTTTCTCGGATCGCTAAAGGAAATTTTTCCGCCCACATTTAAAAAATCACACCTCCGAATTTTAATATGGAGACATACAAACTGATTATAGTTCTATATAGCCAATGAATTCACATATCTTTTTTTCCAGTATCACGCATTCGTTGTATTTATTCAAAAAATATTATTAAATCGTTAACTTTAAAAGGTTTTAAAGAATCTAGAGAATATTTTCCATATTTTGGCAACAAAGCAATCCGTGGTTTGGGAAATAGTGCCATAATGTGGCAAAAAGCGTTCGAGTGAATAACTTTTAATTTGAATTTGAACTGCTAGTGAATGTCACGGATGTGTTGAATTAGTAAGTAGCAAATATACATAATATGAAATAAAACTCTACAAAAACAAAATGTCTAGAAATTGTCACATAGTTAGTGTCCGTGAAATATATATATATATATTTTATTATTATTTTAAAACCCCTAAATAACTTCACCCGTCCCTGTAAACCATCACGAAACCATCGCACGGAGCGCAATTGGTTATAGTCGGCTCGTCTAGAGACGGATGAAACAATAAATTTAATATTTTTATACATATCTAAACATTGTTTTAATCCGAACATAATTGGCGGCATCTTTGATGGGAGCAGAGGCACATTGGCCTTGGCTGCTTGAATATGCGTATTATTCCAGTGATGAACAAATTCAACACTCCAGAATACACTGATATTTGGTTGGTAACATCATTATTCGTGTTGGATTATATTATTTTCAATTGAAGTCGTAAAAGAAACATTATTCTCAAATATTTTGACGACCGCGTTCACACGAATGATGCCTCTGTTGTAGGAATTGGAGTAATTGGATACTAATCGCAAGTTAGAGTTGGTTAAGCCATTTTAACGAAAATGTGTAAGTTTTTATGTAATGATTTGAATCATTAATTTATAAATCCTTGAAACTACATATATGCACTGAATTACACGATAATTTTTCGGCGAATAATGATTGCTTGAGCACTGTAATTGTTTCAGAGAATCAACTTCTTATTTATCATACAACTACTAAATATTTAGAGCATGATGTAGTTGGTTATGCCATTTCAACGAAAAGGTTTATCCATTGAAGCGACAGAGCGACCTTTTTTTTTAAATTGCTCAAGAGTTTTTTGTCATCATTTTTAATTTTTTCCGCCCACATAAAAAATATATTGTATATAGCCAATGAATTCACCCATATTTTGTCGGTTATTACATATTTGTAAGATTTATAAAAGAAATATTATAAAATCGTAAACTTTAATCTAAGGAATATTTGCCACATTTTGGCAGAAAAGCAATCCAAGGCTTTGAAAATAATGCCATTTGTGGCAAAAAGCGTTCGAGTGGTTATATGTAATTATTAGAATCAATAATTTATAAATCCGTGAAACTACGTAGATGCGAACAATGTAAATGTTTCAGAGCATCATTATTTAATGTTTTAAAAGTAATTTATCTTTTTGTTTATCGGATATTGACTACTTACCTATTTATAATTTGAAAAATTTTAATGTTAACAATTATTAAGAAAACTTATTTTGTGGCATCATTTTAATTCAAAATTAATAGAATACTTATTTTTAACCACGTTTATTGTTTAAAAAACAAACATGTTTCGTGCTTATGCTTACTTAATCAGGATTTAAAATGTATGTAGTAAACCTTGCCGAAGTAAGCATTGATTATGAAACGTATTTGTTTTTTTAACAATAAACGTGGTTAAAACTAAGTATTCTATTAATTATGTATTTTTATATTAATGAAATTGCCATTGGGATGTGCTTAAATATTAACACAACAATTAAAAAAATATTCGCAGCGTGCGTGAATCAAGGTTTAGTCGTTACTAGATAATGATGCTAGTGAAATAACAGAAATAATAATAAGCTAAAAAAATATAAAACACAGTTAGTATATAGACAGAGAAGGAAAGAAAAGACATAATTTTTAGTTTAAATACTTTATTTTCCAATTCATTTAATTATAATATTTCGCGCACAAAATATGTAATTGGGAAATCTTAAGACTTAGAACCTATTTATCTAAGTAGTTACCTACTTAATGGCGTTGAAATGTTTTCTCATGATTTTCAACCAGTTACAGAAAAAATATTTTTAATTAAACAATATTCTATGACTACTGTTCTCTAAAGAAAACATTTTTACAGAAAGATTTCAAAAGTTAATTCCCACATACTTACCTTCATTCATTTTTACACCAATCAAAGGCAAATAGACAAACAACATATTGAAAAGAAGTTCATAGTGAAGTTGCTGGGAGGAAAAATTGTAGATAACAAAATAAACAATTATATGTGAAATAAATAGCTTATTTTTTTATGTTAGTATTTAATTACTTGTTCTTCTGACGCACATATCTTATGTAAGCATAAGTTGCTACACGATTAGTAAATTATCTCTTAGAATCTCCAAGCAGTCCTTTTGTCTAGAGACATTGTAATTCAGAATCTCGTGTTACTGAAACCAATCAAAGCATTATAGAATCGACACTACGTGCTTTATTGCAAAATAAATAGTTAATTCATATATATCGATGATACCTACGCACTATGAGTACTTTAGTGTATTTAGTAAAAAGTATAGTTTTGAGTTATCAGCGTTTGAAGTTATGAAATTCGTATTACTTTAATACTAATATTATATGAAATAAAATAAAAATACACTAAAGTACCAAAAATATACTCCCCCTTGATGCAATACCATATTATATCATAATAAGTAAAGCAGTCAACTTCCTAAAATATTTCGAAAATACTTTGTTGAAAAAACTCAATTAAAAACCATTTTCAAATATTATTTGAGTTAGTTTATTACAGCATTAAATAAAACAAAACAAAAAATACTTCATAATAACGATATTTTTTTACTTAATCCACTAAAGTACTCATAGTGCTTTAATGTTTAAAAAATTTGTATATTATCGTTAGTTGAAACATTTGAATAATAATAATATATTATTGGATAATTTGTAGAACGCCGCTTTGTGAAAAATCACCTCAAGGGCGCTGAAGAATTTATTATGATTTCTTAGGCTATATCTAATTTTATTACAAATACAAAAAGATGCACGAAAACATAATTACCTGGCAGGTCACTTTTGATAAACACACTTTTATTATAAAGTTTACGCGTGGAGAATATACGACTTTGCACGCGGATTACAGTATATATATATTTTTTTTTTTTTCACTTTTTACTTATGTTTAGTCTATGGAATAGTGATATATTATAATGTGAAATGAAAGAACACCTCTACCAAGGAAATACAAATAAAAATTTATCACCTATTTTTAAATCAGGTCCAAAAAATATGTATGCTAAACTCTTAACTTTTCAACAAATTTGCGGAATTTTCATCATCTACTGCAAATAATAATGCTATTCTACAAGTCGTAAATTCTCCGGTGCTTCAATATAAATATTAAGTATCTTCTTATAAATGTAATATGAACAGTAATGGCGGTAACAAATGTAAAATCATGCAATGCCTAATGTTTTAAATATAGTGTCCTTCACGTGCAAAGTCGTGTCTTCTTCAAGCATAAACTTTCCTCAAGTGTGTTTTTCGGAAGTGACCTACCAGGTAAGTATGTTTTCTGAATCTATTTGTAAGATTTAGATAGAGCCTAAGAATTCATAATAAAATGTACAGAGCCCTTGAGGTGATTTCATAATATAATAATAATTATTATTAATACTTATCGATATTCCCGTCTTCTAAAATTATTTCATAAAAAATCTTATTCTATAAAATCATCTACAAAGCCAGGGAATACACAGTACCTACATAGCTAACTCGCAAGTTGAATCGACTCATTTTTCTTCAACCTTCGTAGGTAATCATAATTTGCTTGCGATGCCTATCCAAGCTATATGTATTGTACTTAAGTGCCGAGAATTCTTTAATAATTAGCCCTGAACATGTCGGTGATAATATTGATAAAAATCAGCGCATTATATCAGCAGAGCCAAGGATGATTAATGTAGTCTTGCGTACTTTAGTTGGTGCATGTTCCTGCTATGAACAGATACAAGATGACTGAGATGTATGTAAGATAAAAAGCCTTGCGACAAACGCATGACGTAGAGCTAGCAAAATAGTAACGCCGGGATTTGAACCAGCAACCTTAATATTGCTAGACGAGAGCCTTACTTCTCGACCACAGAGGTCGTCATTTCCAGCAATTGGTCAATAGATCTGGAGGTTAAAAATAAACCGTACCTACCTTTTTTTTCATGGATTTCAGTAAAACGTCCTAACAAATCAGTGGCTCTGATGTAGGTACCGGTGGCACCGGGACATGAGACAAGAGTACCTACTCCTAGCTGGGTACATTGTAGCATGTCTCGCATAATATACAAAAGTATATTATGGAGTTGTAATAAAATAAGTGATGATCCTTCAGTAGTTCAGTCTTTAGAGTGACGCGAACAGATAGTGGGCTAGACTGTACTGTACACCGTGCAATACAGTCAGCTCAGCAGTATATACAGCACAATCGCGTTTTCACAGTCATGTCGGCGACAAAGTAGCCGGGCGACACGCAGTGTCAGCGGGCGACACGCCGGCGATTGGATTTTTCACTAATTACGATTTTATCATCCGCCGGCAGGTCCGTCCGACTCGGCTACACCGGCCTGGCCACCTCTGCTTGTCACACTGCTGTGCAATTCATATTTTGAGGCGAAACTGCGTTTGGATGGCGTTTTAGAAACTAGAAAATCAATCGAATTTTAGGGAAGAAGGTATTTCAATTTTAAAGGACATAAAAATAATAATGTTTTGATGATCTTCAAAAATGTATATTGCTACAATCTTACTTCTAACTACACATTAGACAAGCCTTTATCACAAGTTATGGCTAAAAAATTGAATCCATCGGTTCGTCGATCACTGATACAAAACTATATGTACAATGCATTTGATAATGAATGCGATGCTGTCTAAAAATGTAAATATATTGTTTTATTTATGATCTGTAGAGGCAGAAAATTTACAGGATCATACTTACCTGGGAGATTACTTGAGATTAACACTGTTTATAGTTTATTTACAGAAATTGTTGTCAGATATTTCCTTTCAATGTAGGCACTAAAACCTTTAAAAAATCATCTGGCAAGCTAAAAAGTCAAAAGTAAATGTTTAAGAAAATTAATACAGTAATTAGATACCTTGGGGTAATTTATTTATTTATTAATATTTGTATTTCTTCTTAGAGTTATAAAACTCATTTTAAACAGGAGTAACTTAGATTCCAGAAGTGGGAGGTGGTAGGTAGGTACCTACAGTTTAACAAAGGTATTTTGATATAAAAAAATTATAAGTTTCACATACAATACAACATAAACAATATTTTTAAAAAAACAGGTTAAGTATAACAAGCAACAAGAGAAAACCAATAAAGATAAAAAATATGGATTTTTACAAAATATATGGAAAAGAAAAGGATATGCCTACTTTTGAAACTAGCTATTATTTTGTGATTTTCCATTATAATTAAATGAAACGATATAACTTTGTTAAAACCACTAATTTATTTAATTAATGCCAACCGGTTTCGGAACAACCGTTCCTTCCTCAGGGGAAGTAAAAAGTATGTTCCGAAATCGGTTTTATGTCGGTAATCGGAAATTTTGTGAAGAAATGTAATAGGTTATGAGGTTCCTCCAAAAATCTAAGTAGATGCTCGTTCACATCAAAACAACAATAATGGATTATTGCAAACCATAAATGATTAGGTACCTATCAGCAACTATTAGGTGCACGTGAAAATATAAAAATAAAAAATTTAAGTATTACAAACAACAAGAGAACACAAATAAAGATAAAAAACAATGAAATAAAAATATGGATGATTACAAATACACACCAGACCGAACAAAAATTGCTTAGTAAAAGAGGAGTTTTAAACAGGTTCGTAGGTAGTCTGTCTTCTGCCCTATCTGCCTAATGTGAATACATCAATGATTAATATTTTATGAAGAAATATAATAGATTATGTAGGTCCTACCTGATGTGTACATAGGTAAAAATCTAAGCAGATGCTCGTTCACATCATAACAGCAATAATGAATTATTGCAAACCATATATGAGTACGTACCTACGAGTATCAACAACTATTAGTCACACGTTTCACAATAATGGTCCCACCAGTTTGGCAAAGAAGTTCTTATCGTACGTTTGAATGCAGATTGAAAAGTAATGTCGGATGACTTCCGACTTTTTATTGCGCCCAAATCCGTCGAAGGTGTTTCACCTCCTCACGTGTATTAGCAATTATCATTTCCGTTGGACGTTCACTTGTCCGACAAGAACAATGAACTTTGTCGTCGCTGGCTACACGAGTGTACGGAGGCACGCACGCCGAACACTCGCTCGGCGGCAGTAGGAGAAAAGGACGAACGCTTTAATAATAGACAGCATAGGCACAAGATTCACACCTACCCGCCAAGCGCACGCGCCCACCTCTTCATGTCGTTTGGCAATTTTTTCGCCAGTAACGGACTGGGATTTTATAAAAGCACTAAAGACGAGAGATCCTGGGATCCAAAAAGTTAGTCTTAGATAATATTAAATGAAACAAATCAGTTCGCATGCACCACTTATATAATTAATATTTTCTACATGTTGCAAAACCAAAGCTTTCTTCGTCAGGATGAGATGAACATTTGAAGAAGAAACCATTGGTTTTGAAACATGTAGATAATTTTGAAAATATAAGTAATGCATACGAAGTGAGTTTTTTTTTTCATTTAATTAAAAATGACGCCACAACGTAATTTTTCAGAGATTAAATAAGAAGATAATATTGTTAATTCTGAATTTGAAATATGAGATTGACAAAAATGACTGAAAATAAGAGGTATTAGTGGCCGAATTGGTTAAGGCGAGACGTCCCAGTCGCCACCGTTAGATTTTTTTTCTGGATCTTGTTCTTTTCCATATTTTCAATTAAATTCAATAGTACTTTCTTATTTTTCAATGATATGTACACTTTTATCTTAATTTCATATCTCTGCCATGATCCAATTTCTATACCCTTACTCCGACCGATATATTGATTGACTAGATAACTAGATTGTGATCTATCTTCCTGTAGTTTTTCTCCCATTCACTTGTGCCTCACATCCAAGTCATTTAAAATAATATTTAAGGCAATATTAGCGACTCTCAAAAGAAAATTTGAAACAAAAAATCCAGTCGCTTAAAAAGATTCATTCGCCCCTAGGAATTGAACCCATTGCAAAAACAAATTTTCGAAAAAAAACCATTTTTCGGCTACAACGACATCAATAATGCAATTTTTGTTAATATTAGCACTATAGCTCACCAAAATTTACAAGACGCCACTGATCCTGGACATCTTTTTCCTTTAATTCTTAAAAACAAACCTGCAAAAAAAAAAATTATTTTACTTTTGTTAACATCTTCATTTCTTAGATCATCGTTAAATGTTGCCTAAAGCTACAAACTGATAAACAAACAATGTTGTTGACGCAGTACTTTTATTAATGTAATCACAGGTTTTTTTTTTGCAAAAATGACAAAAGAGAGCTTAATTAAAAAGTGTATTAACAAAAGCAGAAAGTGTATGCCCCAGGCCATCCCTCGTCGGTTCGCAGAACGCACGTATTGCCAGTGAGTGGGCAACTTTAGTATTGGTGTACGTAGGTACCTTTTCACTATGGAGAGCGGAAAGGCGCGTGCGCTGTGCGTGATCGAGTAAAATCACACGCACTGTAACTAGACGGTTGTTGTATTTGTGTGATTGTTGTTAGAAAAAGTGGTCATTAATAAAACACTCTCTCAATGGGAAGCGGAAGAACATGACTTGGACACATAATGGTCATAAGTTCTACACCTGACCAACGCGTAACTATAACTTTGATTCCTATCGACAAACATCAATAACAGATAACATTTTTTTTCAATTTTGCTATTTACAAAAAAAAATAAAAATATTATTATCAAAAAAATTAACTTATTCAATACATTTATTTGAATTTCGATTTGTTTTCGTGATTGTATTAGTTAATTAATTTGCAAATCTTGTAAGTGGATATTAACGTACTTCCCGACATCCGATCGGCTGAAACTCGGCCGACACACCATTTGTCGATAAAATTGCATTCTATCAACTTTTAGTGTCAATCATGCACACAAATTTATAGTCAAGAAGCACAATACAAATCAAACTTACCTAGATATGACATAAAAAAGAAATGTTTCGGTTGGTATGATAAAACGAACATTGAAAAAAGAAAGTCGTAGGTACATAATTTCCCAATAAAATTGCAAAATATGCATTTCAATGGTTCACTTAATGCAAACAAATTAGCTGTTATAAATATAGTCAAAGATAATGGCAAAAAAATGCAGTGGATAGGATAAAAGATACGACGAAAAATAATCGCCGAGTCACACCTACTTGAAAACAAAGATTTGAAAAGAAACTCATTTGAAATTATGCAAATAATATTAATTATATAGCTGGCAATTTATTGGTTTCCATATGTGCAATATAAATTCCGCACACTAGGCTGGGTCGTTTCATCCTGAAGTCGTGGTTTATCGAAATTTCATGATATATTCATCTCTTTTCTAGACACCTAGAACTTTTTTTGGAATATTATTCAGCTGCTGGATTGAATGTTAAAACGTGTTGAAAAATGTGACGTTTTGACAATTTTTTGGAAAAAAACGATACGTAATCTAAATTTTTTTAAACCTAAAACGTTTAGTTAATTTTTGATAAATAAATACCTAACTCACATAGTTATTTAGGAAAAAATTTTGAGTTATATTGTAGCATTTTACATGATTTTACTTCAGGAGTAATCAAGTTACATTCTAACCATTTTACTGATGAATATGCAGATTTCCTGTGCTGAGATTATGATATGATTAACAAATTGTATTTAATTAAATTGAAATGAAGACTTAGAAACGCACGATCATAAGATCCTCTTCGGACCATCATATCCATGATGTTAGTTATGCACACAGAATTGCAAAGCTAGACTGGCTAGTTAGTACTTACCAAAAGTAATATATCATTGAAGAAGAAGATAACAATAATAATCTAATTTTTTAAAATATTAAAATGAACACGAACCCAGAACCTTACGTCTTACCGGGACATACACCTCTACCAATTGGGCTACAGTCGTAATTGTCAACTTCATATTTCAAATTTCAGAATTAACAATATTATCTTCGACTAATGTTTTTTTTCCATATTATTGGCAGCCACCTTTATTATTGGAAACAAGTATTCAAAGAATGTATTTGTTACCTGGATAGTGTCTCGGATAAATATAAATATATAGATAGTTTTTCTTATAAAAATATGAACTTGCCAAAAGTAACTTTTATAAAACGAAAAACAGAAAAGTTTGTAAAATTCTGAAACCTTTCACAGACCATGTCATTAATTAACCCGAAAATTATAATGTGTTATGCATTATTTGCCAATTTCTAAAACTAACTTGGCGTTTTGGCCAAATATGATTATGGACAGAAATTTAGGATTAAACTTCCTGACCTAATAGACTCGTATAACATATATAATGTGTTGTTATTCACGAATATTATGGTAGTTTGTCATTGAGCTAAGTTTCCATTACACCTTTGAAGACTTAATCCCGCTTTGAGACGGTTATGAAGATTCATTACGAACCAGTGTACGAATGATTTGAGTGATTTAGCCGGCGTTGTTGGGATTAGTGAATCACTGGCCGCTACCGCGCTGCCGTGTAAATAGTCTCTAATATAACGGTGACATCGCGCACCGGGATTACAGAAGAGCGTGCGGTGGGGAGGGGGGCGGGCGGTGGGGATTTCTACTAACCGGTATGGTGGATAGTTAGCCAAAGTCCGAACGGAAGCTAAACGCCAAGGTGTGCATGATATATTGTAATTTTATTATTTTACGAAGGTCTAGGATGATGTTAAAAACTACTAAATTTCTATCAATGTACATAGGTATCAAATCATTTTAAGATTAGCTCGAATAAGATTTAATTATTGTGTTAATCTCAGCAATCGTTTCTATATAATATAAATCGTATTTTAAGTATCTTCTTCTTCCTTGCACTGTCCCAACTCATTGCCTAGGTAGGCTGTTGGGGTCGGCTCTCCTCGTTCTCAGTATTTTAAGTATATAACTGATTATTTTCACACACAGGAATAACGTTTTTGTACACGGAGAAAAAATATCATTTTAATAGTTGAAACGGTTAAAAAAGGGACTAAAGTTCTTACGAACACATTAACAGGGTTTCAATGTTTATTGGCGGGAACATATAAGAATAATTTGTTGGTATACGTAATTTCGTACGTAAACCAACAAATTATTCTTACATTTTCCCGCCAATAACATTTTTCTCCGTGTATTTTCCAGATGTTTTAATGTGACGTTTTATTAAATGCTGTTGTTATAATCAACAACATTCGTTAAAAATGTGCATCATTTATGACTTAACTTCAAATATAAGTATATAAAACTTTAGCTCATTTTTATGCATATTTTTATGATGTCAGAAATATTTTGAGTTTTACATAGAAGCGCTTAGATATATATATCTATCTAATAGCTGCACAAAGGAGGCCCAGAGGAAAATAATTTCTCTCAGGATCATCTTTGGGGATGCTGTGTTGTGGATCTTTCAAAAAAAGAAAGGAAAAGAATGGGGTTCGGCGGGTTCAAGAGTGACGTATGAATCCTTCCTTCCCACTGCGGTTAAAGGCGATAGATCGAAAGAGTCCCGCTGGAAAGGTCAAATGATCTACCTCAACCAGCGTTTCACGCAGAACGCAGACGCATCCTAGACAAACCTCACCGCATAAACTCGGGCAACCCTGCTAAATCACCAAAAGTAGTGAACCTCTTGGGGTGACCTATGGCAGAAGGGTTGGTAATCCAATAAATGGCTCATAGGTACTCGCCTCCCAAATGGAAAACCTCACCAAGTGTAAACATGTCACCTAGAATAATAGTGGCTCAACTCCAATTTACAAATTCTGATTAAAAAAACGTATTTCTCGAAACTTACATAACCTAAGTAACACCACTATTATTATAAGTGACACATATAGGATATACGTAAGAAGACAGGTAGATAATCTACCCACAGAATTATAAATTATTTTTCGTAATTCATTATAATTATATATAATTATTAATAAATGCTTCTATCCACGAGAAGCGGTAGATCGTGGCGATTAGGATAAAATATTACTTTTTTTTGCTTTTACAAACACGATAATACGCTCTGATAAAATTAACGAGTACCTTCACCGGTACAAGTGCCTGCCCAGCCCAATGCCCAGCCGGCCTGAAACCGGTCAGTCAACACTTACAGCGAGTGTCAAAAACGCTCCTCCAGCCCTTTAGTACAAATCCACGACTTTTCGAGACTCGGATCGAGACCGTCGAAGTCGACAGCACATTCAGAATCGTACATATCTTCTTCATTCGTGACAATTTCACAAAGATCTTATTCGATCATTTTTACTAATGATTATCCATTTTTAACGTTTTTTTTTGGTAGCCATAATATCTACCACCTACCTATATTTAAGTACGTTTAAACCTCCCTTCTTTACAATTTGTATTCATTTAAACTTACTTTTAGCAAAGTGAATGAAACCGGTAGAAAACAAATAGAAATTAAGTAGAAAAATTACATGTAAAATAAAACTCTTCAAAACAAATGGTTTAGAAATTGTTACATAATTAATGCATAGTTTCAATTTGTTGATTTTTGTCGTATATTTAGTTGGTTACATACATCTACGCCATATACGAAGCTACCACTTAGTATTAATTTAAAACCTGGCTCATCAGCCTTAAGACATAAACATAGTTATTTGTGAACCATTCAAGTAATAGCGTTCGAGTTGAGTAAATATCGTTCTGTTCGTCGCTTTCTGTGGTTCTGTGTAGGTAATTTTTTACTTGAACAGGTTGATTCTTACTTAAAGTATCCTTAAAACTATCTATCTATCTTAAAGTGTACTTAAATCTATGTATCGAACTTAAAGTAACCTTAAATCTCCAACTTATGGCTTGCGTGAAAATTTTGATCAAACAGCTTATTATGTCTTCTGTGTAGGTGATTTTTACTTGAATAGGTAGGTAGGTACTCACTTAAAATGTCCTTAAAACTATCTATCTATTTTAAAGTGTGCATACATTTACCTATCTCTATTTAAGTGTCTACAAATCTATTTATCTATCTTAAAGTGTCCTTAAATCACAAACTTTTGGATTGCATGAACAATCTGAGCAAACAGCTTTATATGCCTTCTGTGTTGATAATTTTTACTTCTACGGTACTCACTTCAAGTGCCCTTAACTATCTGTTTTAAAGTGTTAAATCTATCTGTCGAACTTGTCCTTAAATCTCCAACTTTTGGATTGCATTAAAATTTTGATCAAACAGCTTATTATTCCGATGAGAAAACTGGTAATCTAATTAAAAATGTTCTGTGTTTTTGTCATTTTTTTCCTACCTACATGTGACTAACAACTACCTAACTAGTTACATAATTGGTAAATAAACATACACGTGGTAAAAGCAGAGAAGCTTTTACACATGTCCATAAAGAATCAGCCTAACTGGCTGCTAGTTTAAAATCAATTATAATTATTTATACAACGTCTTATCTAAGAACCAGTTAATGATTTATTGGTATTAGAAAGGCTTGGGTCGGTGATGTAAAAATAAAAAAGGCACCGGTTTTAGTTTTTGTCACACACTAAAATGATACAAAGTACTATGGAGTAGAAGCAGTTAGAACCTAGTCGTCAAATCAACGTGATACATTCCGAATCTACATCAGGGACCGGTAGAAGAACGACATCCGAACTGTTCCCATAGACAGTTGCAAAGGCAATGTGACAATAATTATTCAAAAAGCAGTTCTAAATTTTATGAATAAATAAATGTAATTTAAAGAGTGAAATCTCAAATTGTGATAATTAATCATTGAAGATAATATTAGGAAATATTAGCAGTAAAAAAAATTCGGTTGCATCTAGGAATTGAACCCAGGACCTTATCCTTGCCAGGGTTTAGAGGCGCCCGAATCTTTTTCTGATTTTACTTTAAATTTTTTGTTTGCGAGTCGCTAATATTGTCTACAATGATTAAATATAAACATATCGAAATCTAAATATACGTATTTGCATTGACATAAGGGGCAGGTCTTAAACAAATTGGCGTGACATGACTTTGTCAGATTTTAACGATTTTTCCGGGAAAAAATGCCGAAAACCGTTCTTAACGATACCTATCTATAAAGAAGAGTGTTTGTGCCGGTGTTAGTTTATACAAATCTTCAGTTTTATTCTGAGATTGAGAAAGTGACTGTCTTCAACGCTTTTTTTCACCCCTTAAATCAGAATATTGATCCTTATTTATGAAATCACCGGCTTTTACTTCGCTCGGGTGTTTTTAGGAAGACATTACTGCACAAAGAATTAACTCAATTGTTTTATTTTTACCTCACTCATACAAATGTTTTCAGGAATAAAAAGTAGCTTACGTCACTTCCCAGTCTTCCCAATATCACTATGCAAAAATTCACGTTGTTCGGTCGCTCCGTTGCGACTTGAAAGAAGGACAAACAAACAAACACATTTTCGCATTCATATTACCTATTTCAAAATTAGAGGAACATTACTCTCTACATCTGATTTTGAAAAGTTTTACGTATAGCAAATGCAACGATTTAGTTACATTACAATATATATATACAATAGATACAATCTATGAAGACTTAGATCTTTTGACAAATGAGTGTTAGTATTTTTTTTGTTAATATTGTCAAAATTTTAAATAAAATTACTTTTTTTTTAATGCCTTTATTCGCAACACACGGTGTTCCTGTGTCGGTTTGCATGTCTTAAATAGATAGGGGCCCGCCAGTTCCACGTGGAAACAGCCAGCTGTAATATTCCAAACTTCACAACATACCGCTCCACGGCCTATCTGGTCCCACATCGCCATTGCTCGGACATGGAAACACGGTCTGCTTTCCCATAATTTATACGCCTCTCCATCGACAGCTAACGCGCTCATTACTCCTGTTATTAAAGCTAATTAAAAAAAAAACTGATCTAGCTTAAGATAGATAAGCAGCGTAAATTTAAAAATTTAACTTATTCTCAAATTTCGAAAACATGTCAGACCAACATGGTGAAACAATGTAATTAAAAAATATTTTAAGAAATTTATAATAACCTAAAACTTTTACTAAAATGAAGAAGGCACATTTTTTTATTTTTTTTATATATATTAACTCCATACACGAGGCCCTGAGGAAAATAAAAATAAAATAACATAATAAGAAAAGAAAAATAACCTTAGGGCCTATGTCTTCTGTGAAGATAATGTTTGGAGGGTCTTTTGGGGGAGAGGAAGTAGTGAACACGGGTCTTGAAGAGACTCGTTGGAGGGAGGAAAAAGAACGAATCTTACACGGAGAAAAATGTTATTCTAAAATACGATCATTTTATTCGTAAAAACGGATAAAAATGGGACTGAAGTTCTTACGAACAAATTAACAGGGTTTCAATGTTTTTTGTCGGGAACATGTAAGAATAATTTGTTGGTATTCGTAATTCCGTACGTATACCAACAAATTATTCTTACATTTTCCCGCCAATATCAATTGAAACACTGTTAATTTGTTCGTAAGATCTTCAGTCCCGTTTTTAACCGTTTTTACGAATAAAATGATCGTATTTTAGAATAAAAATTTTCTCCGTGTAGAAGCGACCCGTCAATATGCGATGAATGTCAACTGTGTACTATGCACCGGTGTCGAATGGATCAATTATGCCAGTTCCTCGGAGTATCCTCCATTGTTATACTGGTAGACCAAGGACAGCATACCTATCTGACGCCTGTGCTCTAAATATTACAATCCGCATGTTAAGATAGGGAAATCTTTCAAACGGACCATACCTGCCTACTAGCAGCATTAGCATGCAACAAATAATTCTTGTGTTCGATTAAAAATAAACTTTTAATCAGTTTTTAAATTCCTCATCTTTATTACACGTAAAACACTGAAAATAGCATGTAAGCTGATAAAATAAGCATGTTTACATAAATATGTGTATATAATTAAGAATTTTAATAAACAAATGTAATATCCATCAGCGTAGAGTGCGACAATTTCAAAATTGGAACTATGTGTTAAGAAAATTATACAAACCATAAAAACAATCTTTATTTCAATCTGGACAAGCGATAAAGTATCTAAAATAGTTGTCCAATCGATTATTTTTATTGTATATAGACCTGCCCTGAGTGATAAAAGCGTATTATTTCCCCCTCCTTAATTCTGGGTTCCATGGATCCGGCCGGGCTGGCGTATAGGTTCGCGTGAATCTAGAAAATGTGACGTCATCATTCTTGTGCGGACTAGCGTCGAGCTCTCATCGGTACATTTTACGAAATAACACAGCAAACATGGTAGCATGTGCTATTAAAACGTCTAAAAATAGAATTGAAAAAGAGTATAAACCCAATTGTCGTATTATCTTCCAGAGGTAGGCATTATTTGTCTTTATTTTAAGCTTATTCACATCATATAATATGATCAGTTTTATTACACCGAGAAAAATGAAGCGTTGACAACCGAAATTCCCGGTCCCGTCATGTGCAAGTTGCTGTTTATTCGGATAAGTAAATTATGAAACATTTGTAAAAGTGTCTTAACTAAACACGGTAACAAAATATTCGACTCTCAAAACAAGTGAACCTTTCTTCCCTTTATATGGATTACACAAGTTTGTTCAAACCGGGCGAACAATTCGCGCTCCCATGTAAAAAGGTATATTCATTCAAAAGCAGATTTTACTTTTAAGAACTAAATGGTGATATTATAATGCGAGATGCCCATATACTGTCATATTGAAGTATTAACGAATCACATATCGTTACAGTCAACTCATCCCTCTGCGCCCCGCTACAGTTGGTTTTTACCCCTCTCCCTGATTCTCTGGTCTATGAATATTCATATTTCTATGTATATATAGTATTATTTTACATGTTCTTCCGTGGAAAAATAACTTCTCAAGTTTCTCAAATCACTCTCCGTGATTTTTAATCTATTACAACTAGTTAAATAGTTATCTTAAAAATAAAACATATTTTTGATAACGTCTCAACTTTACATCCTACATGTTCTAAAGCGAGTACGAAGCGTGAATCGACACTATAAACGAATTGAAGATGTTGATGAGTAATTAATTTTCTAGTTTAAGAATCTACTCATCGACTACCTACCATCGCAAATCTTGTTCTTGGCAAATAGCAAACGCATGTAATATATCGATACCCTTGCTATCATATCAATTGTAACGCCAATCATAATGGATACAATCATGTTTTATAAGTGTTATAACTATTCTATTTCAGTAGCCAATCTAATAGTTGTGTTCATTTTAATCGAAGTCTATTAATTTTTTTTATCTAAGCTGATACAACTACACAACCTAAAAGATGTATGTAAATACAAGTTAAACATTTTGATTAAGTGAATCTTAGAGAACCTAAACCATGTATGTAAAGGCTTCAGCATGGGTAAACCAACTAGTGAGGCCAACATTATTGGATTGTATTATAAAATGTAAAAATTTTGTATCAAATAAAATACAAAAATAAAGACGAGTTCAATATTCTGATTAGGTGATTCTTAGACAACCTAAAACATTTGTGTAAAGTCGAGTTCAAGATTTTCAAGAAGTGATTCTAACACAACCTAAAACAGTTATGTAAAAACGAATTCAACATTCTAAAACAACTTGTATATTATGAAAAGACGATAAGACGAAATACGAAAGTTCAATATTTTGATATAGTAATTCGAAGACAACCTAAAACATTCATGTAAAAACGAATTCAAAATTTTGATTATGTGATTCTAAGACAACCTAAAACATGCATGTTAAGACGAGTTCAACATTTTGATTAAGTGATTTTAAGAAAAATGTGTGATGAAGATCCTGTATCAACACATCTGCCCTGATGATAGACACTGTAATGTTGTCCGAAACGTCGGATAAAGAAGGAGTTAGCGTAACACGGCTTAATATCCCAAAAATAAACTACAAAAATACTTTTGGCCGTGAAAATCTTAAATCATATAAGATCCTATGTGTTCCCTTCTCCCTTACCAGAAACCTGACTATGAAATCCACGAAAAATAACCACCGTTAGTGCCTTTTTAAAGGAATGAAAAAGATAAAATATATTTTTATGTCGCTAATCAATAAATAATAATAATAGTAATTGATTTTATCGATTTGTGTCACTGTAGAATCAGCGCCGTGACTGAGCGATCATTGATTTGGCGGCGGGATCAAATAAAAACGATACGTTATCGTACAAAACTACACGATATTTATATATATGTATATTCATGTTTACTTTTCAAAAAGAATGACGTAAATACATATAGGAGTGCGGCTCTTTCGTCGTTGAAGTTGAAGTGTCCATGTGTGTGTACAGATACACCTCGAATGACCGAGTAGAAAGGTTCCGCAAAACAGTGCCGACGCTATTTGAAACAGCGATAAGTAATAATAGGTTATAATAATAATTAAATGTGAAAGGTAGATGAGTTTTTTGCAAACCTCACATCCAAATAATGCAAACATTTTTATACAATATTATCCTTAAATTTAGTAACACCCTCAAAATAGGTATTTATATGTATATATATCTTTTATCCGTACATTCCTTGATAATTGCGAAATTTACTAAAGATCTAAAAGTCTAAATTATAAGTTACAACCTTTTTGTTTTCAAATATTAACTGTAATTTTGGTACTAACCTTCTTATAAATGTAATTTGAACAGTGATGGGTGTAGCAAATGTAAAATCACGCAATGTCTCTAATGTTATATATTGTATATGTTCCGCACGCAAAGTCGTATCTTCTCCAAGCATAAACTTTCTAATTAAAGTGTGCTTATCGGAAGTGATCTGCTACGTAAGTATGTTTTTTGTATTTATTTGTAAATAATAGATTTAAATAAAGCTAAGAATTCATAATAAATTGTACAGCGCCCTTGAGGCCCTACAAATTATCCAGTTATTATTATTATTATTCTCCAATTTTCGAGCAGATACATTAATTATTATTCAGCGCCCCCTATGATTTTAATAGGCCTAAAGACCAATCAATAAATGCTGTTGATTATTTTCGTTTGAAAGTCAGATTCAATTGTTTGGAATTTTTTGAAAGTGAAAACTTTAAATTATATCAAACTTCGATCTCAGCCGACAAACCCTCAATTATATATAGTGTCTATAATAAGTAGTGTGCAAAGTATACATATCGCCCACCAAACCACATATAATCGCTGCCCCAAAGCACTTAATATCGCTTCCACGATAACGTAAAATAGCCCATAACCAAAAGTAACGTAACCTATTTCACTTATTTAACCAGTTTTTTAAATATATTTTTGATTATTTTTCAAATCAGGCGTTGAAGTTGCAATCTTGGTGGTTTGGTCACCCTTATTAGGATTTTATCGCTGGTCTAAATGATCAGTTTTACTGTCTTTTTTAATCGAGTTGTTACTGTACTGTACAGTGAACGCATCACTTCACAGTCACGAGGTAAAATGCCAAACGTATTATCTTCCTACGTAAGTTTGTTAAAATTAGAAGACGAATATTAATTAGTCTCCTCTCTAGTTTAAATAGCAAAAAAATCAACCAAAGAAAGTTTTTGAAGTAAACCTTCTTACGCTTAACTTGGGAAGGGAAGCTAACGAATGCGTTACGAAAAGCGTAATACGTTACGGGTGAGGTGAACGGGCTGTATCACACTGTAGGAGCAAGAGAGAGCAGTGCGCGCGCACATTTTCTGTATGTCTAGAAGCTTTACTTCAGTCGTGTGGTATAAAGCACACTCGTTTTGTTTTCTGTAATACAACTGTTTTTAATTGTATTTTAAAACAAAAAAAAATGTTTTGACTGAAAATTGAACTTTCCTACTCAGGACTGGAGTCAACCACGCTCCCAACTGAGCCAAATTCCGAGTGGATAACACCGACAATTATATCATATATTAAGTGCACTAATGTCATCCACTTTCAGATAATTGCATATCAGTGTGTGTCATCAAAAGTTTGTCATCAAAAGTTGACAAAATGTATTGTTATCAACAACGAGTCTGTCTGCCAAGTTTCAACTCGATCGGATGTCAAAAAGTGGGTTAATTTTTCACAACTCATGTATTTAAAAAGGCAGTCGAGAACACAGATATTTTCGCATGGTTATACGAGTATTAAACATCTTTACTGTGTCATCTACCACAGTCAATCCAATGTTTGTATTTCTTCCATCTCTTTACGTTACTACCGAACTATAACTATACGTTATTATTATAATAAATTTCTTATCGCGAAAACTGACCCACTTACAAGGGTACCAGATTAAGAAATTGAAAATAAGGATAAGCCAACGGTTTTCCCTATTTCACTCTTTAAGCCAAAATGCTACTGAAAAAAATTGCTGTTTTTTGAAGTAAATACTTCTTGAGGGGTAAACTGGCGAATGCGTTACGGAAATTACAGCGTTACGAAAAGTGAAATGCATTGCGCGGCGAACGGGCTGTATTGTATAAGCAAGAGAGAGCAGTGCGCACGCACATTTTCTTTCGCTCTTCCTCTCATAGCTAGTGCATGAAATATTTCAGTCAGTATTTTTAAATACCAGTGACGCGCCAAACGCGGGGGGGAGCGGACATCGATGCGAACGCCTTGATCGGGTGAGGCGAATGATAATAAATTTAAATAAATATTTGTAGAAAATTAAGATATGTATACATTTTATAAATACAAACATATACATAGACATACATATAGATGGAATGGCGCTCAAAACATCTACTTCCATGCACTTCAGCGTATAGTCCTAGAAAGAGGGACCAATCTTATGTAAGTCATCCTCTTCCTTCTCAAAAGTCATGTATGAAACGAAGAAGACAGAAGATTCTAGAAAGATAATGACATGTACGATCTCTCTCTGGGACTACTACAATATTTTATTATTCGGTCTTTCCTACCAACTTACGTCGGCCTAATATTATTTTATAAATTTCTCATTAATTGTGTATGGTTTTACTACGCATACACCTCTTTCTATGAGTACTTGAGTATTTTATCAGCAATGATAACGATGCAAAAAAGCATTGTGCAAGCTTTTTCTATGTGTCATTTTACGGTTGAAAAAACGCGCTTTCGAAAAGACTTACATAATAATGTCTTTCAACGTTTTTCACCTATTTTTGTTATATTTCGACTTTTTGGTCGCCTGTGACTACCGTGCTAATGGACACTGTAACCCTATATAAATTAGCCAAATATTATTATTATTATTATTAATAACTCAAGAATTAATCGCGCTTATACTTTTGGCAATGAAATCCTCAAACTTTAGCGATTTTAGTTAAATATAATATGCAAATACGTGTGACTGACGTAATACACACACACATTATGATGTATGTTTAGCAAACAGAAAAATACCTACTTACATGTGTAGGCTCGACAGCCTTATCTCCATACACATCTAAAACCACTCAGTAACATTAACCTATTAGCCATTAAAAAGGCACCGTGTGTTTTAACAATGATAATCGCGGTACGTTGCTATCTTCAACGAACACATTATTATATAGCATGTATACATATGTGTACATGTGTATACATGTATGTACCGACACATGAGAATATTAACGTATATACTAGATCTCTGCTTACTTAGCTAGGTAAATCTAAGATAAAATGCTAGTCATTAAGACATATGCACGAAATATAATAATTTTTAGTATGTGTCTACATACATAATTGTGAAACGTGAGCCCACATCACAAAAAACTGTCATTTTGTGAATTAGAGTCATAATTTTGTGTTTTGAATTTAATGTTATACTTCTTCGTCTTCTTTTGATACCCTCTTCAATCGCAGTTTGAATATCATCAGGGATTTAGGATAGATTAATTTAAAAAAGCTACTCTTTTGTTAAGTATAAGTTATCAAATGTTATGTGTAATATATCGGAATATTAGCTATGATCATTTATAATACTGTTTCTGTTGTTTATGCTACGCTCGGGTCACATGGTGTCGGTTACGACGTGTGTCGAGCATAGCCGATCTGACAGTGACATGTCATTGTTTTTGCAAGAGCTCTTTAAACAAAATTTAGATTAGCGACTTATAAGAACTTGTGTCTTAAACGATATCTGTATTATTCCTCAAACAATAAACAGTCAGTCACTGTGATTTCAAAGAACCAAAGTATTTTAATCAAACAGCATAGTACTGAGAAATGGTCCAGACATTAATATCTCTGGAAGGGATTACAGAGAAACAGATTATGCCTACACATACATACTTACTTACTGAGTAATACTGTCAATTTAACTTTCCCCAGCAATCTTTCCGATTGAAACGTCGTTAACCCGTTATCATTTTCAGTAATTCATAACAGTCAGTAAACCTCAATCTGTTATAAATACCGAACAAATAAGAGCGGTTCGTGTTTTAATTACAGGTGCCTACTTTATCAAGTACCCAGTAGGAATACACGAGCTACGTACGTGTCATAAACACGAGCAATAATTGGCATCAAATACAAACTTCTTACTTTCTGAGAACTGTGAATTCGCGTCTAAGTAGCAAAACTCGGAGAATCTTGTTGATTTTTTTAAAATATTAACAACGTGCATGAGAACAGGCTTATCTGATAATGATTAATGCCTTTGTTTATTCCTCCTTTTTATTGGTTCCCATAGCAGTGTGTGCTGGCCCCGCAAACTAGTGTGAAAATTGCGTGTTTTTTGTTGGATTCCGACTGCTTGTTAAGACTATTCATCTCCTTAATTAATACCGTCAAATACAGAAAACTGAGCAGAACGCGAATTCAGGTGATAAACAATTTAATTGTTTGTAATGCAGCACGCTGCGAATAGTTACCGGTTGTTCTAAAAATCAAATATACATTTTTATTGTTATTTTTACAAAATTAAGAAAAGAATGTGACCTTACTGGGATATCCCGTCCTATGCATCTGAAATCACACTAAAACACTGAAAAGCTTTAAATCTTATATCTTTAGAAATAATGTATCTGTGCACACGTCACCACTCGTTTCGATTCGATCTTGAGATTGGTGAAATTTTTCAACTTGACCTTCTAAATAAAAGAAAGGTCACTGTTTACACATAAACCGAATTTAAAAAAACCACCCCCGTCTCTCTTCCTCACCCATTTTGATGCTTGTGATGATATTTTTTTGCACATTTACGTTCAAAATAAGGTTGAATTTACAGCTTTCGAAAAACACTGCTTAATGCCCGGGCAACGCCGGAGACTTCAGTTGGTTATGAATGCTATGCAACGGCTTTTTTAACTTAACAACCAATTTATTAAAAAAAAAAATCAATGTACCTGATCACCAAAATAAGATTAGGCTTAAAACGTGGTATGTTCCCTAAATGGTCTTTTTGGTCTACCTAATTTGCACATGGGTACCTACCTACATAGCAACGGTTTCAAGTAGGTACCAATTGAACAAGTCCTCATTGAACAATATGGTGACCATTTCCATTGCTTATAAAAATATTTTGTGTTATTATAATTGTGATGTGATCGTGATGTCTCAAAAATAATCTGGTATTGTGGTATTATATTTTATATGTTCATAATATATTCATAATACGGGTATTATAATATCTATCTGCAGAAGTATGAAGATGCATGAATGGTGCAGGCAGAACGTTCCTTAGAACTCAATTTGAGGTCAGTCACGACTAGCTTGTTCGACTTAAGTAATCACGCAGGTATTTGTCTATATATGGCCAAACCATGTTAATAAAACGTTCCTCCATTATAAACTTACAAATGACACATGATTTTATAACTGCATCTTGTGTTTATTCCAATGTGTTTAGTTTTTGCAGTTATAAAGCTAGTAAAATAAACATACTTAATGAATATAATTCAACACTGGAACCAATTGCAAAAACTCTTGTCATTTAGGTGTAAAATTTTATAAAATAAAATTTTACACCTTGTCCAAACCGTGCCTTAACGACTCATTATCTTCGGGATAAATTTGGCTAAAGAATGTCTTTAAATGGCGGGGTTCTGCCTCTAAAGTTTTGAATTCTTCCACTTAGAGATGGTAGCTCGCGATAACCCACCATTATAAACACTCTTTCTACTTTATGACGACGTTTGCTTTACCTTGAGGAACACTTAAGCTGTAAGCTGTAACCAAACGGAAACTCTCGTAGGTATAAATTTTACAAATATTTCTTCCATGATACCGATGCGCTGATACTAATAGAATACTAATAGATTCCATGACTCTTTCTCTTTTCCACAGCCGCCAATAAAAGAGCTAGAAGAAAGTAAACACGTCGGTTACCCAACAATGTGATCTTACTAATGTAGAATAAAGGTAATAAAATCTTCAGATTTTTATCGGTATTTAATTTAGCCATAAAGTTTCCGTTAATTTACAACATTGTCAAATGCCACTTAGCTCGGCTCCCCGTGTTTTAAATTAATTATTTGTTTTAGCATAAGCGTTCAAACGATCATTCACGCATTCTCATGTTGTAAAAAATTCCTCAAAGAAGCACATCTATTTTTTTAATATCACTATCAAATATCATATTGTAAAATGTACCTACGTCTGTTGTCAATGTTGTCATATACATCATACATTTTGATAAAAGAAATATTGACCACACACGAATCGACATAAATTCTTGAGCAGATAAGTAATATTAATTATTGCCTTCCGAGATAGTCAGTCTTCCACTTAACGTTGAATGATTTTAGTTCCCATGTGATATTTTATTGCGTGAATTCGTTTTATTACCAACACGGAAAATTAACTGTTGTTGTCTGTTACTGGTTGTTTATTAGGAATTTTGCAGAACCTTGAAAAGTATGCAACACTAACGCAAAAAGATTACACATTCGTATGAATGCCTACGTATACACGTAAAACTAGATTCAATTAGGATTAGGGACCTACATTGAGAATCCCTGAGAATTATGCAGAATTAGATAAAGGATAAGTACGTCTACTAAGTGTACTAGACATTTATAAGATACACGTGTAATTAACACTTATGTTGTGTGTTGCTACTTTAATATGTTTATTAGAATCACTGCAGAACGATGAGAAGTTCTGAGAGGTATTCAAAATTAGATAAAAAGATAAGTGTGAGTGAAAATTCTGAGTATGCAACATTAATTTATAAGATGTACTCTTATACGTGCAATTAACACGTATGTAAGTTGTATGGTAACGTACAACACGCTTGAGTCGGGGGGTAAGCTGGCAAATGCGTTACGAAAAGTGTAATGCGTTAGGGCTGTATCACACTAATCACACTGTAGAAGCAAGAGAGAGCAGTGCGCGCGCACATTTTCTTTCTCTCTTCCTCTCATAGCCAGTGGATGAAATATCCCAGTCAGTGTTTTGAAATACAAGTGACGCGCCGAAGGAGAGCGGACGTCGATGCGCACGGCTTGATCGGGCGAGGCGAACGATAATAGATTTAAATAAATATTTGTAGAAAATAAATATATCTTAAATTAAATTAAAACAAATAACTTTGTTTAAACCACTAATATAATCACAATTACCTACATGTTTCAAAACCGATGGTTTCTTCGTCAGGGTAGTAATGACATTAATAACAAAATAAACAAACAAGTATAGACTAAAAAGAACTATGGACAAAAATATTTTAGAGAGAGGTGATTAATTAATAAATAATATCGTAAAAAACAATTATTTAAAATTAAATATAAAAATTATTTAAAAAATATGAAAAATTACATTATATAAATTATCAAAACATAATAAAGATGTTTAAACAACAAAAATAAATTATTTTAAATATAATTATTAATAAGAAAATAAATTTAAGAGATGGCTATTTTTAAAAAATATTTGGTTATTAAAAATATTTAATTTACTATTAACACTTTTTCTAATTTCTAAAATTTCTAAGTTTGCTAATTGTAAATCTGTTGAGTTTGTGTGTAAAATTTAAATTTTGAAGAAATAAATATATCTATTTATACACATGTTTATTTTTTATACATATTTTTATACATATATACATACATGTAGAGGAGCTAAATAAGTTTTACTTCAGTCGTGTGGTCTAAAGCACACTCTTTTATTTTATTAGGATCATTGTAGAACGTTGAGAAGCACTGATAAGTGTGCGAGATTACATAATGCATAAAAAGATATAACAAAATTATGCTTCTTTTTTGATAACGAATTCGGTTCCTACTAATAGAGAGTACAGTCATAATGTATTATGCGACACGAAATCACGGCGTTTTTATCAGACTTTGATGGGCTTTATTGGTGTCGGCTTTGTGAATAGGATAGGGCTGTTTAAAACATTTGTATACCAGTCGAGTATGTCGCCGATAACAAAACATACATCAAAGAACGACTTTATCGTAATCTAGTTTTAAAATATTACTTTATCGGTCGGCAATATAGAAACAAGGATGTCAAAGTGTTGAAGTCGAAAAATGTAACATCATATCGGCCGATAGCCATCTTATTCTTACAAAATGTAATCGAAAATTTTAATGTAATACGTCGTCATATCTTTGATAAAATATCTGTTCCCACAAAAGTGATAATGTGGTTTTTTTATCTCATCTAGGAAAAGTCATGTGAGAGTTTTAGAAGCTCGCCAATTTTTCTTTCATCTGCCGAACAAAAAAATGGCCAAACTAAAGACGGAGAGATAATTCTTCAAAGTAGAGAGATAAGTACCTAAATACGTTATATTATAATGTGTCAGTAAAATGAATTATGTAGTTCCTTATTTTTGAAGTAAATACTTCTTTACGCACGCTTGACTTGAGGGGTAAACTGGCGAATGCGTTACGGAAATTACAGCGTTACGAAAAGTGAAATGCGTTGCGAGGCGAACGGGCTGTATCACATTGTAGAAGCTAGAGAGAGCAGTGCGCGCGCATATTTTCTTTCTCTCTTCCTCTCGTAGACAGTGCATGAAATATTTAAGTCAGTATTTTGAAATACCAGTGACGCGCCAAACGCGGGGGGATGCGGATGTCGATGCGCACGGCTTGATCGTGTGGTCTACTCAAACTACATCTACAAAAAACTAAACAGGTATACTCTTAGCAATATTAATGTGTAATTGGTTATTGCTAATAAATATTATAATAAATGTTATATATATATTTATAGTTCTCAAGCTCAATGATTAGGTTTGTATCAATCTAGAATCCCACAGCGGGTATTGTCTAACGACATATTCACTTTTTTAGAAGAAATCTTGCTAAAAGAAAAGTTCTGTAGATCGTACCTACTTTAAATCTTAGTGCTAAAACGTTTTATTTATTAACCATTTTAAATACCCAGTTAATAGAGAAATAATCTCGGGTCTAACTGAGGAGTTAGTCTGTATACTAGTACATATGTATACTTAATAATCGTTTCATGAATTTGAAGCGTGTTAAAGTTTGTTGGTAAAAAAGCACCGCGTCGTTTTTGCATCTGCTCAAATCAACCTTGCATGGCAACTTGTATACCCGCTTGGATGGGTGTAAGTTTTTGACGAAGTTCCCAAGTTCGAGCCTTACAGCCAACTTTGAAATAAGTAATTTTCCAACAATGACAACCAAAAATGATTTATTGCCGGTATCAGTGTACATATAAACAAAACCCATTGAGGCCCCCATCGGCATTGTTCGGCGGACCCGCCGTATTGTACGAGCGCTATATAAAGTTTTATGTGTATCAACAAAGTAAACAGCCCGATTTGCCAACTCACTGAAATGTTGTTCTTTTATTATCGACGCCACAATTTAGGCAATAAATAATATCGGCCAAAGTTTTGTAGAAAGCTTTCATTTTTAACAGCGCATTAGTGGGGACTGGCTGCTTGCGATCTTCTCGCAACAAAATCATATTATAGAATAAATACAATCATTATGTATATTATAACATATGGTATAACAAGTCGGGGCAGTCCGAATAATATAGCAGTGTAACAGTGTGAGAAGATGGGTGAATCGAATTAAACTAAAGAGAGGTGTAACAGCATGTACTCGGAGGACTTTAACCATCGATTCCTGAGCATATTTGGAGTAAAAAGTGTAACTGTCATTTTGCTGTCCGATGTGTCCACACGTCGCAACTGAGTAGTCGGGTATAGCCTACCTATGCGATGTGTAGAAAAAGGATCAGTGGCGACGTGTGATTGAAAAAACGGGGGTTTTCAATTTTTTTTAAACCCATCGGATAGCAAAATAACATATACTTTTTGTATTCTAAATATGCTCAGGAATAGCTGGTTAAAATCCTTCGGGTATGTGCTGTTCGTTACTGTATTTATAATATAAGTCGTGAGTGTTACTTTTATTTGAAAACTGCTAATATCAAAGAGTTTAAAAATTGACTCATTAGTAAATAAAGTAGGGTTAAGTTCAAACGGCATTTGTTCAAGATATTTGTTTGCTTTAATGTAGGTAGGTGATTGATAGGTTTGATTGACGATTTAAATACGTATCCACCCAGATTATTTGAGCTATCTTTTCTAAAAGTTTTCCCATGAACAAAACATTATTTCTAATAAAACCAAATCAAATAATTGAGAATATTGTCCTCTCTGAATACAATATAATATTATAATCGGCTCTCATAAGAAATAAATATGAATTCCCAAACATTAGTTCAAACTTGAAGAATTTTGAATTTAATATCGTGGGTCACATTGTTACCGTAATAACATTATAGGAATCCTCCAATGGCACTTGAGATGTTGAATAAACGTGCGTACACACTGCGCATTCACTAAACTTGGAGACTGAGACTTGTACCACTACCAGTCAGTACTTACTTACGCGGTCTTGCGCGCACCCAGTCCGGAACAATGTCCCAGTGCGCAGCTGTGCGAATAAAATTGTTTATTTTGGGCATTTAATACTCGGGGACAATATTTCGCTCACCGGAGATGGAAATAATAACCGCGACAGATTTGTTGACAAAATGGATTATATTAATATTTTTTACTGCCGTTCTCCGGGTGGACCAACAATGGATATTTTTATCTGTCCCTTTGTGCGGCATACAAGCATAAACGAGATCATCTTTGCTGAGCCTTTCTTACTGCATTGTAACCACCTGGACCAGTATTAATAATTCCAATGCAAATAAAAACATTAGTTATATATGGTTTAGAGCATTAATATATATATTGAATAAGAATTTATATCCTGTTTAATAACCTCTCTGGGAAGCTTTATAAAAGGGAAACAGATTGTTGTGGTGTGGTTTTGTGGCCTGTAAGTGCCAAAACGTAAACAAATATAGCATAAAATGCTCATTCCATACATACATCCGACAGTTAGCTCCCTAGCAAACTTATATACAAAAAGCAGTTGGTTTAGGGAATATACGGTAATCCTACTTTAAAAAAACACAACTAAGTGTCCCCGACGGTGTATGCGGAGAGGATGTACATTGTACAGCCGATAAAAGTATTAAACATATTTTTCAAGTAAAACTTCTTTAGGCGCGATCGGACGAGTAATTCAGACAATTTTTCGGACGGAAATAACTTTTTCAAATGGAAATGACTTTGGTATATCGGTGAAATTACTGCCATCTGTGTTTGTTTTTATTTTTAAAGGATTCTCGCCTATTCTAGAATAGTAGTAACACCTGCCACAAGTCGAATAAGTTTTACTTCAATCGCTCGTAAAGGTTAGACGCACTATTTTTTTGATTCAAAGGCATCAGGAATAAAAGGTATTTGTCTATACCTATACTGTATAAGAACATAGACAAATCTAATGTAAGTTTAGACTTACGGAATTCAATACTTTTTTTGTGTGAAAGGACTATTAAACAAACAAACTAACTAACTAACTAACCATCACGCCGTTTCCCCGCAGGGGTAGGCAGAGAGGACGGACCGCCAAACACCTCGGTCTTGGCACACACTCTTTGCCTCATTCACATTCATACATAGTCTCATACATACTCTTCTATTTTTCTGACTCTTGACATGGCCCGACTCAAGTATCTGATTCACTTGATCGTGCCATGTCTTCCTCGGACGTCCCCTACTTCTTTTACCATTCACACTTGCATCATATACTCTCCTTACGCTCCTTTCTTTGTTCATTCGCTCTACATGTCCAAACCATCTGAGGGTTCCTTTCTTAATTTTACTCATTAATTAAACAATATAAGTGTACTCATATATGTATTTCAGTGAATAAGTACAAATATCTCGACACTGTAAATAAATTCGTTTAAAATCAAACTTATTCTCAACGGCATTTTAAAGTCGCTTTCAGGTTTGGAATTGTTAAATAATGCACAAAAAATTACAATTTTATAATATTTATAATTTCGGGGAATCAACTGTAGAAATACTATAAAAATGTTCATCATATGAGCGAGGCATTAAAATGAAATCGCTCAATAATGCTTCTTAGCACAATCTTTTTAATTGGATGACGGTTTTGTATTCTAATCAGTTTTTAATAATTTTTTGAAGCCTTTTTTTATTCCCTTTATTCTATCATTTCCGAGAACATTTTTGTACTCGTGTGTTGTTAATAAAATACCGTTGAATAAACGTTCATTAGGATTTAATGCTCCGTTTAAGACTGGCCTTGTGGCCATGAAATATATTTAACGATTGTGGTGACATTTTAAAATATGCTGCCATAAAAACTCTGGTTTCTCGGACTAAATTAGTAACATAATAAGAGTGTGGGTTACACTGTTTACCCTTAATTAACTGAGCATGGCGATGTCCTCTTTGTCTGTACATTACCTGAAGGAATAATTTATTTTAAAAAATCTTAAGTTTATTTTATTGTCCTGATGAAGATTGAGTCCAATCGAAACCGGTCGATAAATATAAATAAAAATAAAGTGAATTAAATTAAAACAAATAACTAATAACACAAACTGATTTTGCGAAGTTTGAAGAAATAAAGATAAAGTGGTTTAAAACTAAGTATTTGTTTCATTTGGTATAATGTCAAGTCACAAAGTGTTTGCTTTCTTCGATAATTTAAAAAATCTTCATTGAGATGTCACGCTTCTTTAGACAATTGTATAAAAATAATATGGTTTATAATTATTTCGGTAGGTATAGTAACTACTTACAAATCTTGTGATTTCAGAGGAATTTTAAATTTTGTTTTATTAAATAATAGAAAATTAGAAACAAACTTTTTTGGGTGTGAAGTAGATCACTATCATTAAAATCTACCTAAGGCGATGAATCACATCGTGTAACATTCGGGTTCAGGGCCCCTGGCACACTCGATCGATAAGGATTGTATCGATAACTTTCGGTAACTTCTCATCGTTCCCTAGGACAACTGCAAATCGCTAACGTAGAAACAACAGTTGATGACGAATATGAACACTCAGTCATTGTGAACTGTGGCTTGTTCGTTGGCGATTTGCAGCCATGCTTGGGAACGATGAGAAGTTACCGAAAGTTATCCTATCAATCGTTATCGATCGAGTGTGCTGGGGGGCCAGATCGCTAGCAATAACACTCCTTATGTAGATAGCGATAAGGTTTTAAATCCCGTTTAACACCGGCCGCTTGTTTTGGTTTATTCAAGCAAAAAAACAGCTATTTTATTTTTTCTGGGTTTATGAAAAGACTAATAAAAAAAATACGAGTGTGCTTTAGACCACACGACTGAAGTAAATACGTCTGTAGCTCCATCTATATGTATGTCTATATATATGTTTATGTGTATAAAATATATACATGAATGAATTTTCTACAAATATTTATTTAAATTATTATCATTTGCCTCGCCCAATGAAGCCGTGGGCATCGACGTCCGCTTCCGCTTTTGGCGCGTCACTGGTATTTCAAAATACTGACTAAAATATTTCATGCACTGGCTATGAGAGGAAGAGAGAAAGAAAATGTGCGCGCGCACTGCTCTCTCTCGCTTCTACAATGTGATACATCCCGTTCGCCTCGCAACGAATTTCACTTTTCGTAACGATGTAATTTCCGTAATGCATTCTCCAGTTTACCCCTCAAATCAAGCGTGAAGTGTTTACTTCAAAAATACTCGATTATTTCAAAGGCAAATAATATGTATTCTAGGATTTTGTATTACTTAGAACCTATTGCATCACCATAAAAGTTAGATTTAGTTGTTTTTTCTGGGCACAAATTGATTTATATTAGTTAGTTTTATATCATTGAAAATGTGCATATATGTACCAAACAGTGTAGAGCTTTATTATAATGTTGAAATCAAATTACCTATCTCAGACGTGCGATGAGTATCACAGCAAGTGTGGTTTAACGCTATGATCATGCAAGCAACGCTGGTAATAATTTATGTTTTATTTCGATATGATATGATAATACGATAATGCCTTAATTGATAAATGTGGTGTATTGCTTGCTGTGTGCTTTGTGCATTCAATCATAACTTCCATTTCAAAGACGTTGCCGGCCGTAGCAGTTACCTGTATAACCGCTGCCAATGAGGTAACCCAAAACCACCTCAACCTAGGCCAGAACACGAATTCAAGTAGGCCCCTTATATGGTAATATATATATATATATACATGTATATATTATGATCCTCATAAAAAATTATGTTAGGTATTCTGTCATTATGTATTATGCCATTCTAGGTAGGTACTTTATTATATAAATAACTACTAAAATACGTTGTCGGCCGCGGTAGTATCGCCGTTGTGTTTTAGGTTACCCAAAACCACCTCAACCTGGGCCAAAACACCGATTTAAGTTGGCCTCTTATATTGTCCGTACATTTATATTTTATGATCCTCAAAGAGAATTATGTTAAAAACCAGTCTCGGTAGGTACCTAATTATTTAAGTGACTACTAAAATACTTTGTAGTAGTATCGCCGCTGTGTTTGAGGTAAATCAATCACAAAGCAGGCACGAGCATTTAATCAAATTGGACCCTTATTTAGGCATATAAGTTCCTACCACAGAATTTTATTATTATATCATTCTATCTTATATACTTATCTACGTACCTACTTAATTATAACATTTCAAAATACTAACAAACTAATTATTATATTGTTGTAAAAAGCAATCACTTTTTTTTTGACATATTTATAAAAAAAAAAAAAAAACAGTAGAACCACGAGTCTTAATTAATTTATTTACCGACCTGTTTCAGCTTTGCCCAAGCATCATCAGACTACAAATTAATACTAAAATAATTTAGTTAAGTTTAGTATCAATTGATGATGATGATGATGATGATGCTTGAGCAAAGCGAAACCGGTCGATAAATAAATAAATTAAAACTAGATATTTTAAACAAAATAAGTGTTTTATTTTTTATAACTAATTATCATTAGTCATGAGATTCTTTATATCTTAATATATAAAACAAAGTCGGGTTAGTTACACCATTTATAACTCAAGAACGGCTGAACCGATTTTTATGATCTTTGATTTGTTGGATTTGTCTCCGTCCCGATTAACAGAATAGCTATTAAAACATTGGAAAAAATCACGGAAAAAATAATTATGAAGAAAATAATTTTTTTCATATAATGTGCGTTGGTCGACATAATTTGAATAAATTTGAACATCTAATAAATTAAACACAACATTTATTGATTCTGAGGCGGTACGAAGTTTGCCGGGTCAGCTAGTTATATATAAATAAGAGGCCAATTGGATTTACTGTCCCGGCCTCGGTTGAGGTGGTTTTCGGTAACCCCGCCTCAGCTAGTAAGAGTTACCCGGTACCATCATTAGGTAGAAGCAGTAAATGAAGAAATCCATAATCGTAAAATCTTAATGAAATGATAATTAGTTTTGAATTGCCCTGCGTCGGTAAGCATTGAAGTTAAATCACCTCCGAAACGGAGATAAGCCGCTTTAAATGGAATCATGAGCATTCAAGAATTGAAAAGATCGGTTCACTTAAGTCACTTTGTAATGTTTTGTCGTATCGTCTACTGTTTGAGATGTATTTAGTACTCTGTCGTTAGCCATCTTTGTCTGTCGTTTGAATTCAATGCTTGAAAGATAGTTTAACTGCTACCAAAAACAGCCTAATATGATCTTCGAGAGTACCACTACTTGTACTCGTTCCTAGGCTGAGAGCATCGCATACTTATACATCGCGCTACATCGCATCGCATACACCGCGCTAATGCTACAATGCTATCTTTGTCTATTCTGGCCACTCAGATTATTAAATACCCTTAATGTATTTTAAATGTCATTTTAATATTATATTTGAACACGCCTTCTTTCACATTGTAAATGTGAATTTAACTGAGGCGTGCATTTTATAGAACCCAAACGCACACGCACACATTTTATATATTGTAGGGTTAGACGCATTATGTGCGCTTCTTTGAACTGTGAGATTTTATCACAATACGTATGTATTTTATATTTCATAACTACCACACAAAGAGAGATCTCAAATGTAATTGGAGGGTGATGGATAAATGCGGTCTTCTCTTGTTTTAAAACCAGTTTTCCTTTACATATATAACACTACCAACCTTTGAGATCAAATATTAAACACAAACACAACACACATATAAACTTAATATGATATTAATATTTAATTATTTTAATTTATATGTAATAGGGTATTTCCACCTTTTTTTATTGCTTAAAAAAATTACCATTATTATAATATTTTAATTTTATTTTTATGTTCAGCGAGTCTAGGTTTCCCATTTTTATCGTGTGACGTCATAAGCGTTAGCCAGCTTTGAAAAAATTCTGACAGTAGTACTTTGTTGTTTGTTGACGTGCGTATTTGGCTCGTTGTCAACTACGGGCCGTTTTGGTTTTGTCGGTTTTTGATCGTTTTTAAAATGAATAAATTTGAATGAAAACATAAAAAACAAACATTTTTAGTAAAATGATTATAATCAGAAAAATGATCTTTAAATATTTCATACATTTTCAACAGAATCCCTCGTTTGTGAAAATACCCTATTATGTATGTTTTTGTTGTTTTAACACCATATTATCGTTTTAATTATTAATGCAAATATAATTTATTACATTTAAGTATTTATATATACATTATAATGTTAATTATTTAGTATCATGTTTTCTGCTGTTAAATGTTATCATGGCGACATTCCTTGTTCTTGTACCTAATATAATCCATTTGCTAATTATTATACTGGTAGGTGAGTACTATGTACCTGCCTACCGGTTGCGATTCACCTTTTGCGCTACTTGTACAGTGTTTACTACAAGGAAGGCAGTGAACACTGAGTGGTGGCGCACCGTTTCACTGCCTGCCTTGTTGGATTGCTATCGAGAGTTCCGCGCGTCTCTCTCCGCCCTTCCTTTCTCCCGAATACCTTCATCCTAGTGTGGAATCATAAAACAGATGCTTTAACGAATTTTACAGTGTCCATGTCCAGAAACCAAGCTATAGTATCATTTAGAACTCATATATACAGTCTTCCAAGCTCACACCGCGAAACTTTGGGGCGTTACAATTCATGAAAAACCCTTTGAGCAAATATATTTTTATTATTTTTTTATATGGTTTTCAAAGCGTTCGTATAATCACACCTTTATAATAATTATTTCTGCTCACTTGTTTTATTTAAAAATTTTAATTTGATGGTGTCCATTTATTTATTTGAACACGTGCAATTTCATAGATTTTTTTTCGAATTACAATTTTTAGTAGGATTTTTATATTAGAATATCGCGAATATCAACCCCCAAAGTTTGCAGATATGAGGGTGGAATACGGTGTACAGAGAGAAATGATGCGTGAATCAGAAAGACGAGTTGCAACGGAACTTGGATGTTGATTGGTTGTTTTAAAGTCAGTTTTTCTGGATGACACATAAAGTAATATTCGTGGAGAATCTTTTGCTGATCCCAATGTCCCCGATCAGGAGAGCTGACAGCGCTTTTTAAGGCAAATTAATCTCCGGATTTTGCAGAGCGCCGCCGTGTCTCCGGCGTCCGCCTCCCCTCCGCCTGCGCCGCCCAGCGCCGGCAGCGTCCCGGCGCCGGGTCGGCCCTCGCCACCTCCGCCGCCGCCGCGCTGCTGCGACACGGGCAGGCCCATCTTCCAGGACCCAGTCACGGGACAGACCGTGTGCTCGTGCCAGTACGAGCTGCTCAGCTACCAGCGTCTCGCGAGCGCCGGTGTGCCGCTCTCCATGTACTCGGCGCCGTACTCGGACGCCGCGGCGGCAGCAGGCATGGCGGCATACTTCCCCGCTTTGGCTGGGGATCAGGCACCCTTCTACACTAATGCAGTGAGTCCCTTACCTATTTGCCTTCTTATTTATATAAAACGATTTAGTATCTACATATATATCGCACATCCCGTAGAAAAGTGTCGTAAGTCAAAGTTTTCTATTTTACGTTTTATTTCTGAAAAGCAAAGTAATTGTTATTTATGCCCAACGAAAACCATTTTTAAGTTAGACCACTTTTCAACGGGGCCGCTTATTTATCATTCGTTCATTTGTTTTCGCTCTCCTGTAAAATGATCTTTTTTTACTTACGACACTTTTCTACGGGTGTGTGATGTATATATAGCTCATGTAATTCAAAAAATGAAAATTATTTGTCTAATTTTTAAATATTTGTCACAAATCAAACAACAGCCATTTAAATTGTTTTTTTTATGTGAAACATCTATTAGCGCGCATAGAGGGGTAAAACCGACTCTAGCGTGGCAAGACGGGATGACGCTCGTGCATGGAGAGAAGCTTCATTTTATATCAGAGTGGAAAAGACGGAAGGAGAAGTGTCAGGAGAACATAAGAGTAGAAGAGATCGGTAAAAGGAGAAATCAAGGCACGAGTCAGTAATAATAGATAATAATTTAAAAAAAGCTATGACACTTGTATATGATTTATTTGGATTACATACTTACTTGGTTAAGTCAAGATTTGTATAATAAAGATTTTCGAGTAAAATCATATTTCTATTTAAAAAAAAAAAAACACTCTCTAAAAGTAACTATTTTGATATGTAACACGAAAGTAATGCACAAAACCGTTCCAAATCGGGCAAAGTATTTCCAAACTTACCAAGCGAGCAAACAGCATTCCTAAAAACGCGTCTTCGATAATAATAATAATAATAGTGTTCAAGCCTCTAGAGATCACACCAACCTATCGCTGTAAGTTGTAAGACAAGAGAGATAAATCAATTCCCGTGCTAAACGGATTGGCACAGCCGCGCCGGTGCAGGGAACTTTCCCAATTGAGGCAACCGGCAACTCCCCGTGTGTGAAATTTCCATTTCCAAACATTTGTACCGCGCGTGTAACACTTCCTCCCGGTACGTTCCCAAACCACCTTTCCGTCTAACAAATTTTCCAGACTTCAAACTTTCGCGTTATCGAGTATTCCCTCCCCACCCACAGCGGCGTGCGGTTGGCATCCCTGGGGCAGGTGTGTGCATATCTCTGTGCAGCCAGGAACAGGGTTGCCGCAAAAAAATAAAAACCAAAACATCGCAATCATATCGATATTAATTTAAAAGTGAGAAAATACACTCTATAAATATAATATTATTATCTGGGGTACACGGCTTCGCTCAGGGGGCTGATATGAGATTGTGTGGTAGCCTTCTATCTCTCACTCATTCAAAAAAGGCTTCAAATGGTTCACACCATTCTATAGTATTCTGGAATGCTCCACAATGTTCCCGCAGACTATTCCCGAACATTCCACAAGCATTCCAGAATATTCGGGTATGTTCTTGCAATGTTGCAGAATGTTCTATAAATTCCTAAATGGCGAAACTTCCCACCCTTCTCGAAAGCACGCCCTTCAGGTAAAAACGGGAACCTCCTTCATGGATGGGGTATAGATATTATATTATAGGTTACCACACCATATAACTCCCTTGATCGTACTGGGACTAGTTTCTGAGTTTTAGTGGCACGCACATTGTACGCTTACTTTTATAATATATGTTCATTATTTAATCACATGAGTAGTGGCATAGGACTAATGACTTAGATAAATTGACTGCGAATCAATTGACGGCAATAAAAAAAAATATGGTTTCAACATGACAACTATGGGAAAAGTTTGGTGAAACGTTTTTGGTGAAACAGTGAATACTAGGAACGAATCTGACTTACCTTAATCCTGATACAGGACATATTATCGTGAGATTTGATATTATAGACCGAGGGATCACTGGATTGAGCACTGCACAAGTTTCCGTAAGAATCGATATTAAAGTCACCGAGATACCATATGAGGTGATAATTGCGCGGGTTGCTTCAATAGACTGATTGTTCCTTGGAATTATTGTTCCAAAATGTCACGTGAAGGAAATATTGGCTCATATTGTCAGATAAAATGTATATGAAAATTAGGTAGAAGGGAGATGGACATAATTTCGTCAAATTGACTGATACATTAAAACTTATAATTTCAATTAAAAAACATACAAAATGTCTCCTTCAGCACAGTTGAATTTGAATTAGACCAACCCTACAGTGTGGTTAAAAATTCACAGCTGAAGACAGAACATGGTACTACAGCGGCAGACACGATAGGAACCTTAGGTACTAGTCTAGCTATCTCCGTACTCTACAGTCAGTTGGTTTGTCGGAATGGTATTCAACTATTGCATTAAATGTGCACTTTTAGCCGTATGGCCTATTCTCTACTGAAATGGCATACTTACAAATTCAGGTTGTTGAAAGAACATCTGAGTACTAAAAACTATAAATTATGTTCTTTATATTGTTTAGATAATTTTCTTTGGGATTATTTATAAAAGCGTCCATAAGAAAAATCAACCCATAAAAGTAAACTTTTTTTACTATTGTACATTATTTTGTAGAATATTTAAAACTTTGTTTTTTTTTTTGGTTCGGCTGAGGTTTGATCCTTCTTTCCTTCCTGGGAATCAACCATAATAACAACCGGACCAAATGCCGAGTTGGTAAACCGATATTTATTTAGCATTTTAAATTCTTTAAAATTAGTATAAAATTAAAAGTTGAAAGATTGAATTGTCATCGACCGCGTGTTTCAGCTCGACCGGATGTAGGAAAGTGGGTTAACCACTGGAGCGACAAAGCAATTTAAATCTTTTTTATCGGATTGCTAAAGCAAATTTTTCAGCCCACAATAAAAAAATCATACCTCCGAATTTGAATAATATGGAGACATACAAACTGATCATATTCTATATAGCAAATAAATTAACCTATATTTTGTGTATTATCACATATTCGTAGGATTTATAAAAAAATATGATTAAATCTTTAACCTTAAAGCATTTTAAAGAATATTTAATTAGTCGCTTTAATTAAAAATAAAAAATAAAAAATTTGCCATATTTTGGTAACAAAGCAATCCGTGGTTTTGGAAATAGAGCCATAATGTGGCAAAAGCGCTCGAGTGGTTAATTTCCACTTTAAGATTATTTAAAAATAGACATTAAAAACAAGTTTTGTTAACGTTGTTAAAAAGCAATGTGTTGTGATTTTAAAGTTTACAACGGTGGTTATTTCGGCATGTATTCTTTATTTTCAAAAATAAATATTTTTTTATTAATATCGGCAATAATAAAAAACTCCCCTTATGACTTTAATTAACATAAATAGTTTAAAAACCAATTGATTACCTTTTTACTAATGTTGTAACGGAAATCAAAAAAAAATTGTATTGCTTTTAATTAATGTTGTAACAATCGATTTTGACATGAGAAGACGAACAGTTATTGATATAACCATGCAATATTTATGCACAAGCAATAACGTATTAATATAAACATCTTACAAATATGGTAATGAAGAACAATTTTATAGCTTCTTCAGGTGGTAAGTTTATGGAGGCCTTAATCAAAATAATTACTATTTTCATGCCTCTATGCACTTATGCAGGCTTTGTGAATACAACATTGCAATGAATTTACGGCACACATTTTCACAATTTTAAATGAGAGATAAAGTATTCAGCATATGTTTATATCAAAAACCAATACTACCAGAAGATCCAATCGCTTAAGTGACACTCTAAAGCCAATATTGGCTAATAACAAATTAATAGCATAAGTACCGCCCATTTTCAAGAAAAGTTTAAAATTTTCCAAAAAACAGATTGATTTTTATTTTCAAAATGAAGATTTGAAAATAAACAACATCATTTGCAACTTTTACAACTCTTTCATACGATTTAAGTCCTTGTCTTCCAAAATATCACAACCAACTTCGCATTTTTACATCGTCGCGTAGAATTGACGCGTGTTAACATGGCGGCGTGGTGCTCTGTCTATTGACTATTGACTGACACAAATATAAATTATAATGTCTATATATGATATGCGAGGAAAATGGCGCGGGTTTCCCGCTCGCCATGTTGGAAATCGAAGACGACCGCGCAGTGCCTTCATTTCGGGCGTCACAGAGTTCCCGAATTCCCAACGTCCCTACACGTGTACCTACACGTACTACTCTGTCGCACTCCGTCCCATTCCGTCACACTTTTCCAATGCCCGTGTAACATAACCATTTACAGATCCCCGTATAATTTTTAGGGTTTCCGTGTGTGTTACAACTTCGTTTTAGGTTTTGCTGGGATTATTGAACAGCTTTTTACGCGGCTCAAAAAGGTATTGTTCGTAGCGGGATTACCAAGTGGAAAAACACAATGGGTTATATTATCATCTCCTTAATAAAGTCGATCCATTCCAAATATGGTTATGTCCATTTTTATCGTACTGAACACATTTACACATTTTTGTCAGTACGCTCCATTTTACTCAGAGCAAGACGGCAGATTCACGGGTATCTATTTTAGCAATGATTCAACATTGCTTTTAATTTGATCAGTAGGTAATAATTTGATTTGAACAAATTTACATCTCTTTGGAGTGGGCTTTATTCCTCACAAAGCTAGTCGGCAGATTCATGGTTGACTATTTTGATGATGATTCAACATTGCTTAAATTTGATCTGTATTAATTCGATTTGAACACATTTACACCTTTTACCAGTATTCCACTCAAAGCAAGATAGCAGATTCACGGTTTTCAATTTCAGTAAAGATTCAACATTGCTTTTAATTTGATCTGTAATAGTTTGATTTGAACCCATTTACCACGTTTGTTCCAGTACGCTCTTTATCACTCAAAGCAAGACGGCAGATTCACGGGTGTCTATATCAGTGAAAATTCACCTTTGCTTTTAATTTGATTCACGGTTTTCTATGTCAGTGAAGATTCAACATAGCTTTCAATTTGGTCTATATTAATTTGATTTCAACACACAAATAACTTTTTTCCACTTCACTTTATTTCACTCACGGATGTCCATTTCAGCGATGTATTCAATATTGGTTTTAATATGATTTGAGGTAAGCATTCATTATCTTATTACTTCCATAATATAATGGCAACATTGCACAAAAATAATCAAATCTTGCCTAAGAAATTAAACACGCTTATATTTGAAAGAAACTTAAATTATGGATATTCGTTTTTCAGAATTAGTGAATCAGGTTTCTTCTGAAAGAAAAATAATAATAATTACAAAAATATTTCAGACAATCAATTATTAATTATTAATTGTTACAGCAGCGATGGTTTAGTTAAAAATCGTTTCCAATTCCAACTAATCTAGTTTAAGTTATTTATAACATGGCGTAGGTTATCTTCTGTCGTTCAGTAACTGAATCATTCGCATTAGTTTTTCTCGACTTATCTTAATTCACTTGATAAAAGAATCTAGTGCATCAGCGCGATGTTTTGCCAGATACCTAATAGCCAAACAAGGCAATATGCAAATACTTACATGTGTACACCTCATTTATTTCTCTCAAGGAAACCTCATCGGCGGATAATAAAACACCGTAATACTCTACAAAGTAAGGCAAGATTTTTGATCATACAAGTGTATGAAATAAGCGAAACTTTCAAATTTCATATACGTATGTTATTGCTCATCCATGTACAAAATTAAAAAAATCATTTTTTACAAAATTTGCCTCAATATTTCCACAAATCTTTTAATGTTTCTAAACCAAGGTTGTGGCGTTCCCGAGGGATCTGGGATGTACCCATAATAATTGCTAATGTCATAACATTCATTGATTACTAAAGGACAAATTAATACTCTTAATCTCTTGACTTGTTTTATCATGTTGTAAACAACCTAAACAAGGAAAAATTAAGCTAATTGAGCCCTTGTGAATAACATTATTGGTAAAAATCAATATCAACATAACTGTATATAATAACACGTCATTACAAAGGTTAATATATTCTAATATTTTAATGAATGAAGGTAATATTAGCGAAACTCAAACCAAAATCTGAAATAGAAAATTCATAAAAAATATACGAATACATCTGGGACTCGAACACAGGACCTTCGGCTTTCCGGGAAGCCGATGGTCCTGGGTTTAAGTCCCAGATGTATCCGTATCTTTTTATGATTTTTCTGTTTCGCTAATATTATCTTCATTAATTAAAATAATATAATTTGAGGTTTAACTCACTAAGTTAAAAAATAAAAATAATATATTCTTCCTAGTGCAAAAACTCGTCATCCCAACACGAAGATAACTTTTGCTTGACCGTTGAAAACTTCGTTTTTCACTGTCACTGAGTTACCGAGTCATTCTTATTGTAGTTCTTTCATCACCCGGACGATATATAAGCCGGTTAGTGGACAGTGAATACCTCGTCGTACTTATAGTCAGTCGAACAAGTCAACTGAAAATGTCAACTTGCTTCTGGTTGGCGGGCCGAGGAGCCAACACTCCCTGCCGGCTTATTATAATATTATATTCTCGTAGGTACTTACTAAACGCATTTATGTAATCGTAACTTGTAACTTGTTACATATTTCCCTAGTCCGGTGTTCGGGTCAGCCGTTAGTAGGCTTCCCTCCTGAAACTGAATACCCCCTTGCTGTGTCATCACCGAACTTTGTTAACACCCATAAGTACAGGTTCACAGCACTGATACGACACTACACTACACACCCCACTTAGGAGGTACTTACTTATAATATTATATGTTCATCATATCACTGGACTTACGTTGAAACACTCTAAGTAAGTTAGCCTTAAATTGGACTCGGTCGTAATATTTCATTCAGAAACCGGGTGAATTCTTATTTTCGGTTTTTATGAACTCTGTTAAGTTCACAGCACTGGAAAGGATACTACATTACACACACCCCACTTAGGAGTTACTTACTTATAATATTATATGTTCAGCATATCACTGAGCTTATGTTAAAACACTCTAAGTAAGTAAGCCTTAAATTGGACTCGGTCGTAATATTTCATTCAGAAATAGGGTAAATTCTTATTTGCGGTATTTAGGAACTTTGTTAACACCCATTAGTACAGGTTCGCAGCACTGATAGTACACTAAACTACTCACACACCACTTAGTACTTACTTATAATATTAAATGTTCAGCATATCACCAGACTTACGTTGAAACACTGTTATAATTCCCATCTGTAATAATTATTATCCTTACCTAAAACCTTTCGTTATTTCCTATTATTAATTGAATGAAACACTATTAATTAATCGCCTTTAATTTAATTTATCGATTGCCAACATTTATTAGCGATTTCCTGCGAAGTCACTCTTTAAGACGGTATTCCCAGAGAATACCGGAAATTAGTCCCTTTTAAATCAAATTCTAGAAGTATTCACTCTTTTTTACAAAAAAACATAAAATGATTTTGTAAGATTATTATTTTATCTGGTACACGCAGTTTTAAAATTGTGAAAAACAAAGTGAATTTTTAATATACTAAGGTTATACCGTTGGTCGTTGGCATTTGTTCAATTTTCAAACGATAAATTCTATTAAACAACACAAATTTCAAATCAAATAATCATACAACAAAATAAATCAATACATAATCTAGTCAACACAGTTTTCCGAATTTTAATTTTAGTTTAATTAAAATCATTAAAAAATAAATCCGAGAACATGTTTTGTGACAAAAATACCTCAGTTTTTCTATTAATTTAAGGTCTTACAAACTAAAATATTTAAAAAAAATTTAAGACATTTATTTGTTTAGACATTATTGAAAAATCATAAATACTTATGATCAAAAAATACTTACAAAAAGTACATGTAATAATTTATCATCGTACGTTTTGAGCATTTTTATTGTTTACTTGAATGTAGGTATATATTAAAGCAAGTTCGATTTAATAGTTGGATATTAAATTTTGAATTTAAAAAATTTGATACGTGGAATAATCGATCTTTGTCATTGGAACCTCCCTGTACAGTTGAAAGCATTTTTTATCTTTTATTCTCAGCCGCTGGTCAATCGCTCTTAAATTCCGCCGAAAGGACCCCGACAGAATCTCGACAAGTCAACTTGTTTTTTAGTTTGTTAAGTCTTTAAAATGGGAGAATCAATACCACGTGTTATTTAGTACTTTTAATGTATATATATGTCCATCATATTAACTTTGGACATGACACATACATATAAGCTAGAGTCAGTCTAAAATATTTTTTGGACCCCATCATATATCGTGTTTTATACAGCATTTACAAAGGGGATTGAATACTGATGCTGCTGGTAACCTTGTACATTCTTATTAGGATCTTTTTGATATACGATCATTGTTTGTTATAATAAAACTTAATATTGGTTTATAGGTAGATACTAGATTTTTTTTTTTACACATTTTTATATTATTGTAATATTTAAATTTGGGCATTGGGCATGTGACGACACTTTCGCCGTCAACCTATTTCAGCACCCGCGCTCATAATTCAGGTATCCCTGTTTAAAATAATATTCGCGGACAAAGCCGGGCATCAGGAGGTAACCCCGAACAATGAGATTGTCATGTCGGCGCGGAGTGTCCGGTGACACAAATGTTATCACAGCGGTCCGTCGGCCAAATGAGATTTGCACAGAAAATAACCAAATAATAAAGCCCACACGTCCGACAATGTTGTCAAATAAGATTTCTTCTCGCAAAAGCTTGCTTCTACTTGAAAGAATGTTTTGCGAATACCCGCAATAAGCCGACTGGACACAGGACAAGAATTCACAAATATCGGATGTGACCCTATCGCTTTTATCTTTACGGAATGAAAGTAAACATTTTTTTTGTGAAATTTTCGGTTTTTGTCGTAACGATGATAATCCCATGTACGAAAGACGCGGTCACGAACTTCTTCTCCCACAAATGGATGTTCAATTTAAAAATTATTGTTGTGGAGTACCGTCGTGCCAAATCACCTCAAACGTTCACTCTCCAGATATTTTGTGTTTTTGCTCGGTGAAAATCTATTTGGTTGGTATAAGATTTTAAAAAAGAGTTTTGAGTTTATATGTGTTCAGATGGGATTGTATTGCTCTCTTCGTGTTACTTGTTTGAAAAAAAATACTATTTTGTTCTTAATGTTTGTGTTAGGACTAAAAAACGCTTGTCATATTATATTATTATTATTATAAAAGCAGGCCATATAATGTTTTTCTGGTCCTTATAAGTATAATCCTTTAAGAATCGTCCCATGCTTACAAAAATACAGTAAGAAATTCTTATCACATTTATATTTTAAAGCCCATAAATATATAGATATTGTCATGAGGTCATGCCAAAATAATAACCAAATGAAACAAATAACTTAGTTTTAAACCCACTAAAAATAAAGTGGTTTAAAACTAAGTTATTTGTTTCATTTGGTATAATGTCAAGCCACAAAGTACTAAAATACGACTAATTTTCTGAAAAATACATGAGATTGGCTTTAACGGTACAAAATATATCTCGCACTGATAAATGACCACAACACCAACCAATGGTATAATTTTTTAACTTCCTTGGAACTCTGCAGAATGAAAAATTTATTCTACTTTAATTAAAAAAAAACCAGTAATCAGATAGGTTTATAAAGAGACAACCGAAGGTTTAAGAATAGGATTGGAATAGGTTATTTGTACGATCCACCAAATTCACCAATATACTATTATACGATACACAATATCACCCAAGTATCGGTTTCCCATAGCGTGAAATTGCTGTATCAGAGAATGAGCAATGTAATTGCTGTTATGTGTACTGCAGTGGAATAGAGTATTGTGCCGTGTTGTTCTTGTTAACATATTAGCAATGTTAATAATTATAAATTATAATTATTAACCTTATATAACTCTTTAAATCTGACTAGTTCTTCTACTCAAAGCATCTTTCTAACTATCGTATCAGGAACTCAAGAAAGATTTAATATGTTAGTAGGCATACCTACCTACGTACAACTACCAACTAGCATAGTTACAGAAGAGGCTACACCGCTCACCTCACTGTAGATTGTAGAATCCACCAGGGGTCCAGTAGTTAATCTTGTAAACAGCATCTCGCGATAATCCTTATGGATGGTCGGACACACACACCTTCCACCTTCCACTTCTTCACCGCCTGCTCCTACTCCTTCCATTCATGTATTTATTAAATATTTTTCTTTGTAGTAATCCCTGAGCAGGTCTCTTGTCCGGCCACCAGGGAAGTTGAATAAATCTCTGGATTTATTATTCCTCCATTGTCTGGATTCCTTCACGTAACAACAGGCTGTTTCAAAATACGACAAGCCAATTTAATAAAAAATATGGTTCAAATTTGCATTATCTACATAATTAAAACTGATCATCGTGAATTGAAATCAGGAACAAATAATATTAGATTTTTAACGAACGATTTTAATTATTTATGATTCACTTGGTGAATTGTGAGCGACAGTTTCATTTTAGCAGCTTGATCAATGAATTGAATATCTGGCATTATTTTTTTTTACTGTGTTATCGTTCATTTTTTTTTTAAATACTTAATCATAGGAGACCAAATTTGTCCCAGATCACATAGATCAATTATTAATCGATGTATCTCCCTTATTGTCTTGGTGAAAAATATGACCTAAACGGTGTTAGAAAGAAACTCTATGCTTTATACTCAATTCTAGAAGTTTCCGGTGAAAAATTAGAGTGTGCACCTTTATGAAACCAAAGTTTTCGAAAGTAAACCAAAAGTTTAAGTTTAGATTTACTGAATTCAACACTTCGTTTGTGTGAAAGCACTATGAAACCGTACATGATTTTATTTCAATGGCAAAGCCAGAGATGAAAGCAATTTGAGAAGAATGTATAAAATTCCGAATTTAAAAAAAAATTTTTTAGCAAAAAATTTTGTATTTCAAAAAGTATACATATTTTAAAAAGTATATCTACATATATGTTCATTTCTAACATTTCAAAGCGTATTCTATCACCTTTAAAAAACGATTTTTAGTTTATGGATACACGGAGAAAAATGTTATTGGAAAAAACGACCATTTTAATAGTAAAAACGCTTAAAAACGGGACTGAAGTTCTTACGAACAAATTAACAGTACGTACTAAATTACGTATACCAACAAATTATTCTTACATGTTCCCGCCAATAAACATTGAAACCCTGTTAATTTGTTAAAAGGATTGTTTTTTCGAATAACATTTTTCTCCGTGTACATTCAAAAAGATTTCATTTATTTGGATTTTATTGCAATGCGGAAAATTCCCGAGATCTCACAGTTAGAATATAATTTGCGGGCATCCTGTAGGTGCCTACTTATAAACCAATATATTTTTGACCATATTTGTATGCACCTGTGAAGGCATCTGGTGTTACGGCTTAATTTAGCATGAAAAAAGGTTTGGACTGGTCATTATTAATGTCCTTTTCTACGCACAAAGACTGTTGTGATCGGAACCAATAGTTTAAACGAATATAATAAAATGTTCGAGCATAACATTATTGTGTGTTTACCAAAAGGCTCGTCGTGATGAGGAATATTGGATTTTTTTGTTGTTGTAATGAATATTATTGAATTTATTAATATAATAAACATCCAATACGATGATGTCTGTATCTCCGTATCAAAATTTAGTTATTTTTTTTAAATGAATATAAATATTGCTATCAATACGAAACAAATTAGAAAGGATGTAAAAATTTCCTCAGGGCCTATCATCTTTGGGGCTGCTGTGTAGATGTTATTTTTAGAGAAAGAAAGAAGAGAAAAAGTTCTGGAAAGTAAAAATTATGAGTGGTGGGTAAGAACCCAGGGGTCAATGTGTTCAGGAGTGACGAACGTGGCAATCCATACCTTCCACTGCGGTGCAATGTTATGGGTCGAGAGAGCCCTGCTGGAGAGATCAAAAGGTCTACCTCAACCTGTCTCTCCCGATCAGTACGTGAAAAAACGCATTCGCCACCAAGACCTAACCAAATCTCACCAAATGTAGCGAATCACTTGGGCTGACCTATGGTAGGGGTGTAAGTAATCTAATAAATGGTTCCCGGGGCGGGGGTACCCACACCCGCCCACCAAATTGAAAGCTGCTTAGTAAATAAAGTTGTCATCGAATAAATTTAAAGTTTATTAATTCCTTAATTTTTTAACATATATATCAGCCACTATCCAACACTTTCATAAAAATCAGACCCAAAAAAATACAACTCATTCTTTGTTGACATGGCCACTTCTTGATTATTTGAATATATTGTATCAAAATTGGTTTGTAATACTCGCAAAGCGCTTCCTCACTCACCAGTTAACACATATTACTATAAAATCTATCTTTATCAAAATGAAATAGATCAAACAGCAGTAAACATTCACTGTTCATTTAATTAATGTGATTATCAAAAATATTCCGAGGGTGGGATACTCACTTATGAATAAGTTGTCGTTAAGATGTCACTTATAAATGAAGTGATCCCTCATTGATCTCAAAATCTCACCCTCTACCAACATGATTACTTAACACCACCGACCACAAACGACACATTGTCATAAAACCCTAACGTATGTGTTTATTAAACGATGAAAATAGAAATGGTGACACGCTCAAATTGTAGTTTAAAAAAACAACCAATATTGAACGGTGATTTATCATAATTATTCGACAGCAGTTCTAATGAATGGTTGTGGAGCACTCACATCAGGGTACCGTCATGGTTGACACCAGACTCGTATGCGATACCAAAGTACTTGGTAATGTCTCGGTACTAGAAAATACATATCTTACACTTATAATAGTCGCATCCTTTGGTACTTGTTTGTTGAAAATATGGGTAAGATTTCGTCTCCTTGTAGGGAGAAAAAATTCAAAACCTTAGCTTTGCTAGACTCTACGAACTACTATATCTATATTTGAAGTGGATGACTTTTAATCGTAGGGCGTTGGGTAATGGTTAAGAAAGCTTGAGCCCCGCATTTCTAATTTCAACCGATTTATAACATGCAAGCTTCTGCCCGCGACTTCGTCTGCGTAGGATTAGTACTTCGAGTAATCTATTTTCTTTTTCTAGGTCCCATCTACGTTTAAACCAAAATTATTAACCTATTTATTTAAAATATGAATAATTCTTGATTCGATTCAAAGTATTAGGTGAGTACTTCAAATAAATTCAGTAATTTAAATATTTTCCAAAATAGAATTTTGATTCAACAATCATTGTTTTGCAAAATGTCATTCTCAAATTTTGACGTTTTCTATTAAACTATATATTGAAAATAAATAGCTAGCTTCATAAATTATAGCCTATATGTTATTCTGATGTGTGTGCTATATTATTGTAAAGTTTCATTGAGATCCATTCGTTAAATTTCGATTTAAAGAGGAACAAACATACATTCATCCATACAAACTTTCACGTTTATAATATTAGTAAGATAGTAAGATAGTAAGATTTCCCTTAAACACTTTAACCTTTTAAGTTCTGTAAAAAATGTATGTTATTTTTTTAAATAATATCTACACATTTGCCGACTCAAAACGGTAAGTACCTATATAAAATTCCCTCGATAAAAAAAATCGCAAAGCATGCTCCAAAAACTTTTAAAAACGTATTTTATGTTATAGGTATGAAAATTTTTTTTTTTTTCATTAAATGATCATTAAGACATTTGTCGAGAGATTTTTGATGTATTTTGAACCACTCGTGTTTTATTAAAAACGTATTTTCACATATTAGTGCTCTCCTTCTAACCTTTGTATTTACTATATATATATATCTCCCTTTAAAACATCTTGTTCTTTTTGAGAGCTTACTGTGGAGCCATTTACCATTTCCACATGAAAAATGATGTAAAATATTAGTATCTATTAAAAAAATATAACAATAACAGAATGGTATAGATACGACGTGTGAATGTAAATGAAGCAAGGAGTGTGTGCAATGACCGTTTACAAGACCAAGACCACAATTGTTTGGCAGTTAATCCTCTCTGCCTACCCCTGCGGAGAAACTGATGGTTAAATCATATATATATATATATATTTTTATTTTTTTTACGATGACTTCACACAGGAGGCCTTGAGGAAAATAATTTATCTCATGGCCTATGTCATCTTTGGGGATGCTGCGTGTAGGGTCTGCTTGATTGGAGGAAAGGGTGAAATTGTTATAAATACTTACACGTTTTGCTTTAAAAACTAAAAATGACGTTAGATGGATAAAAAATAAAGTAAAATATATTAAAAGTATCTATTTATCACACAAAAAAAAATTGTAGAGAGAAAACTTCACATTAATATTTGAATGTATTTTTTTTCTGAAAAATAGAAATATTAAACGAAATGATACTCCTCTGGGTTAGCCTTTTCACATTTATTCAATTCAATAGATATATTAATGCATAATATAGGTTTTTAAAGGTCTTTATGAGGCATATTATTACTGCTGGTTTCCATAGACAATACGTAAATAATATAACTGACCGTTCCTTTCAACAGTCATATTATTCTTTCGAAACAATGGCCAAGAGATTAAGGTCCTTAAGTTGTCATTCACAAGTCATAATGTGGACATGTTCCTATCGAATATCAATAGGCCATTAAAAACAGATAAACGATACTTTCACATTAAGTATTATTGGGTATTTAAATATCTAATAATAATTGATAGTTACTTTGATAAGTTAGATATTGGTTAATTTTGGCAGCTGTCGGGTCGCAATCTGCAATTTCACACAGTAGGCGGTCGATAATTGGGAAACGATTGATTGGTTCATTCTAAAGAAATAAATTAGAATAATGAAGAGGAATTTCAATGGTTTGTTTCTTTTTATCACTTATAAGTGATGGTTTTTTTATCACTTATATTATATGGATCACTTCATTTGAAAGTGATGGCTTCTTGTGCTTTTCATATTCATTCAACAAAAATTCAACATTGTTTGATGAATTTTTACTTTATTGCAATATATTTTATTCACCCCTGATGAAGGTTCAGGTCGAACCAAAACCGGTTAATTAATGTTATTTGTAATAAAGTGGAATTAAAAAATTATCATTATGACTGTTTAATCAGTATTAGAGAGTGATTCCTAGATAGTCGTTAGTTTGCCCTGGTGAAGAAACACCATTCAGATTCGAAACTTTGTCGAGTACTTCCCAACCTTCCTCTAACTCATATCCTTTTAGTGTATTATTTTATTTTAACACTATCTGAAGTGCCGGGCATTGCCCGGGCTTTACACAGAACTTTTAGAAATCAGGTATAGACATCAATTTTCCTCGTCTTTTGAACGTCAAGTGCGTAATATTTCATTAAAAACTATCTTTCTCTTAATATGAACGAGTTTAATAAGGAAGATTGTACGCGCCCGGTACAAGCGTACTCTTACCTTACTTAGGGCCGGTATATCAGTTGGTCTAAAGCTCGGCTTTGAAGGAATGTGGAGCTCAGCATGGCTTTGCACACAATCCGTCTATCAGTCGTAATCCTAGAGTTGACCAATTTTAAACGTTTAGTCTATGATAATTTTAGTAATTTCTATGCCGAACCAATCTATTTATGTAAGTATCTTTGGACTCTATGGTTTTATCAAACAACCAAACGTCAAACGATGTCTAAATCGTCATCACTCGAAGTAAGTTCGAATTCCATGTTCATAGGTAAACTTATTCCTCCAATGTAATTTATTGCGTTCGTACGTAGCATGTACGTAGCAGATCGAAACCGAAGCAATGTGAAATCTAACAGATGACAGATGTGTTTTTGCCAATAGCGCTACAGCGTCTAGCAAAGTAACTATTCTGCGGCTTACCATGGCTTAAGCGGCCTCGGCGGTTTAAGTTGAGCGAGGAATGTGCTCCTTAGCAAAGACTGATATACCGGCCCTTAGATTGCAAGGAGAATATATGACGAAAATGTAAATGGTAAAAGAAGTCGGGGACGCCCGAAGAAGACATGGAAGTTAGTTAGTTAATACTGTAAAATTTCATTAATCTCGAATAAAATGAAGATTTGTTTAAAAATTAAAACCGCGCCGCTGACACTATGTGTAATATTATAGAATAGAAAAATAGATTTTAATCCCTTCATAGCATGAAGTGATTTATTACACTTCAAGACTGATATACTTCCTTGCTCTTGAATTCTCACTAAAAAAACTAGCTGAACGTGTTAAAAAGAGCATAATTTATTGATTAATTTCCGCACACATCTGCAATAAGGCAGGTTGGTAATGGAGATATGGCTAGCATTGCATCATCGACTAGCAGCGACACCTTTACTCGTATGTAAGTAACTCACGCGATGATGACGCGTGTGACGTGTCCTTCGCAGGAACTTGTCGACCTGTCCACTACACACTATCGACAATTAATAAGGCTTTAATTGCTGAAGTTACTCGGAAGGAGTATTTTAACAGTCCATTGTTACAGCCGCGCTAACAAGCACCAAAAAACTTGATATTAGCTGTGTGAAGATTGTTGTTAAATAAATCGTAATGCATATTTATTAAAACACAGTTATTGTTAAATTAGTCCTTTCGTGTTGCAATGTGATATGTCGCTAAATTGGAGTATGGGTAATAATAGGTTTGTGAAGTTGTCGTGTCAATTTGGACTTTTTTATTCGATTTGTTTCTTTATTATAGTAGGCTCTTTTTTCTGCCTGAAGAAAGTTTGAAAAAATAATTGTCATTAAGATAGTGATGTTTCTTTAGACAAATTGATACTTTTCGCAGTATATTTGCCTATATATGATAAAAACATATACCAAGTATGAACACTAAGGTACTTACCAATTTTATTCTAGTCACCTAAAACCAATTTAAGCTTCTTAAACTTTTTTTAAACCAATTTAACTGCATGGATTTAGGAAAAAAATTGCATACATCTAAATAAAGATTAAACACAAACAAATTGTATAATTCCTTACTTGAAATTGAAAAATAAATGTTACAAAAATATATAGTTTATAATTAAATAGATAGGTATTTAAGTACCTTATTACAAATCTTAAGATTTCCGATAAGATTTTGGTTTTGAATTTTATTAAAAAGAGAAAATTAGATAATATATTTTGGAAGCGTGGTCTACGGTTCACATAACCACATGTACTACATATAGGTAAAAACTGACGATATTAATGAAATTTGAAGTAATTTATCAATCATGATTTATTAAATAAGAGAAAAATAGTGATATCTACCTATATCTATTTTTTGGAAGAGGGATCTACTTTTTAAAGAACTACTTTTGTTACAAGTAAAAACTGGAGATATAATGAAGTTCTATGTAATTTTACAATAATGATTTACTAAATAAGATAAAATTAAAAACATACTTTTTGGAACTTAGGTGGTGCTTAGCGTAGACTGCTGTTCGCAGAACTACTTGTATTATATGTAAAAACTGCCTATATTTATGAAATTCTAAACTTTATCAATCATAACTCAATGACTGTTAAGTATGACATTTTCTTCCAGGCGGGTGGAATCGATCTGAAGGAAAACCTGGCGGCGGGTGCTGCCTCTTGGCCTTATCCCTCCGTGTACCACCCCTACGACACGGCCTTCGCGGGCTACCCCTTCAACGGGTAAGTGGACACCACAATCAATCACTATTACCAACAATTATTATTAAACGGCCGCGACAATGAGCGACGACGACCGCCCAAGGAAAGTTTAACGAATATATTTGTGTTAATTGACTGTTGCGGTAATTATTATTGTTGGGCTGGGGGTCCTTACAGCCGATCAACGCTGTTCAAAATGTTAAAGTCAAATACAAATTTGAGGTTAACTTGTAAGGCTAAAATGTAATTGTAAGGTTACGGTGTAAGGCTAAAATACAATTATGAGGTTACGTTGTAAGGCTTAAATGGAATTGTGAGGAAAGTTTGTAAGGCTAAAACGTAATTGTGAGGTTAGGTACATTGTAATGCTGAACTATAATCAAGACTAAAATGTAATTTTAAGATTACGTTGTAAGGTTAAAATATAATTGTGAGGTTACATTGTGAGGCTAAAATGTAATTTTAAGGTTACGTTGTAAGGCCAAATGTAATTGTGAGGTTGTGTTGTAAGACTAAAATGTAATTGTGAGGTTACGCTGTAATGCTAAAGTGTAATCTTGAGGTTACATTGTAATGCTAAAGTGTAATCTTGAGGTTACATTGTAAGACTAAATATAGTTGTGAGATTACGCTGAAGGGCTAAAATATAATTGTGAAGTTACGTTGTAAGGCCAAATGTAATTGTGAGGTTATGTTGTAAGACTAAAATGTAATTGTGAGGTTACGTTGTAATGCTAAAGTGTAATCTTGAGGTTAAAAGTGTAATCTTGAGGTTACATTGTAAGACTAAAATATAGTTGTGAGATTACGCTGAAAGGCTAAAATATAATTGAGAAGTTACGTTGTAAGGCTAAAGTTTGATTGCGAGATTACATTGTAGGACTAAAATGAAATTGTGAAGTTACGTTGGAAGGCTAAAGTTTGATTGTGAGATTATGTTGTAGGGCTAACATGAAATTGTGAGGTTACGTTGAAGGCTAAAATTGAGGGGTTACGTTGTAGGAATAACTAAAGTAACATATTTTTTATTCGTTATAACACAACAAATCAACATAAAAAATTAAAATAAGAGAAATCAAGAAAGTAAGTAGGTTGGTACCTACTTACTAAAAAAAGCTAGAAGTTACTTAAAATATATTTTTTGGGAATTATCGTTAATTATTAAACATAATGATTTTGGTTGTCTAGATGTTCGTTATTCCTGCTAGAAATTATTCACGTTCGATGAACTCCAATTTGCTTTGAATTATTAGAGTCATTTTCAAAATTTGATCTGCTTGTGAGAAGAATAATGCTCTGCGCTAGTACACAGAATAAATTAGTTTTTGGATAAAAATGCCTTTGAAGGTTTTCAAATTTTTTATGTATTACCGAAAATTAAAAAAAATAGAACTACGACGTCGTAATTATTTGTAAATTATAGTAGTAGTATGTAAATTATAGTAAATATCCCGACAAATATATATTTTTGGTCTTTCTTTATATTGTAAGCATATAGTTTGTCAAACAGTGGTTCATTTGTATTGCGTTAAGTTTAGATTAGTAAAATTATTATTCATTCTCTAAAAATACCAACCGTCAAGCGTGACACAGAAATAGATTAATATACGCAACTTCTTGCTTTTTTAATTTGCTGCAACTCGGACTACTCAACACCAACCATATTCATACAATACACAATACAGGATGCAGCATTCATAATTCATATACCTATTATATTATTAGTATAGGTATACAGATTGTTATATGTTACTGAAAGTTATCCTAATAATCCTTATCGATCCACTGTGCTAGGGGGCTTGATACCTCTATCTGTAATACTCAGATGCAATATCATAAACACAGTTATAATGCAGAATTTAGTTAATGTGACGGTTAAGGGGCAAGGCTTTGAACTCCCATTCCGAAGGTCGCAAATAATTAAAAAGCCAAATAATTTTATTTGATCAATTTGTTTTATTTCACAATTACTTAATTAAAAATAATATATACTATGTTTGCGGCACGCTCCAGAGTGGAAGATACTTTCAGTATCGCCCTGGTGTAAGACCACCATTCAGAATTGAATCGTTGATTGAAATGGCTTTAGCCGTGTTTATTGACTAGATCTGATCTGAATTCAGATACTTCCCCACCCTCTTCCTCTTCCCCATCTCCTTCCCTTCTCCGCTTACCTTCAGCCTCACAACATATCCCAATTGGGGAGGCCATAGTCTCACTGGCTCCAGACGGGAGTAGTTGGGACTATAGGTGTTTACTATAAAAAAAACATGAAAACCAAAATAAATATGTTTTCTCTGTTGGAACACGGAGAAAAATCTTATTCTAAAATACGATCATTTTATTCGTAAAAAACGGTGAAAAACGGGACTGAATTTCTTACGAACAAATTAACAGTGTTTCAATGTTTATTGGCGGGAAAATGTAAGAATAATTTGTTGGTATACGTACAAAATTACGTACACCAACAAATTATTCTTACATTGAAAACCTGTTAATTTGTTCGTAAGAACTTCAGACCCGTTTTAACCGTTTTTACGAATAAAATGATCGTATTTTAGAATAACATTTTTCTCCGTGTAGTATGAAATTTCAAAATGTCATAGGTAGGTACTTATGTATGGACCGTTTTGCTTCCCGGTGTTATTTTATAGCATATATAATATTTAAAACACATTCGCACGTAAATGATTTTTGATTAATGGTGAGCATTCCTATTTTGCTTTCCTCGTTATCTCAAATCTTAGCCTTCGGAGATGTCTCACCAACCAACTGGATGATCTATATATACGTAGGTGCACTCGTATGTGGTTACCGTCGAAATATTGATCACACTTTACAATTCGTCCGGTCTCCGGTTCGTTTGATCAAAACACGTTCGCATCCTTTCGTCCCTTTATCTTCTCCCAGGATACATTTTGACCGAATTAATAATTTAGACGGTCGCCCAAATGTCCTGTCCGTCGGCCATTCTCTATTTTCTTTCTGGTGAACGGACACAGGATGCGATTGAACTGAGCGCGATATAAAGTAGATAGATTTCGTGGAAGAAAAATAATTGTTTTATCTCAAATCCGATAAGTTCTTGGACGTGTTTGAAATTTGCGCGGATATTATATTGCTTTTGGCACTTATAATTTTGTGTGAATCGAAGTGATGTCAGATGTAGCTTATTATTAGGTTAAGTTGGGTACCGTCTACGTGAAAACAAAACTATATATACCTACTCAATTATTTTAAGTTTAAATTCATTTACCATCAAATAATATTTTTACAGCATATTGCAGTAGGTATTTATAAATATTAGAGATTTTTTTCCGTAACATAATATTATATATTCAGAAAATAATATTTTTTTTAAGCTCAATTTAGCTGGAAACATACAAATCTTTATTATGGTTGGCATACATTTGATATCCTGATAGTCTTAACATCAGACACAACGTCGTGTAAAATTCGGGACCAAGCTGCTAACAATAAACTTCTTATGTAGATGACGATAAGGTTTAAATTCCCACTTAACTTCAGTCCCCAGTTTTGATTTCAACAAGAAAAAAATATTACCAAAAACGTTGTGTTTTATTTTGTTTCGCGTAGTTAACTCACAAATAATGATTTTTTTATCATAATCTGTCAAGGCATTTAACTTTCTACACTATAAATAAAAACATAACTTAAAAGACGTTCGTGAGTGTGAAATTTTCTACTTTATAACAGTTTTTATAGGCCCGATACACGAATAAAAAAATACTCGATTATTTCAAAAGGCAAAAAATATGTGTTTTACACGCAGTATTTAATTAAAGCATCTAAAATAATTTCAAGCGATCTAATTTTCAAACAAAATCAGTTGGTAGTGCACCACATTTATAAAAAATATCATCTACGTATCTAAGCTTTGCAACATTGAAACAAGAAACATATGAATTTGCATAGCCTTGAGTTGTAAAATAAGCGGATTTAGGATTTTGAAGTTAGGTTAGGATGTTAAAATTCTCTCGAAAAAATCGGTAGTTGTAAAAATTAATAAAAATAAAGTTTTGAGGCTACGCACGAGGTAGTTAGGTCGGTGCGCGCGCCCCATAGAGGGCGGCCCGTTAACACGGCCCCAGGCAGTGGACGGATCGGGCAGGGTCGAGGGTGTCCCTATGTCCATGTCCGACCACCGCGAATTATTAATGTCGGCGCCCGAAGAGGCCAGCCGCAGCCTCAGAACAGGATTTTCACCGACCGGGTGTTTTTCATGGTTTTCACATCGATTTTCAATATACCCATCGCAAATTACGAGCCTAACCAAAGAGCGCTTAACCCGTTTAATCACAGGAGACCATATTTGTCCCAGCTCACATAGGTCTCAAAGAAATCGTTGTTTCTCCCTTACTATCATAGTCAGAAATGTGATCTAAACGGTATTGGAAAGAGAATACAACAAACTATATATTCAAATCTAAAAGAAAACCACAAAAAAATTAAAATTTACCCCTTTCTGAAACCAAAATTTCCGATAGCAATTTGAAAAAAAATTATGGAACTTTGTGAATTTTTTAAGAATGTTTTTTACATGAAATGAAAAAAAGTGAGGTGACAGTAAGGTTTATAATTCATTTATCTTTTTTCATTATCAGTAATTTTAGTTAGAAAAAAAAGTAAAGTGAGCCATTTTGAACACTTTTTAAAGTTTTCGCAAAAAAAAAATATTTCAAAAAATACATAGTAATTTTTAAAAGCCTATTTCATCACCTTTCGAAAACAGTTTTTAGTTTTCGAATACGTTAAAAAATGTTCCATTTATTTGGATTTTATTGCAAAGCGGGAATATTTTTAGCATCTGACAAAATACGCCAATTTTTTAAAGATAATACATAACCTCGCACTATGAGTTTATATAAAATATTTTTTATTCCTAATAATTAAAATATTCCGATTGATGTTTCGACTCCATTAGATATTAATATTTTTAATTGAATTTAGTCATAACAGAAAGCTATCTTAAACTCGAAACGTATAGTTTTAATCACGAACTTCACCTTCCAAGAACTTTACATTAAATAAAGCTCAAACATTTTTGTTATATTTTTCGAACGTTTTAAAGAAAAGTGTCTTCTTTTTCTTCTTCCTTGCACTGTCCCAACTCATTGCCTAGCTAGGTTGTTACAGTCGGCTGTTTGTTGTTTTAAAGAAAAGTGGGTTTTGTAAAGCTACTACTAATGGTAAATGTTGCTTTCCAGTTAATATGATTCAACCGAGCAAATAAAATAAACTCGACCCGACAAGATACGTTTTTAGATTTTCACGGCCAAAAGCATTTTCGTTGTTTGTTTTTGGGGTGTTATGCCGTGTTGTGCTACCTCCTTCTTTAGCCGACGTTTCGGACAGCGTTGCAGTGTCCATCATCAGGGCAGATCCGGCAGATCACATCGACGGATCTGCCCGATCTGCCCTGATGATGGACTCTGCAACGCTGTCCGAAACGTCGGCTAAAGAAGGAGGTAGCACAACACGGCATAACACCCCAAAAACAAACAACGAAAATCGACCCGACAAATTTACAAGAAATGGACTCAAAATTCCAAATGTCACTGTTCCCAAAATCGTCCTAAGATATTGAATCGTTACTAAATACTTGGAAGTTTTAATAATATTACATCATTGTGTTTACCAATTAACGATTGAAACGTATCCACCGGGAAGAAAACAATGGCTAACCAATTGAAATGGGAAATTACCATTATTTTATCTATTTTGGTGGGCGCGCGGCGCGTGTGACATGCAAAGAAGGCTCTCAGAAACACGACTTAATCTTCCCCGACGTCTAAACCTACTGACTAAGAATCACATCGTTTCGCAGCAGGGGTAAGCAGATGTCACATCACTATTGTTATGTGTTGCACATCACTATTGATAAACTATTTGTCATCTATGGTCACCCTCGAATAGTCTCAATTAATAAAATCTGTAATATAACATATTTAACAGTGTTAACCTGTAATAAATATATAACGAAACAGCAGAAATAATGGACCGCTAGACCACTCTTTTTTGGCAGATAGTTCTTGGTTTATTAACATTCATATTATATGCCTATATATATATATCTGTCATTCTGGTTCATCACATCGCCTAACTCAAGAATTTGATTCACTCGATCATTTCATGTCTTTCTGATCGTTTAATGTTCTCGAGTACTTCTTCCATTCTCTTTGGCGTTATATGATACTCATTTCTTCGTTCATCTGCTCTACATGACCGAAACATCTAAGCGTCGCTTACATCGGCCTTGTATTACTTTCGGATCTCCATGCCTCGACTCGGTCAAAAGTGGTTTTTACTACACATACCTACGTCTCGGTACTCAACAGCATCCATCCTTACTCTTCCAGTTCCATGCCTCGCTGCCATACATCAGAGTTTATATCAGCACTCCATGGTGGACAGCTTTTGAACCTTTGAGTCTTTGGAAAATTAATTTAATTTTCTGGGTGTTAGGCGTTATGATGATGCAGTAAATCTGTAACATCAAAACAGCGCAAATGTAAGCAGCAGTTAACAGACAGATTAAATCTTTACGTTCATATTACTGTTGTATCTTCCCTGCAATGGATAGGCTTTGGAAATGCGCCGTGGCGGAATTTTACACTTCGTGATTAGCATTCTGAATTTTGTTAAGCGACCATCAATCAACAGAATTTGTTCGTTTCGCATTGGAGATACAACCAGTTGATAGTGTTTTATGGCTTGGTCCTGTGTTTTATGAATATACCTTCCTCATATCACTTGTAAAATTTTACTATTTATGTCGTTAGACTTTTTTGTTTATATCTCTATAAATTACACAGAGAGAGGAGAATAATTGATTTTTATGGAGTTAATTTTCATCTGCATTGCAGAATACAGCAAGAAAAATTAACAACAACAAAATACAAGGTTTTTTAAAAACTTAAATAAGTGGAATGTAAAAAAAAATGTGCTTAGTTAAGAGTCGACTCCACCAATTTCTCGAAGGTACATCTGTATCGAATAATCTGTCTTTCACCAAATCTTTTCACATTTTTATGTCACTAAATAGATTCGCTGTTTTTGAACGTACAACAATGTGATATACTGTGTTTGAAAGCAGATTAAATACTCTTTCAGATTTCAACATTACAAATATACTTATAGAATAATTAAAAATTATGCGAGATGGTCGCTTGGTCTAACACTGCTTAAAACGTAATACATCTCACCGTAATAGAAAAGGAGATTGAACGGCTTTTATGAGTCCGTCTCAGATAGTGCCGTAAACGGTGCAAAAATACTAACTACTATACTAGCGATGTGCTGTGTAGGTACTGGAAGCTAAAATCAACATCTGACAGTAAAAGTGGTGTAAAAATAAAGAAAAACATATTGCAATTGTGGTGAAAGGTATCAGGTGTGATTCAATGTGTGAAGAAAGGCCTAGCGATGTCTATTATATATATATATCGGAGCTCGAGCACGGATTGCGCGGAGCGGATTGGGTCCTCGAGTGTGGTTCTAAATAGGGAGTCCGCAGCTCGGCGCAGTAACGCCAGCGGGGTACTAATAAAACACACGTTTATTACCCGAGATATAAAAACAGCCGCAGGAAGTCTTCTACATGAGGTTGCCCAATCTTTATGTCAACCGACATTGACCGATACAGATTTACTAGGCCATCATTTTTCTATCATCTTCGTGGCCTGACGGATACCAATATGGGCACGGAATACCCCATTCCGGTATCAATAATGAGATTATTTTAATGATATCATTCGTATAAGAGAAATGTAAAGCGGTTTGAATGTTAAATTGGACGTGGGACGTAATTGAACCGTATGGACAGCTCTAGACATAATTTGTTCGAGAATGTTGATGGTTGATGGATGAATATTATTTTTAAAATACATTCGCAAACGTGGGCTTGCGTTTGTACATAATTATAATTTATTTCTTAATAAAGAGTTATACAGTGATAAATAATATACAGTTTTTCATATACAAGGTGTAACAGCAAATACACGAAGGATTTAAAAGAGAAATTTCTGACCATATTTGGAGTAAAAAATATATATGTCATTTCCTGGTTCATTGTCTCGTTCCAGCAGTACAGTAACACACGAAACAGTGTGCGTATCACGTGATCCCGCCGCGAAATGTAGGAGTGTGATCAGTGGCGACGTTTGGTTGAAAAATATTTACATTCATATGTATATATTTTTTTAAATAAATTATCTTCGGTTAGCAACATGACATTTAATTTTTGTATTCCAAATATGCTCAAGAATCGCTTGTTAAAATTCTACCGGTACCTACGTGCTATTACAACCTGTTTACGTAAAATTACTTTATTAAGTTAGCAAAGTTGTTTCAAATAATATATTATTATGTTATTAAAGATCATTTGTAATAATATTCAATAGCTCCAATACTACACACATTTTTTAAATCACTAATAAAATTAAAAGGAAAATTACCCATTTAAAATAAATTCTGTTACTACGATATTGTGCGTTGTTTTATAACATCTTGCTAACCGGTTTCGGGGTGGTCGTTTCATCGTCAAGGCGATATTCAAAATTTAATGTAATCCTGCTGATCCTGCGTGAAATCCAGCTCGATGAACTCAAATTTGCTTTAAAAATAAAGTGTCACTTATAATTGTTAATTAAATTAATAAACTTTAAAATAAAGTTTCAAAATTGGAACTGATTGGTGATGATTTCATAAAAGCGATAAAGGTGGTACCTACCCATAATATAATATTTTAACAAACAATTTTTTTAATCGTCTTTTTTTTTTTTTTTACTGGTCTATAATCTAATACATAATTGTATAAAATGCCATCACAAAATTATTAGATAATTTTCCAAAATATTACTTAATTTTTTATTCTTCTGTAGGTTTAGAATTCCAAACGAAGAGAGGGAGAATTTTCTTATCATTATCAAGAAATTAATTATATACATATCCGTAAAATCATCCCCTTTTGAACGCGGATGTTCGTTCCTTCCCACAAAACCGCCGACCCTTTACACCCTTTGTAATACACTCGAAAATTTCACTTTATATTCCACCACTTAATTTAAACCAATGGAATAAGGATACACTTCCAAAAGGTTTCAAGAAATTAAATAGATATTTAGAGGCCCCATGAAATAAACATGTAAATTAAATACCCACATATCTGCCTACATAAATTCTTCCCGTTTCGGCGGCTTTACTGGAGCGGACCGCACCAATACCACAATTAGTAGCGTCATACTTTTCCCTTAGTTTTACATCAATCTTCTTCTGTCTAAGAATCACAATTGAAACAATTCAGGGACCAGAGATGTGGAACTTTGGAGGAATAATATCATGTGTGTGGAAACGCTAACGTGTCTCTGGGTAACTCCGGTTCAATGACCTCTAGAACTGGATTTGATTTGATATTTGATTGTCGGAACTATTCAGACATTTGACGGCCTAGTATTCGAGGGGCTAGGCACTCAACTAGCAATCCGGAAGACGTTGGTTCAAATCCCGGTATGCTAAAAATTTGTCATAATTTTATTCCTTTAAAATAATATGTAAGATATTTCTTAGTTTCGCCTTGGTGTAAGATCAACATTCACAATGAAAAGTTGCTTGAAATGACTTTACCTGTGTTAGGTGACTAAATATGAATCGCAAGGTCTTCCCCAACTTCCTCTTCCCCAACTCCTTCCCCTCCCCTTTACCTTCAGCCTCAATTGGGGATACCATAGTCTTACTGGCTCCAAACGGGAGCAGTTGGGACTATTGTGAGATTTTCATATAATTAAACGGATAAAATAGGTTGAAATACCTGTCAAAATTATTTTATTAATAAATAATTGAAATTTTGTTCCTTATGTTTAAATATTTGACAGATGTCATAATTTTTCAAGTTTTCTGTTCATTATGAAGGTATATTTCGGATCGTCAAAATATTTGTTAATTATGAAACCCAGTGATTTTTCACGGGTCTGCGCTAGCATATTACAACATCAAGTTATCACAAATTTCAAGTTATGATATAATAAGAATTTCCTAATGCGAGATGTTAATACGAACGCTATTCATTCTGGTAGGAAGACTGCTTCTAACAACTAAGTGATACCTATAATTCAATTTGTATAAAGTGATTTTGAATTATGTAATAAATAAACAATAAAGGCTGTAGCACTGAACAGGTAAAATTTAGAAGTAAATTTATACTAGATTAGGCATCTATACCGACCAACAAAGTCTAGACAGGGCGTGTTGATGTTAAGGCCGGTCTCTTGCGACCAATTTTACAAACAAAATCTCAAACATTACCATAATCATGTGGCAGGGCCACAACGTTGGTTGTTTTCTATGGGCCACGGAAAGCAAAAACATTGCGGCTCGGACCTAACCATCCACAAAATGCGTACACATTTTCGTCGGAGGAGACGCCGCTTTAAAAATTACACCGAAACCAAAATTATTGGTTCCATTAATTGGATTGCGAAAACATTTTTATAAAAGAAAGTGCATTAATTCGAAGTCCAAAGATCGCATGAAGCATTGATTTTCATTGGTCTGCAAGTAGCAACATTATCTCTCAAGATATTATGCTTACAAAATTATTCGGCCGAATTTGTAAGACTACAGGCCAATGAAATCGGATATCTGCTCAAGAAAGATTTTCATGTTTGTTAAATTTCACAAGGAGTAAGGAAATATTTACCTTACTTCGAGCACACGGATTCATCCACAACAGACTTAAAACCGTTCATGTCGTCAGTGGGCTGTACCCACGCGTTTTTTTGTTAATATTACATAAATATTACGATGGATAGATCACGGAATCGATTCACGCAATAAACAAAAAACGGTTACGATTTTTAAATGATTTTATTCGTAATTTATTTTAGACTTGTTTAGATTTATTCCGTGAAAAATGACGGGATAGTCATAGAAGCGCTTTTGAGTGTTAATATCTCGTTGAAACGTATTTCACTATTATCACGCCGATAGCAGTGCGCGGTGGCCGGATTCGGTAATTAGGAAAGCGTTGGAGGTCAATTTGGACTAAATGGAGGTAAAAAAGTGGAGCTAATTTTTTCGCTTGGTATCTCATCTAACCAAAAATCGGTTCCAATTTTAAAAATGGCAATTAAAGTCATTTTCTGTTATAAACATTTTACTATAAGTAGGTACTTTATCGCTTGTCTGAATTGAATGAAACTAAAATTCACAGCAAAAGTTCTAGAGTTCATTGAATCGGAGTTACAGGAGCACTTATCATTCAATTGGCCAAATGTACATTATAGAGTTTACACGGAGAAAATTTTTAATTCTAAAATATGATCATTTTATTCGTAAGAACGGTTAAAAAGGGGTCTGAAGTTCTTACGAACAAATTAGGAGTGTTTCAATTTTTATTGGCGGGTAAATGTAAGAATAATTTGTTGGTATACGTACGAAATTACGTATACCAACAAACTATTCTTAGATGTTCCCGCCTATAAACATTGAAACCCTGTTATTTTGTTCGTAAGAACTTCAGTCCCGTTTTTACGAATAAAATGATCGTATTTTAGAATAACATTTTTCTCCGTGTACCTTTATAGGACTCTCTTTATCCCATTTTACACCTATATTTAAATACATTGCATCCATTAATAACCCATTCCAAGGATATTTGCATACATGAGATTCAAATCTTTACCTACATTTATATATATTATATAATCTATCTTCGTTTCGTGTCGTTGCTTTGCTATCATACATATATCTAACTTCATTTATATAATGTCATAGGTTTATGTCATCGATTTATTAATACTTGTATTATGCAATGTTTCAGTCACAAAAGTCAATACATATTGTATTAAGCACATATGGCGCATATAAATATTATGTTCGTGAATAATATGTATTATAATTTTATTGGACCCGCAATTAATGGATGTCAAAAGGAGACGGCATGCACGTTCATACAGCCGATGAAATTCCGGCTGCACATCTGAATTGCATATTGAATTCCTGGTGCATCGATCAAGCTTTATTAAATCATACGCGTTAGTATTTGCATTGGTATCATCAAAACTAAACTCACATTTTTGCCAGGAGGCATAACATCTCTCGAAATCCACAAATTATATAAAGTAGGTAAGATTAAATAATTGCACACATAAGAAAAACTATTATAAAAAGTATATTCATTTGTGAGATTAGATCAAAGTATGATGAGTGAAAAATATATTTTAATATATATCATGAATAATATTTGAGGCTTTCAAATCCGAGTATATTAATACGATAATGCCCGTACGGTTCAAATTAAGGAACCCGACTCTGAGTAAATCTCCACGCCACACTGCATGGACACCATTCTGAGCCGTCCGTGAACGTGCATTTTTCCACGGAGCTGCTGCCTAATATACACACTTAGATCTCGCCCATACGCGTTTTGCAAACGTAAGTGGCGCCATCTATAATACTATATTTAAGGAAAAAAGTATGAAGAAGAGGAAACATTTTTCGCTTTTATTCAATACTAAGAAGATTTATGTTCCTCTCATTATTCACGGTATTAATGTAAGAATGTCTACTATTATATATCTACCTATTAAATATAAGTATTCTGTAGTTTAATGTTAATAATAGTAGTTAGTTTTGCAAAAGGGTGATGCTTTATAATAATTTGATTTGAAATAGAAAAATCAGAAAACGATTCCCACGGAATTGAAACCAGGACCATAGATCATAGCCCCTCTGGTCTTATTAGTGTCATAGTTAGACCAAGAACTACCAACATTATCTTAGCAGAGCAGCCAATACAAAACTATGCGTTAATAAAATGAAGATAATATATATATATAATATATATATGTATTATTGTCTTTCAATAAAAATTTCTTTCTAAACTGTAAACCTATGTAATAATGTTTGTATTTATCTTATAAGTTTTTGATTATTGATTACAAATTTAATTAGAACGTTATTTTTTGCTGTAAATACTCCTCCCATAAACACGAGCTCTTTGAGCTCAATTTATGGAGTAGTAGAATAATTATGTATAATTGTATAACTTGTCAATATATAACCACCTGTATGTAAAATCTTTTTCTTATTAATAAATAAATAAAAAAAATAAAATAAAATAATGTTGACAATTCTTAGTCCAAGTGTTTTACTGTTAAAAATGACGATAAGGTCAGATTACCTCAATGGTTAGAGCAGAACCCGGCAAGGCTAAGGTCCTGGAATCAATTCCTAGATGCGACCGAATATTTTTTTTAAATTTTTTTTAAATTTTTTTGCTTCAAATTATCGTTTGTAATCGTTAATATTGTCTTCAAGGTTAAATATTGTAAATAAATAAATAAAAAATGATACAATTATATATAATATGCACCTTTATATATAAAAATCTCATGTCACAATTTTCGTCCGAGATAAACTCCGAAAGTACTTAACCGATTTTGATGAAATTTGGCTTATTGTGTGGAATTTGGTCCAACTTAAAAGATAGGATAGTTTTATCTCGATTATTGACCTCAATATTTATTATTGCGAATTAAATGTTTTTTTGGGACAATTATTTGTAAGTGTTATAAGTTTCTGACAGATGGCGGTGTGAGTTAATTTATTAACATAAAATTTGGTTATCTAGGTTAGGTAACCATCCAGCAGATGGTGTTGTGTTTCTTTAGCCACAGCAGCGCGTAAGCGGGTCAGCTGGTGTATATATATATACCAATTGAAGTTTGTTGTGGGCGTAATTGTATTTCCGAAAAAAGTTTAATTTTTTCTAAATTTCTCTTTTCTTTTCGGGTGAATATAATTGAACATAAAATAATAAGTTCCTAAGCAATTTTATTGATACATTGTGGTCTCGTAATCGAATGGTGCAAATTTGCGCCATCTCATCATTGATAATATGTGTATTAGTAGACCTCTGGCATCGAGTTATTTTTCTTGAAAACCTATCAATTATTCTGTTTAATGGCTGGATAATTCTTGAGGAGTAAATAATCACACGACCAGTTTAGTACTAAAATGCAAAGACTGCATTTCGAATCGTTCGGCTTCTGGGGTTGTTTAAAAATTACATTCTCAACCACTCCCCTCCATTGGGGGTTGTTCATTTATTTTTCAGTGGCGCACATTATTTACTATTTTGAGAGGGGGTCGGACGATTTGGGCATTAACGAAGCTAATGCCCCTGCCTCCCTTTATATTTCTTCGCCCCTCGCTCGGTTAACGAGCCGCCACTGCTGACTGCGCAGTGGCGTAGCATGATTTATGCATTTTTAATTGCGAGGCAAGAGTTGGACCCGACATCGCGACGGGCACAGAGGCGCGCGAATGTGAGACGTCATTTTTTTCCTCCAGTTCTGCGGAGCGGGTGCTTTTTTAACGTATTTTTTCGCAGATTACATTAACAACATCCAACAATTTAATCTTACGTTTGACGTTATGGGCATTTGCATGTACACTCCAGTCGTTCATTAGACAATTAAAATGTCATTCTAACATTATTTGCTAAGGCCTTTCGTTTAATTTCGATTCCATAAAACTCCACAAATCTAATGCGAATACAGAATGAAACAAATACTTTGTTTTAAAACACTTTCTTTTAATTTTTATTTGTCGACCGGTTTCGATTAAACTGAACCTTCTTCAGAACAATAAACATATAATATTTCTATTGTCCGGACTTCAGTTATATATTTTATTTAATGTCCTGAAGAAGGTTGAGTTCAACCGAAACCGGTCGAGGAATATAAATTAAATTAAAGTGGTTTTAAAACAAAGTGTTTGCTTTCTTCAACAATCTAACGCAAATGTTGAAACGTTTACTAACTACAATGTGTCAAATGTCTGAGAAGACCGCAACTAAAAAAGGGAAATTTATAAATTTTCTAACATTGTTTTTTTTTTGTACTTGGTGTTCTTTTTTTGTTCCCTTTCTTATCGAGAGTTGACAATATTAGTGTTAACCTACAGCACGAAACAACTCTGGGTTTAGCTTTAGTTTAGTCATAACTCGAATTAAATGTCTGCAGCGTCAAAAATAGACACGGAGATACATTACTCACTGCATTAGACACGTCGAAAAAATATTTAGAAATATATTTGACACAGGTAATCAATCAGAGTTATGCATCACCGAGGCGCGAGATAACCTCCTAGATTTGGAAATCCACACCTACTTTCGATGCAAATGTCATTTCTAACCCTTCACAACACATGTAAATGATGTGTGATATTTTGCTGTGCTCATTACAACGTTGTCGTGAGGAAAACCCCGCCGCCCGTTCTGAGCCAGATCATCAATCAAAATTTTAACGCGCATCTGTTTTGAATGTGTCTTTTATTATTTTATTAATATTAAATTGAAGCTTAGCCCTCGAGCGTTCGGTACCACGATTCTTCTTCTGCTAACGACGCCTGGTTAGAGGGTGCTCATTGTACGGATATATTAATTATAAGGGGTGTCTGTCGAATGCAATGAAACGTAAGCACACAAGAATACACGCAGGATAATGGGTTACATCTTCTTTTAACGTCTCGTCTCGCATACAAAATGCTGTTATATGGTTATACAAATAAATCTTATATACACACCTTTGCGTAAATGCACATAATATATTATCTTTGATCATACCTACGCTGATGAGATGGATAATGGCGCGCAGGTTTTATTATAAAAAAACATACATTTTATATCGTAGGCAGCAAGACATTGAACTGAAAGAGGATGGAAGAAAGTTGATAGTTGCATTACGAATGAATTCAAATAAGTACTTGAATGGGATCGATATACCTTGATATATCAGAGTCTTAGAGCAGTAGTGTCGTTTGGCGAAACGTTTAGGTTAGGTTGAATATTGTGTCTCCCCAAAAACGAGGAGACTTGATAGAACTATATTAACTAGAATTAGCTTATAAGAACACTGTTAATAAATACATTAAACTGTTTAAAAGACAGATATTTCATTCATATTATACAGGGTGTTAAGGGATGTGCTAGACTTACTTTAACTGCTTCTAGAAACTTTATTTATTTATTTTATTTATTTATTTACATTTGATACATTTAAAGCCAAAATAACAAATAATATTACATAATAAGAGAATATATTTAAAATGAATACAAGTGTTATTACGTTGTTTTAGGTCGATATTAGTTCCTAGCTAGGATAATAACTTTGCTGCGGATACTTGCACAATCAACTGCACAACATCTTAATTTATAAAATTTACATCCCTGATTTTTTGATCTCCGGTGATATATTATTTAATATTTTTATTTTCAATTAAAATCATAATAAAAAACAATAGGTATTGGACAGTTAGGGGTGAGGGGTTGGTCGGTTACTCGGCTCAGCGACCAGTGATAGTTGACAGATTTGTGTTATTTTTTTATTTTGGAGAAAAATTAAGGCATAAAAAAAACGAGTGTGATTTAGATCACACGACTGAAGTAACACTTCTTTATTTCCATCTATATGTATGTGTATAATTTATACATATTATATTCGTTTTCTACAAATATTTATTTATTTAAATTTATTATCGTTCGCCTCGCCCGATCACACTTTTCGTAACGCTCTCGTTACGCATTCGGCAGCTTACTTCCCAAGTCAAGCGTTCGTAAAGTAGTTTTACTTAAAAATTCATCGGAGGCCAAAATTTCATTTACATTTTTTTACTCCAAACAATATTCGGAATCACTGTTCAAAGTAAGTCAAGTCGTTTCTTAACACTATGTACAGGAATCTACACATAGCATGGGTAAACTACATAGTATATTTATGTTATGTGTTACTTCTTCAGCGTTGTCCATTGCCTATGAGCATGTCAAGTCTTAATCCGACAAACACACTCCAACAGTGCGGATTTCATCACACACAGCAATAGCAATAACATTGATTCAGCATTTGCATGGCTACAAAACTTACATTAATTTCCAATCAGGTCGATGCAGGTACACGCGTCGGATGGGTCAGAATAATTATGGATTAAGTCCACATTTAAAAAAAAAGAACTATATACCTTATGTATTAATACAAGTGTAATTATAAGAATGACACAACAACGTTAACAATTATTATAAGCAATAATAAAATTATTAGCCTGGAACACTCATCCACATTTAAAAAACTTCCCGAGAAAAGATACATGCCGCCGACGGGACAATTAAAAAAAAAATAACAACGTTGTGTAAAATTTTCTTTAAAATTGAATTCGGAGCAAACAAAGTGAAGTCGTTAGAATTAGTGTGAATTTAAAGGTGTATTTCATCTTTGGTGATGTTTTATGGAGGGTTTTATAGTGAAACTTTTAAACACCTTAGATTATTATGAACATATAGAAATTAATAATTTCTCAATCAAATCTTAATTTTTTTTTTTATGAATTGAGTTTGCATGTAATTGGATTTTTAAATGGAAAATCTATCAAAATATGTAATTTTTTTTGTATAAACATCCAGATATCCCAAATGCCTACGTTAGATCAAATACTAATCTCAGAATCGTCATTGATGGACTTGATCCATAATTATTCTGGCGTATGAGTGTCGAGCTTCGATGACATAGAGCACCGCGGCTGAAGCGGTTAATCCACACAGCACGTAGGTATAGTGCTGCTGGCAAAATGGCTGACAATCTAAATCCTATATGCAACACTTGTCACCGGCTAATCCCCTTTCTGTTAAGTGGTACAGTAAGCCCAGCGTACCTCGCATCGGGAGCAGTCGAAGAGATAAATTAAATTAGTGGATTGGCGATTCCGCGGAAAGCTGTTTTGTTTCTTGGGTCGATTAACACAATTTAAACTGAATTTACGTAAAACTGAGACACATAAGTAAAATATGGTTAGGTTAAAATACCCTTCCTGGAAAACTAGTCAAATAGGTAAAGCATAAGAATTGGTTAGAAAAGACTGTTCCTCATAATCGAGTCAAATAGGTGAACATGAGGATTGTATAGGAAAACTGTTTCTGGAAAACGTGTATGGAAGACTATTCCTCTATTACAAATATCAGGGGTGAAGCATATGTCTAGGTTAGGTTAGGAAGACTGTTCCTGGAAAACGTGTCAAAAGGTAAAGCATAAGGATTGTTTAGGTAAAATGTTTCTAGAAATCTTGTAACATAGGTAAAACTTAAAATGTTAGATTAGGAAGACTGTTCTTGTAATTCGAGTCACAGAGGTAAAGCGTAAGAATTGATTAGAAAAAGACTGTTCGTGGAAAAATAGTCAAAAAGGTAAAGCATAAGGATTGTATAGGAAAACTATTTGTAGAAAACGTGTCACATTGATAAACATAAATTTGATAGGTTTGGAAGACTGTTCTAATACAAGTCACAAAGATAACAAAAAGCATAATAATTGGTTAGAAATACTATTCCTAGAAAACGAGTCAATAAGGATATTACAGGAAAACTGTTATACACAGATAAAACGCAACATGGTTTTATGTGACTGTGACACGAGTCACAGAGATAAAACATGTGGTTAGGTTAGTGTTTTCGTAAAGACTATTGCATTAAATGAAATATTATAATCGTACTTCTTTATAATTATTAAACTCATACACCTTCGAAAGCGTTTATGGCTCCATCGCATGGCATCGATCTTATAGCAACACGATGTTAGTTGGGTTAACGCGATGAATGCAAAATGCATTCATCATATTGGTTACCAGGTACATACTTGCCTGCATAACTTACTGGCTGCACAGGCAACACACACGGATTTTATAGATTTGCTTTAAAGAATGGACACCTTATGGGTGCCATATTATTGACAATATTTATAATTAATTAGGTACTGTTATATCCACTAAAATATGAAGCGGGTTTAATAAATCAGATAAGGTTCATAATTTCTTTACAAGTTGTGGAACATTTCAATCACAGCTGGTTAAAACACACACTGTCTAACACTAAAACCTTGATGAGATTTTATAAAAATCATTATTTGTTCGACCGAATAGGTAGGTACTCATTTCGTTATTATCACCAATAAGAGGTTATAAACAGAATACATATAGATTACACAAATATCTTGTTTTAATTACAAATTACAATCAGTTCCTATCTACTTATCTAAGTAAAATTAAAAAAATAGGTAATTATGAATAGAGATTTTTTTGAAATTTTAAAGCTTTGTCATAAGTCCTTCAGAACATAATCAAAATATTAGTGTCTGTCTGAATAAAGCGATTAATCCATAAAAAATCTGCCCACCTATATTAAATGACCTAGTAGGTACTCTTTTTTAGTAGGTACCCACTTAAAATATTTATCTTTAATAGCATTTTTTTTCACCAGAAAATCTTTTAATTATTCATTTCGTATTTCTTGAAATGTTACTTGACTGACTGCCTTGATTAATTAAAGGGTCTGCGGTTTTTAGCTAACATGCAATTATCAATCATTCAATATGCAATAGGTACCATTATAATATCATAAAAAGGAAATGCACAAAATAGCCAAGTAAAATTATTATAACAATATGAAGCGAAGGGTTCATTGAGCTACATGAGCATTTAGCCAGCGGCGAATATAACTAAATTTGTACCACGGTAATACCATTGTACCGGATGTCAGTCTCTTGTGATACCTTCACGTGCTAATCACTGACGACAAAAATGGTTTTCGAAGCTATGGCGGTGTGACATGAATACTTAGGGGCGACTGCCATAAATGCAGCGCTTTTGCAGGATAAGTGACAAACGTTATTATCAAAAACACAAGTAGTACCTAGCTACTCGCGAGAGGGGTTACGTGATCAAAAAGATATTTTAACATTAATTTAAACATTCAACTTTGAAGATGCTATGGAGAGGGTCTCATTGAGGAGACGAAGAAGTAAACATGGGTCTCAAAGACACCCATGTTGTAGGAAGAAGGAAAGACAGAGTTAAACTGTTGAACTCAAAAACAAGTCGTAGAAGCGACCTGTCCGCATGTGACAAATAATGTCAATCGTCTACATATTTCGGGTGTGTTTGGGAATCGATGACGATAGTTCCTCTGAGCACCTTCCATTGTAACACCGGTAGAACAAGGATAGCATACTTACCTGACGCCTGTGCTCTAAGGATTGCAATCCGCATGTTAAGGGAATTTATCAAACGGACTACCCGTTTCTGCAAGGGTTTTTGAAGTAAATACTTCTTTACGCACGCTTGACTTGAGGGGTAAACTGGAGAATGCGTTACGGAAATTACAGCGTTACGAGAGGCGTAATATCGGGCATTACGAACGTTACGGAGGCGAACGATAATAAATTAAAATGAATGTTGCGGTTCATTCCTCACAATCTAATCATAACAACAGTGCTCAAATCCATAGTATTAACGTTTGGAATGGGTGCTGGCATTTATTTTTAACTTTGTAAGAATTAAATCAACAATCCCATTCTAAGCGTAATTCCTATAATAAAATGAATCAAATTTTTGTTTAGAGTGTGCATCGAAACGACTGATTTCTCACGATGATTGGTAACAATCCAAACGAATCTTCAATATAGATTCTTATACACTGATGATTGGAATGGTTTTATTCGATGCCAGAAAGAAAATTAAAACTCTTCAAAACAAAATGTCTAGAAATTGTTACATAGTTAATGCCCAAGAAATACAAAAAAATAGATTGGATTACTAAAGAAGTATTCACTTCAGCCGTGTAGTCTATTTTTCGTGTCTGTTACAATTTTTTACTTCAATAAAACGGTGGCTCGCAATAATAATTATGAACTCTAGCAATGGATATGCATACCAGAAAGCGGTCAAATTGATTTTGAATTGTCACCTGGTATGGTAATTATGCAGTCCACACCTTGATGGTCAGTATGTCCGCGTGTCGCGAGGTACGTGCACAGAAAACCAATTTTAGAAATAAACAGAAGTCACCACCGTGTCATATCTTGTAATATCAAATTCTTACATGCATATCATGGTAATCGCCGGCCACCATAATTATATTATTTATAAAGAATAACACAATACATCAATAGTAGCATCCTAACAAAGCAAAGAAATCTTATTGTATTAATTATCTTTAAATCAAAAAATGGTGGTGTTGTTTCAATGGAAATAATAAATCACCGAAAATGTTGAAAACGACTTTGGTTCGTCACTGGGCATAATTTATGTTTTTCTTCTCAGCTTACTTTTAGAGAAATTCAAGATCTAAACGATCGACGCACGAAAAACTCATCTAAACCATTCCTTTGTGGGAAACTGAAACCAAACTAAAATTGCTTTTCAACTGCGGGTTGCTATGGTTGCCAACCAAACTTCTCTCACACCGCAAATCAATTTCACGATTTCAGTAATTATCTCAGCTTAGATACGTTTTTAGATTTTCACGGCCAAAAGCATTTTCATTGTTTGTTTTTGGGGTGTTATGCCGTGTTGTGCTACCTCCTTCTTTAGCCGACGTTTCGGACAGCGTCGTCGGATCTGCCGGATCTGCCCTGATGATGGACACTGCAACGCTGAAGTTAACACACTAACGCTTCAGCTGTCATCTCAGTCATCTGAGTCTGTCATATTTATTTACGCTGGCGACTAAAAAAAGAGCTCGAAAACTGACAACAAAACTGGCGCACCCAGTAAAAAAAAAAAAAAATAACTGAAAACTAAAAAAAAACTAAAACAATTGGTAACCAGTCGACCTAGCGGCCGGCCGCGGCAACTAGCACGGCGAGTTGCGAGTGACTGGTTATGTTGCCGTTGTCTACGTGTTTTTGAGAAGTTGTGTAGTGAACTTGGTTAAAAATAAACTGTATAAATTACATAATAATATTATTAAACATGTAAAAAAAAAATTAAAATGGAGTTTTAAAAATTAACAATAAATACATTTTTAACTATTTTGTTTTGCAACAAGAACATTTCATCCCTAACTCTGACGGGAACTTAGATAAAGAGCCTTTTTAATTTAAGATTTCAAAAAGGTTTTCACATTAAAATCTGTTTTGTATCTTAAAATGTATAACTCAAAGGCCGGAGTTTCTTTAATCGGAATCTTATATTGTTGAAGTGATTTTATGATCACATCACTGAGATACGATGTTTGATTTATTTTCATGCTGACATGTTAATTTAAAAGCTGATTCAAGCAATGAAAGAGATACTTTAAGGATAAATATACTAGTGAATGTTGTGTTGATACTGTTGATGGCGTATTAGATACTAAATTGGTTTACCACGTGCGATAAAACAAATAATTAATGAATTAAATTGATATTGCATTGGTAGCATAACCTACATCTACTTTGTATGACTATTTACGCATCTATATATACGTAGAATTTACAAAATTATTCTAGGCTGTGTAACATGGTGGATCAATACAAGTTTCATCGATAATGTCGGTAACTTGAAATTTTTGTTTTCATTGTTTTCTGGCATGACTGCAGATCGCTAACGAACTAATCTCAGTTCAGAACAACTAAGTGTTTATCCACTGGAGCGACAGAGCAATTTAAAACTTTTTTCTTGGATGCTAAAGGAAATTTTTCCGCCACATTAACAAAAAATCATAACTAAGAATTTCAATATGGAAACATACAAACTGATTATAGTTCTAAATAGTTAATGAATTCACCTATCCTTTGTCTATTATCACATATTCGTAGGATTTATTTAAATATATTATTAAATCGTTAACTTTAAATTTTTTTAAAGAATCTAGAGAATATTTGTCATATATTGGCAACAAAGCAATCCGTGGTTTTGTAAATAGTGCCATATTGTGGCAAAAAGTGCTCGAGTGGTCAAAATCTATTCGTTGTGAACTGTTGATTTTACGTTAGCGATCTGTAGTCGTGCTGGGGAAGTTATCGACATCCTCTATCGATTATAAAAAATGTGATTCAAAATTAAATTTAAAAACTTCAAAGTGAGAATTTGGATCAAAAGTAATGATAGGACCTTTACTGGTACACCCACCCAAATTCGAAGTTATTAATGAAACCAAATTATTGAGAGAATTATATTTTAATAAGAGTGTAGGTATGTTCATAGTATTATAAAATAACTTTGGAAATGACTGCCTCATCTACAAATACCTTAATTGTGTTATTTATTAGGTAGGTGCCTACCCATAAATTAATAGTTTAAATTTTTTAGACAGGTCACAAATATTCAATAATATAATACAATATATATTTTGAAACATTGTGATTTCCTAGTAAGGTACCGTTTTCGGTTATTATTCAGAGACTTAAAATAAAGTTTCATATTAATGATATTTGTCCTTCATAAATTATGTGCTTTTATGTCCTTCATAAATTGTGTATTGCAATTTCAACTTTCATCGCATTCAAAATACCTTATTCTTCATCGTTGTGCACTCCGTACGCAACTTCGACAGAAAAAAACGTGCGAATAAATTATTCCCAATGGAGAAACGCAGTATTTACTGCCCACATAATTGTTCACTCGGTATAATTTTTTTGTCATCAAACCAGTACCAATTCTAGGGGGGAATAATTAATTCGTCTTTATCCATCATAATATGATCACGTTGATGCATACATATTTTATGTTGTTGTCTGTATGCGATATGCACATGTCTTCTCACGAACAAATGTCGGTAAATATTTTATGAATTTAATTTAATGTATTTCCATAAACTATATTTTGGTCTCAGGAAAAAGGCAAGAACAAGGCATCATAAATGTGAATTTACAACAATGGTGATTCAGTTAAAATATTTAACCCCTTAAGTCAAATTGTTCGCTTTAAGGAAAAACTCGAATGGGTTATGGGTCTCATAGAAATCTATGTGACTCACTTACTATCATGGTTAAAAATATGATCTAAACGGTGTTAGAAAGAAAAAATATCATGCTTTATATTCCAATCTAAAAGTTATTCATAAAATGACAAGTTGAAAAAAAAATTATAATCTTTGAGAATTTTTTATAAATTATTTTCAACATTTTATAACGTATACATTTTTGTAATAAAATTCGTATGTGTTTTTATTTTCTTTTCATTATATTAAGTATTCCATTTATTTGGATTTTATTGCAAAACGCAAATATTTCGTCTCTCTAAATAAATACTGTCTAAATATCTAAATTTTTAATGTTAACAAAGTTGTTGCTTATTACAAACATAAAATACTGTCTAGGCTCATTTTATATTGTACGCTGTTTTCGAATTGTTTGAGTTCATCGAATACATGAATCTCGAAGCATTGACACTTTGACAGGCTATATTGTATATTGACTATTGACTACACATTAAAATTAAAATTCCAGAGCTTTTGACATTCATAATGTGTTGACAGAGCGTTTCCTATTTCCGTTGTGTCCCCCTCCCGTCCTACAGTGACGTGACTTCCTATGTATATATTACAAGTGAGCCCTGGTGACTGGACGTACATGTAAAAACTTTAATATCTCCATCAGGACTCTTTTATGGATAAACTGGCTGTAATGCAAGTGTCAACTCCTTTTTTAAGTGTCCATTTAAAAACCAACAGAGAGACAAGAATACAATGCTAACTCGTAAAAATTTAATAATATATTATTAATAATGGTGATCCGACAATTAATCCCCCAAAATTATGATTATTAGACAATATGGATATCAAACGAATTTATTTACAAAGTCGTTTTTGTACTTATACGCAGGAATACACAGTATACTGACAAGCAGTTTTATCAATGATGCATTTAAATACAAATATGTTATATACTTTTGTTATTCGGCTGTACATCCTCCCAGAACACTCCTTCATGGAAACTTAGTTATATTTTGTGTAAGTGGGTAAACGGCATTTTCCCTAAATGGACTGACTTATATGATAAGTTACATCGATTCCATTCTTCTACAAAATGATCTTGATTTTCTTTTCAAATGGTTAGAACTGAACAAATTACCCTTCAGCATCCAGAAGTGCAATGTCGTTACATTTACAAGATCCAAAGATACATTCCTATTCCCCTGCCAGATTAATAAAATTATATTAACACGCAAAAATGAGATTAAAGACCTTGGCGTGATTTTTGAAGCAAATCTCTCTTTCAAATCCCACATATCTGACATTGTCTCCCGCGCCAACAAAATGCTTGGATTTGTTCTTCGTAATGCGAGATCATTTACTAATGGAATTGCAATACGTAGAACATATGCAGCACTTGTTCGTAGCATCCTGGAATATAGCTACATTATTTGGGCCCCTTCTGAACAAAACCATATCCTAGAAATAGAAAAAGTACAAAAAAGGTTTATGCGTTACCTGCATATGAGGGAATATACGTACTATCAATTCCTGTATCCATCCTTGTTCTTAACAGGGATGCTCAATAAGAAAAATATTTTTAGGTAAACATCTTTTTAAGATAATCTCTGATATCATACTCAATCCGTCTATGTTAAAAGAGGTAAATTTTGATGTATCTAACAAGTACACTCGTGGCAGATCCCATGCACTTTTTTATGCTCCGAAAGTGAGGACTTCTGACTTTCAGAACGCGCCAATAAACCGAGCGACTCAACTGCAAGCGATTCTGCATTGACCATCGACATTTTCAATGTCACTTACAGACAGATCAGCAACTATCTTTTAACACATGTCACAAAATAGTAAAACTGCCCATGTGTATACTTTGTAATTTATAATCTTCTCCATCATGATATATTGGTGTATAACCGTTTTATGGAGAACATGAGAAAATAAATAAATAAATATTTAAGCACAATAATAAGCACGAGTATGCAAGTGGATCAACTATGGTGGAATTATAAATAATATCACCTACATTTTAAATTATTTCGTCGATATTTAAAAAATTGACAGACATTCATGGATATACATGTTGTAATTTGCAGCCAATTAAGTCATAAACGCGCAACATTTTTAACGATCGTAATTTTCAAAAAAATACACCAGTGCCATAATTAGCTATCAATAACAACACTTTCACAACATCATGTTGATTCTTTATTAACAGTTTTTTTTCAGCATGCAATAACCTTCTTATCTTCAATGTAGATCACCTAGTAAAGAAAGCAAACACTTTAAAAGTGGCACTTAATTAAGTTTAATTTTTTATGCCCTTTACTACAAAACTTGCAAGTTGTATTTAAAAAAGCTTTTTGATCCCGGTCACTTAATTTATCGTGTATTTTTTTCTTACTTGTATTTTTATCCGCAACGTTAATATTTTATTGAAGAGTATATCGAGACTTAACAATAGTGAAATATTGTTATGTATTCTTGTGAAAAGTTGACGGAGTTACAGGTTTGGTACTTTTGCCTTGAAACATGTATTTTGCAAGCGTACTATGTCATGTGGTTGCGATGTAAGCAAACAACTTGCAGTTATAAGCTAACAACCTCAGTAACACCTGCCCTGTGACGCCTGTGATACAGGTCGGTAAACTAATTGCTTATTGGTTTCTACATGCAGAAATTAAACGTGTTTACATTTCCTAATTAATAAATATTTATTACAGGAAAGACACAATTCGCGCCTAGGTACAACCGGAATGTAACAAAGTTTAAGAATAGATATAAAAAATTGTATTAATTACTTAGTTTACATTGTTTTTCTGGCATTGGCAGTTGAACCTATACCAAATGAACGCTTATCTTAAATCTTAGTTCTTTTTAAGTAGTGAAGCAATATCGTAATTTATAAACGTATTTATTATTATTATCCCACAAATAAACGACGATGTTTCTATAGTCGTCTCTAAAATATTCTAAAAAGGTTTACAGATCAACAACCGGTTAGTTGAGTGTATCGGGAAATCAGCAATGTCCGGGGCTTGTGATTCTGGAGGCTCGCAACTCCTTAACATGCTAGTATTATTACACCGGAAACATGCCTAAAAAGCTGCTAGAGTCGAACATATATAATACTCTGTTCGACACTGCATGGAATGAGAATTGCTGCAGAGATTCGCAGTTTGAACATCGTTCATATCGCTTATAGTTCTGTGTTCGGCAGCAGCTATTATGAATTCAATGCGTGCCTCTAGGCAAACAGCCGAGTTTTACATCCACTTTTGGTGGTTTTCACGCACGTGACTTGAGCCACCAATCAGTTTTAAGATATCATTTAACACGTCATTATTGTCACATAGAACAGCGTGTGCTGCGTCCGTCATCCTGTGCCGCTCTCGTACTCGGTTCCCCGCTGTCCTCCGCAGTTTTATTTATTTATTTATTTGTTCCATGAATATACTCGATAAATATTAAAATTATTTATTTATTGTTTGAAACGTTTATAGAATGTTAATAATTATTACATTGCTGTTATTGCCTTTGGAATGCGCACAGATGTTAACACTTCAATTAAAAATGTTCGCAGCATGCGTAATCAAGTTTTAGTCGTTACTAAAAAACTGATATTTTAGTAGTATAAAAAACAGAATAAATAATAATCACAATGAAATATGAAACATGATATATAAAACATAGTAAGTGTACATTACCTACAGAGAAAGATAAGAAAGAAAGAAAAAAAAACATAACAATAAACCAATTAGGTACATAACTGTTCTCCATGACATCATGGTAGAAGATGGTAGATTTGGTTTTTGAAGTAAGGGAGATTGTTTGCGAAGATATCTATACGGTCACAATCAATAGTATTCTACAGAAGACACATTCGTGATAGTGGATTGAAATATGCAATATTGTTATTAAATATTTTAAGATGGAATATATTTTGACTCCTTAAATTAGGTACATCTACTGGGAACTTTATATTATATTGCATATTATGAATAATAACACCGCACTGTTCCGTCGTCTAAAACTTGTACCAAGATCTTCTGTTTTTTTATATTATCTAGATACCAATATAAAAAACTGTTGAGTTACAATTCTTTGAATACCTCGCTCACAACACTACCTACACAGTTTTCTTTATAAGAAATGAACTAATACATAATTAACCTTATAAGGTTTCATTTTAAACCTGTTAGATTATAAATGACATGTAATTTATATTTTATTTGAACAAATACGGAAGTTCGCACTTTTAATTTTCTTCAATAGAAATACATATTAAATTCTTACACCATTAAGCTGCGTTCACACAATCGTAAATCTATAGTCACCCATTACAACAGCGCCACATAGCAGAGGCGAGTTTTTATGGCTGAGACGAAATTATTTATTCAATTTGACAGACTCATTAAAATATCATTAAACCAGTATTTTTCGAATCGTCAATAAATTGGCTACTGTTAACATAAAGTAAATTGATAAATTCCTCGCGACCTTTAATGATAAAAGTGACCTAAGCCTTGCTCAATTCCGCTGTGTGCGGTCCCGGAGATACCAAATTGTGTCCAAATTTAGGTTTTTTTAATACAATAATATAATTGGCGCTGTACAAGATAAAACATATCAATTTGTACGAGTGATGGAAGCGTCGATAACTTTTTTTGAGGTTAACGATGCAATTCTTTAATGTTTCCGCAAGAATAACAATATTAATATGATCTACTGCCGTCATGTTAAGAAACAAAACACCTAATCAAGCGATTGTGATATATATAGGTATCAACAGGCGCTTTTAGTATTCCCGCGGAAATGGAACGGTGACGGGAATGGCTCGCACCATCTCGTTTCTTTAATGCGAATGAGGGAGAGGCAAGAAAATTATTACTTTTTTGCATCCCCCTCACTCGAATTAAATAAATGAGATGCCGCGAGCCATTACCGTCGCCGTGCCGAATTATAAAAAAAACCAACTTATTCTACCTATTGCAAAAAAGTTTAACTTTTGTTATATATGTATTACATTAATACTTGTATTCAATTTTTTTGTGTTTCTTGGGCATTAGCTATGAAATAGTTCCTAGATATTTTTTTGAAGAGTTTTATTTCACAAACAAGTTACAAATGTAGATGAGAAATTAAACTCATCAAAACAAAACTTCTATTCTATTTTACATACTTATAGTATGAAGAAACTGTTAGTTGTTGTTGTTACTCTATGTATACAGGTAGACAATATTAGTGAAATAAAATAAATAAATAGGAAAACAGCTCCGTATACTTATTTAAAAAACACATTTTCAAATTTTATTAGCTACAAGCAGACCATCGAATAAATGGTTTAGGAAATAATTTCGTAACTTTAGAGCTCACTATTATACAGATAAACTTTCACGGAAATGCGCACGATAATTCACCAACGTTTCACTGTAGTAGGATGAATCGTTTGGGTATCGCGTAAGGGACAAACAAATAAACATTCATTTTGATATATTATTAAGTTAAGCTAATGTGACGTCATGTTAAACAGAAGTATTTTACCTAAAAATTAATTAAAAAACTAAAATACTTGCAGACTTAGGTAATAACAAAAATTATTTAAAAAAATAAAGTAGTTCGAAGTATTCAACACAAAAACAATTAATAAATGAAATAATTGTTATCATTACGGAAATGTTTGAAACGATAAATAAATAAATAAAGACAACTTTGTATCTGTAAATATTAATAATAATAGATAATATTATATAAATGCCTCATGTCTTTCAATAGAACATGCAACATTGCAACGTGTCGGGATGTATTATGTAAGTACATAGAAGAAGACACGACCGTATTCCGCATTTCATGTAGGTAGGTACACCCGCAGATAAAATTATTATAATATTTAGTCATGACGATTACTAGGTAGGTACTTAATATTACTAAACTATTCATTGGACATTGCGTCGTGGGCGGCCTACAGATAATATTTTAATTTCGACAAAGTCTGTGCCAGTTAACTTCCATGTATTATGTATTAATTAGGTACATTAATTTAAGTGTTCTTATAAAAAACAACAGAAAAATCTCATCCTTAATATTCAAGAAATGAAGTGTTTTTGCTCTGATTTGACACAAAATCAATATCTAATTTGAACATTGTATTTACCAAACATTTATTCATTTTATTTTACAGAAACAAACGCTACATTAGTTACAGTGATGAAACAATTTACAGATTTGTAATGTCTTATTTGTGGTATATATTTTTAGTAATTACCGAGTGACATGCGTAGTGTATAGGTGTGTGTGTGTTTGTGTGTGTGTGTGAGGCAAACGATAATAAATTAAAATTAATTTTAAGGTTCATTCCTCACAATCTAATCGTAACAACAGTGCTCTAATCCATAGTAATGACGTTTGGAATGGGTGCTGGCATTTATGCTGACAATAGTTGTTGTGTTGTTGTTTCTCGCACTCTAAGGCGCTCCGCTGACGAGGCAACTGAAAACAAACTAAAACTTACAAAACTGTTTTCTATGTCTTGATTGGTCAAAAAGCTTGTTTAACCATAGACGAAGAACAATCAGCTGACAGCTGGCAACTAGCAATGCCCGGCCAAGGCAATTAGCAGTGCAAGTCGCGAGTCACTGCTTACGTTACCATTGACAAGGGGTTTTTTAGTGATTGTGTAGTGTGCGGGCCATCACATTTTCATACAAAGACAGTTAGCAGTTGAGAGTTTTCAGTTGCCTCAGTGGGCGGAGGCGCTTAACGTTAAAATCTAACTAATAACTAGCAATTTTTCGATAAAAATATTTTGAATTTCCTGCTGCAAATGTGAATAAACGTCGCTCTCTTACTAAAATCCGCATCAAAAAGTTTTATTTTAAACTTTGTAAGGAATTAAATCAACAATCCCATTCTAAGTGTAATTCCCATAATAAAATGAATCAAATTTTCGTTTAGAGTGTGCGAACTCAGTGCATTGAAACGACTGATTTGTTACGATGATTGGTAACAATCCAAACGAATCTTCGATGTCGATTCTTATACACTGATGATTGGAATGGTTTTATTCGATGCCAGAAAGAAAATTAGATTACTAAAGAAGTATTTATTTCAGACGTGTGGTCTAAAGCACACTTGTATTGTTTTGTTAATAAAAAAATACTAAAACTTTCGTTACTACGTTCATTGGAATGGATTTCAACTGTTTTGTAGGTATTCACATAATACGGAGCTTGGGTACGAAAGTAACTAACAATTCATTCTACATTTAAGAAACAGCTGTTACCTTTTTTGAAAAGATTTAGACAGTAAACTGTATTAACTAATATTCAAGATAATATGCGATTTTACTCAAATAGCAAAAATCAAAAATGGATCGTATTTTTCATTTTAATATATAAATACGTCGCTTTCCAATAAGCTGACTATTAGAAATAATAACTGATCACACCTAACAATTTATTAATAATAACATCTAATCGCAATATGATAATAAATGTTTTCGCAATATCTATTTAGCTGACTAATAACCTAACATTATTTAAAAAATAATTAGTTATTATTCATTCATGATAGTTAATTTGCAATATTTACAGTTATAAGTTATAGCGATAACATTAATCATGATACATTGTTACCCAGTAATTGTAGACTATCAGTGACATGATAAGAAAATGTGTAGGATATATATGTTATGAATGATGCATTAATCTATTTGAAACTTGTAGCAGAATTTGTACGACACTGCAACAATCTTGTTTATAGGAAATACGTAGTTATTGTAAACACATTATAATAGATTGTAATAAACTTAACGTGACCCGATCCGGTTCAATTCCTTTGCGGAGTCAACCAAATACCAATAGTGGTCGGTGTTCTAATTAGCAATGATTCGCCAAACAGATTAGATGATGTATTGCAAAGTTCACACTGAGATCAGGATTTTTACTAGGAATGCAAGATTGTATCTTAACAAGACAAGCAGCAGAGAACATTGCTCGTTATAGCCATACCTACCTACTTATAACCGTACCTACTTATAACCATACCTACTTATAATCATACCAACTTATAACCATACCTACTTATAAGTATACCTAGTTGTAACCTTACCCACTTATAACCATATCTACTTATAACCATACCTACTTATAACCATATTTACTCATAATTATATTTACTTATAAGTATATCTAATTATAACCATACCTACTTATAACCATACATACTTATAACCATACTTACTCATAATTATACCTACTTATAAAAATACTTACTTATAACCATACCTACTTATAACCATATCTATTTATAACCATATTTACTTATAATTATACCTACTTATAACCAAACCTGCGTATAACCATACCTACTTATAATTGTACCTACTTATAATTATACCTACATATAACTATAACTACTTATAACAATACCTACTTATAACCATACCTAGTTTGAAGTGCAGACCGCCTTAGCACGTCTTGTCAATAGTTGCCCGCCTGTACGATTTTAGTGATAACTTGCTTGTATTTTGCTAAATGGTAATTTTGTAAATTGTACCGTCTTATCAGATAAAACGTTTATAAAATTGAAAAAAAATATTTACCGCACATCCCGTAGAAAAGTGTCGTAAGTCAAAAAAGTTACTTCTTCAATTTTTACAAACTCACTTTGTGGCATCATTTTATTTAAATGAAACAAATTACATTTGTGTAATTTAAATTAAAATCAATGTTATAATATCTACATGTTTCAAAGAAACCATCGGCTTTTGAAACATGTAGATATTATAAAATTGATTACAGTGGTTTACACAAACGTAATTTGTTTAATTTAAAACAAAAAGTCCCGTCGAAAAGAGACACTAACGACGTCTTGCAGAAATGGAGTGATCTAACTTAAATGCGGTTTTCGTGGGGCAGAGATAATAAAATTTTGACATACGACGATTTTCTATGAGATTTGCGGTATGTCCGAAGAAGCTTCTCCTGTTTATATTTAGAATATTCTGAGATAGGTATGTTTTTTTTCCTTTCAAATGTTATGAAAAAATAAACGTATTAAAGACGTACGAACGTATTCTTGATTTTTATTATAATATTTTCTAGCTATATAAGAATTTAATTTGATTGCTGTTATTGAGAATTTCCTGTAAATAAAAACAGTATATTGTCTTTTGAAAATCGATGACATTTGTCAAATTTTAAAATACACTAAATGGGGTAAAATTTAAAACAGTTAATAATTTCCGTCATCTTACTTCGAAATCAATAAGGGCATAAGTAATAAAATAAAAACAAACCGTTTTTTATCATAAGTATCTACCTATCTAGAAATAATAAAAATACATCGTCTATACACTTATAGGGTCACTACCTTACAACAGTTTGATAATGCCTTCAGAAGGCATTAAATAGCAGAACATGTTTTTAAATATGCTATTTTTATTAATTAAATAATAATATTATTTAATATGTAAAAAAATCCAATTAAAGATATTTATTTTATTTTTTAATAGGTATCCTTCGACATGCAAACACATTCACATAGAGCACATTTCGTGCAATGCACATCGCTCTGTAAATATCACAAAAGAAACAGATATTATAATAATATTCATTACTAATTTGCGGTTTTACGTACTCCATAGACAACGCGTGAACATAATTACTATTATGTCGATCAATTATTATGTTGTTATTGCGAGTTTTATCACCATATTATTGTTTATTGTGTAACACAGATTAACACTGTAGGACAAATAAAACAATATATATTAAATAGAAAATGTACTATTATTAATAATCTGACAACACTTTATGTAATAACATTATTATGAGTTTCTCACGAGATGTATACTCTCTTTTAAGGTCAAATCAATGATTAATAGGAAAATCATTAGACACACTGTTGACCTTCACAGAATGTATCTAATATTTCAAAAGAAACAAAATAATTGTAACCTAATATTCCCTTATTTGCCTTGCGTCGTCTTCGTCCCTTCTTGCCCGGGATTTATATCAACTTTTTAGATTTTTGTGACGAGCGTTACGAAAAGTGTGATCGGGCGGGGCGAACGATAATAAATTTAAATAAATAAATATTTGTAGAAAATTAATATATGTATATACAGGTATATATATTATACATATAAACTAATATATATATATATATGTAGATGGAGCTAAAGAAGTTTTACTTCAGTCGTGTGGTCTAAAAGCACACTCGTTTTTTTTATTTTTCAGATTTTTTCTTTATTCAATAAATTGTTAGTTACGTGTTTTGATGATTTTCCGACCACGTGGTCGATATATACATTAAATTTCCTCTTTTTGGACGTAAAGTGTGCAAAATTTCATCAAGAAGTATCAAAGAAGGAAAAGGGGATGTGTGAATCAGTAACCATTCTCTTATTTTGAAGTTCTAAAACACTCTTCTTTATATATATATATATATATACAGAATTTTATATAGCTCTAGGATGCTGTTCTTACCATTTAATTAAAGCTTGCTTTTCACGAAATATTTCAAGCAATTCCTTAGGCTAGCAAAAATATAATATTTAAATATAATTCCTGTGTAGGAATACAAAATTACATAATATACAATATAAAGCATATTATAAGATTAGACTTAGACTTACGTCCGTTGTTTCCAATCTTGCTGATCAAATGTTGAGCCGAAATTTTGACTCAACACTCCTCAAATGCATAAACGCACTTTTCCCAACGCGACTGTCCAACCAATAGGCGAATCGAGCGTTACTAAAAAAAATACTCAGCTGGTCGGAGACTAAGACTGATCGATCGTAAAGTTGGGAACAACGGCCTGCAGTCAGTACTCGTACCTACTTGTCTGGAATCTTGAATAAAAAAATAACTTCAACATCTCGGTCTGTATGTGATTCTAATAATGTAGTTAGGTAGATGAAGAATTATTAAAAAAAAAAAACTCAAATATTGAGCTTTATTTTGAAGAGTTTTATTTTCCTGTACATTTGTTAATTGAAGTTTTATTTAACTGGTACCGGTTTCGAAATGTCCGTGTCATTTACCAGCAAATTTAAAATTAAGTTAATATTTATACTAGTACAGAAATGATTAGATTTTATTAAGTAGGAGTACACGTAGAAAAATGTTATTCTAAAATATGATCATTTTATTGGTAAAAACGGTTAAAAATGGGACTGAAGTTCTTACGAACAAATTACCAGGATTTCAATGTTTATTGGCGGGAACATGTAAGAATATTTTGTTGGTATGCGTAATTTCGTACGTGTACCAACAAATTATTCTTATATTTGCCAAAAACACTTCGAAACACTGTTAATTGGTTCGTAAGAAATTTAGTCCCGTTTTTAACCGTTTTTACGAATAAAATGATCGTATTTTAGAATATCATTTTTCTCCGTGTAGGTACTCTTCACAACTCTCTTGTAGGTACTCTTCAAAACAAAATATCTAGAAATTATAACGTAGTTTAATTAATGCACAAGAAATACAAAAAAATAATATGCTTCCCTACGAATCAAAGAAATAGTGAGCCCTCTGAAGAGTGTGACTTTTACGTTGCCATTATTTATTGACGGTAACATAGAAGGGAGTGTCAACGTTCTGGAGTCTGGACAGAGTTGAATATTTAATAGGTATTGTCCAAACCGGATGAAAATACCGCAAGTTGGCAAAAAAGTATAACTTAACAGACGGACCTGAAAGTTTTAATTTTATATCTTTCAGTGCCGTTCTTTTTCCAGGGGTTCAATGAACCCTCCAATAATAATATCGGCGACGCGAGACGGACTCCAATCATCACTTAGCGACTGGCATCAACTTTATGATTTACATATCTGTTTTTGCAGGACGCTGGATACGAATAATCACGGTTAATCCCTTGGTTACCACAAATTTAATGTTATGATTTATGATAAATATAGATAACTAGTAAAATAACAATAATAATTTGAATAATTCGTAGAGTTCTAACGGCCGTTGTTACCAACTAATCGATAGATCAATCTGAGCCTTCGATCAGCTAAGTGATTTGTTTATTAGTAGTATTCGATTTGCCAGTTGGTCGGAGAGTTGCGTTGGGAAGAGCGTATTTGTGTATTTGAGGAGTGTTGAGCCAAAATTTTGGCTCAACAGATGATCAGCAGGATTGGAACAACGGCCGTTAGGCTCCATCATATTTTATTTTTTACAAATAGATGCAAAAAACACACTTTTATTAGAAAGTTTATGCTTGGAGAAGATACGACTTGCATGCGGAGGAGGCTATATTTAAAACTCTGGAAATTGCATGATTTTAAGTTTGATATCTTTAATTACTATTGGTATTACATTTATAAGAATATAATTGTGAACGATGAATACTTGGAGCAGGTGGATGAGTTTGTGTATTTGGGTAGTATGTTTACGAGAGATGGGAAGGCTGATAGAGATATTGAAAGAAGGGTAAATGCAGGTAACTCCATTAATGGAGGACTGAATGCCGTTGGCGCCAGCAAAAAGCTGTTAAAAAAAGCGAAGCTAGCAGTCCACAATGGAGCGCTTGTACCTAATCTGTTGAAATGAGATCCCTGAGGCGTATGTGTGGTAAAACCATGTATGATCGTGTGAGAAATGTGGAGATCTGCAAAGAATGCAAGGCTTATGTAAGCGTAATGAGTAAAATTAAGAAAGGGACCCCCAGATGGTTTGGGCATGTAGAGCGAATGAATGAAGAAAGGAGCTTTAGGAAAATGTATGACGCAAGTGTGAATGGTATAAGAACTAGGGGACGTCCGAGGAAGACATGGCACGATCAAGTGAATCAAATTCTTGAGTCGGGCCATGTCAAGAGTCAGAAAAATTGAAGAGAATGTATGAGACGATGTAAAAATGTGAATGAGGCAAAGAGTGTGTGCCAAGTCCGAGTTTTTTGGCGGTCCGTCCTCTCTACGGGAAACTGCGTGATGTTTAGTTAGTTAGTTAGTTAATTCCACGACGAAACAGAACAGTGATAAATCAGAACATTGACTCAACCTAAGCTTAGCTGACGTAATCTATTTATACTAACATGTTCACTACACTGCTTAGCTTGTTCAACTCAGAAGATTGACAACATGCCCTCCTCTTTGCTGTATTAAGTGAAAGTCAAAGCTTCATAGCTCAAGATGGAAATCACGTCGTGCAGATGAAAATAGTTGTTCATTTCTGGAACTTACATGCAAAAACTGCTGTCTAATTTTCATGGCACACTCACAGTTATAAAGTTGTTTTTGCTTACAAGCAAAGATAGATAGGTATTCTGCTACTTTTTTAAATACCTTCAGTCAATCGAAACCGTAAATAAGGTCAACGATTTTGTTTTTTGGAGCTATAAAAATGAGAAAAGCGTTATTTTCTTGTAATTTTTTTAAATGGGCCATAAGCCTGGGGGGAAAATGATTAGATAAAGCCTGGTGAAACATTCAACTAATGAACCGATGATTATAGCAGAAGCGCTACGCAAGTTTCCCTTAATCCAACCGACTCTAAATAATGCACGAAACTTTTTGTCTAGCCGACGTACACTTAAAATTAAAAGGAAGAGGAAAATTTCGCTTTGCATAACCGCACTCGCTCGAGGCTCTTTATTTCCATTAAAATTGTGCAGTCGACACAAATTCAAATGGTTTTTTTACTGAGACGGAAGCGAGGGGAGTCTACGTACGGAGCCACCGCCAATGGGTTACTTTATCATTCATATACGTGGCTCACACTCAATTTATGATGAGTTTTTCCATGATTGCTTTACCTTTTTTCGGAAGTTCAATTGTCGCGTTTTTAAATTGACTACGGAGATGTGCATTCATTCCGCCACGCTTTCAGGAGGGCGCACCTCACAAGCGCATATTTGCCTTCTCGTCTGATTGACGCTTTATTTCCGTCCCAGCTCCATTCACTAATATGGTGTTGTAGGTTTATTTTAATTTGCACCTATTCATATGATTCTTTTAATGAGCTGGACTCACTTCTTTTTGAATGCCATTTATTGTGTTTTTTTCTGGTGGTGTGTGAAAAATTCTTACCCCTACATGGCCATAATAAATTATTGGAATTTGGATCCCAGCATTCTAGTATTCGAGTATAAATTGTATTCGAAAATTAATAATCAGTATTAGCAATATTTACCATATGTCTTTTTCTAATCAAGAGATGTTTGATAGAGAAACTACTCGAATCTACGCATAGTAACAACTTAAACTTGATTACCCATGCTGTGAACATTTTTAATAGGAGTGTTAATATCTGTGCACATTCCAACGGCATTATCATTAATTTAATCATTGTTAACAGTCTGTAAATCTTTCAAACAATATATAAAGATGGCAGTGGATCTTAGTTATTCACATTTCGATGTATGTTCATCAAAAACTAACATCGGTGAGCTCCAGCATTTTGAAACTTACACTTCTTCTCCGTCTGGAGTTTCTATGCAAACGAAAATATTTTTAGTCCAATTGGTCATTTCATCATAATTGTCCGCACATAATTTTATTTGTTTTTAATTTTCAAGTTACCTAAGACAAACTACTATTTTGTTAGATCAACGTTTTCAATCCAAATGTTAGGTTAGGTTAGGTAAGCACTGTGGCAAAGTTGTATGAAAAGCATCCCATTTTTCTCTCTCTCAAAAAATAATTAATTTCCTTCTGCTCTTCGTAGATGCCAGACCTATTAGGAAAATGTATGAGATTTTTAGAGATGGCTACACCTATGTCCCAACAAACAAAGAGCTCCTCGAGCGCCTCTTTAAATACGGATTCTAGCGTCATTTGCGAGTCATTACGCCTCGCCGAAAAGGTGGCCTTCTTGGCGCGGTTTATTTTGAACCTCATTGTCTTTCGCCGGGCTGGGGAGCGTTATACGAGGTGACACAAGCGGTCCCTTGTTCGCTGAGTCGTTTCAGAAAGGGTCTGGTATTATAACAAAGATGGCGAGCGGTGAAAACTGGCTACAATCGCCGGGCTCGTGACAAGGATGATCGCTATACGACTTGACACTGTTACACGCCCTTTTTCGTTAAAACCACGCGGTCTCTTTTCGATACCATTAGCATGTTATGCGCCCTTTCGTTTCCGTCCGCGTTTTCACTGGAGGTGTACACCTTTAGCGGGAAATGGCTGACAGCTGAAAGCCGGGGGAGGCGCGTATGCGTCGAGCGACCGACACACACCGGCAGCCGGACGCTGTGCGCTCAGCCCTTTGCCCGGTTCATTTGCCCGTGCGTACCTACATTTAACTCCCCGCGAAACTTCACAACCAACGTCCATTCAATTACCTAAGTATCCACATTATCGTGGATGACATCAATCTATGAATATGCTTTAAAAGCCTAACGTACATTTTATTTTATTACGAAGCCGTCGCAGTATTTAAGGGCAATCGGTTTTTATATTGGTTCAATAAAAAATCAATCAACTTTAAAACGGACTAGACAGTAAGCAGTAAATTGATTAATATGAACTACTTATTTATATAGACTAAGATAGTTTATAAGTATCACTTATCGAATGCAATATAACGTTAAGTGATTGACCATTTTAAGGCATTTGAAAATGCAAGCCTTTTAAAATAATTAATGTTTTTTTACTCTCGTGTACAGTTTACAGATTATGAGTAAGAATAAGAATGATATATTCTGTAACTCATTTAAATTTGATATTGTTTCGTCAACACCTCATTAGAAGAGCCTGTGCTGAGGTGTTCGCGGGTTTTTGTGGGTAATATTGTTGTGATTTCATTATATTATTTGATTAAAGAATTATAAGAAGTTTTAACGTTATTGTAGCACTTGATGTGTAGGTGTGAAATCCTAGTTTTTGGTAACACATATCGTTGGTATGTCTTATGCCAAAGGTTTTAGGTAGGTACAAGGAAAGGAGGGATGATCCTTAACAACCTGTGTTGAGGTGTTCGCGTATTTTTTTTTTTAGGTTTTAAGTCAGTTACACAGGTTATATTGAAATGTAGTGTTTTGGGAAAACCTTGAAAAGGGAGAAGATACCTGATAATAGAAAATAGGTAAAATACGAAGTTAACATTCGTTAATAGGAAAGTGTTATTGCACAGAATGAAAGAGAAGGGACTGTCTAGAAATTAAGATTTTTTATAATACTTTATTCTTTTAGTAATATTGTATAACCTAATGAAGAAACCATTGTTTTTGAAACATGTTGATAATTTTTAATTAATAGTGGTGTAAAAAATTTGTGATTTAGTTAATTTAAGACGAAGCACTAGAAATAAATTCAAAAACATGAGTTTTGGATTTGAAAATTGATAGTTTAGAAATAATTTAGATGCCCAAATGAAATACTGAGTGTAGTACACGTATTAGTTTTTGAAAAGTCTTTTTAGAAGAAAGAAACAAAGTATCAGGTGTATAAATAATGTTTTATAAATAAATATATCCTACTTACGCACCTCTTTTCGGCTATAGTTTTAACCTATAACATTGAAAATTAAGTTTTTTAGAAAATGATTGTAAAATAATTCAATATTTGTACCTGAACTTCGCAAAATAAAAAAAAAAACACACTTTATTAAAATGATTTTTCTATTCATAAATCAAAACAGGCGTCTTGTGTTTAGCGGGAATTTAAGCCTTAATTAGTGTTATTGTTAACGGCCCGATTCCAAATGCGTTAATTTGAAATTTGTTTATTTTGATTCCTTAACAGAAATTAACATCCAAAGTAAGAGATAGTCTTACTCATCTAAATCTTTATTTTTAGGCATATTTTAAGCTTATTACTGAGTAGGTACTAGTTTTAAAATGTATTATTTTATAAATGTATCGCCAACCACATGTCCAGTTACATTCAGGATATCTCATACGCTGACCTTCACGACTATCATATCATCTCACTACCTCTAAAATGATGTAATAAAAGTCATACCTGCTTGATGAAATAAATACATCACTGATATAAATCTAACGTAACATTAGACCCGCGGCATAGGCCCCCGAAAGACACCCGCTCCAAACCCCATCCGAATGTTAACAAATGTAGATATCATATTTCAAAAAAACATGGTTGACAAAATGGAGACATTGTTTTTTGTCGTCCCTTCTTTGGAGTGTATTTAATTTCATGTCGCCGGGTATATAATACGAGGACATTTCCCTTGAAACAGGAGATAGGTTGAAATATATTTATTAGTGTCACTTTTCATCAAAGCATTATTTTTTTCAATGTTTAAAAAATCCAGTTTAATAAAAACAACACAGGAAGATGCATCAAGGAATTTCTTTGAATGATTTGAAATGTTTTCAATCTATTTATTGATACTCTTCTGTTTTTCCAACCCTTGACAAGACCCGACTAGAACATTTGATTATTTTTATCAGATTGTCTTTATCTTTATTTATATCCCATAATCCATCATTACTTTGAATAAATTCACTCAAATACACAGTTCAATAACGAGTGCGTCTAACCTTTGACTGTTGTGGCAGGTCTAAAAAGATTAAACACACACGGAGAAAAATGTTATTCGAAAAAAAAACGATCATTTTAATATTAAATCGGGACTGAAGATCTTACGAACAAATTAACAGGGTTTCAATGTTTATTGGCGGGAACATGTAAGAATAATTTGCTACCATATATCAACAAATTATTCTTACATTTCCCGCCAATAAACATTAAAACACTGTTAATTTATTCGTAAGAACTTCAGTCCTGTTTTTAACCGTTTTTACTATTAAAATGATCATTTTCGCGAATAAATTTTTTTCTCCGTGCAATATTCAAGGGAAGGCGACAACCCTTTAAAAGTAAAAACAAACACATATGGCAGTAATTGTACCGATATTCGAATGTCTTTTCATTTGAATCATTTGAAAATGTTATTTCCGTCCGAAAAATATCTGAATTACTCGTCATATCGCGCCCAAAGAAGTTTTACTTCAAAACTGCAAAAAGCATCCCTTAACACAAATTGAATCAGTTATTTATTTCAGTTTAACCCAGCCTAACACAAATTCCATCAACAATTTGTGACGCTCTACGCAAAGCTTACGTAGGTACATAATGTAATTTGTGGCAAGTACCTTTTTACCAGGTAAATATGTCCGTTCGTTTAGCGTTAACGTTGCGCTTGGAAAACAATTTGCGGTACCGTTCACACTGTCGGCAGTCGTTTGGACCACGTGACACGGTCCGCCAATGGCCCGGCGCCGCCCGGGCTGTACCGGCTAAACGCGAAACAGCGGTTATTGCGATATCAATAATGGTTAATGTTATACGAGTTGCCCGCTCGGTTTTACAGACTCCGGCTTGTTGGCACTTTGCGACCCTTGTGGATGGGCCACTGCGGTCACTTCAGCCGAGCTGCTGAGAGCGGTTATTTTATCTAATATCAATAAATAGTTTTATATAAATTTTCGTGATTTTTTTTTCGAAGTGAAAATATTTTTGTAGTAAAACAAATTTTAAGGAGGAAATCCTGTTCAATAGTTTTTAACAATGTTTTTAACGTTATCTATCAAGCAGGAGGTACATCGACATGAACCGAATGTCTAGATTGTGGAGGAATTATATATAATAATAATAATATTTGTATTATTTGTATAGCCCTGTTTTTGTGAAAAATCACCTCAAGAGCGCTGTACAAATCTTTCATTTTATCATTCTTACTTCTAACTGCAGACAAGATAAATCATTAAACAACTTATATGGCTAAAAATTACATCCACCGGTTCATCGATCATTGATACGAAATATATTATGTACAATGCATTTATAAATGTACAATGTACATGCATTGTTCTAGTTATACTCTGTACAGGCATAAAATATACAGGACGGTACATATGTTATTCCTCCAAGGCCTGTTCTGATTTGACATAGAATCCATTTTAATTTGCATTTTTTAATGAAAATCTCTAAATAAGTACACATAAGTACAAGTGTGCTACAAGAACTCTCTCGATTGAAATAGATTTAAGGTTATAAGTTATTAAATTAATATATGTATAATATATTATAAAATTAATATATTATACATATATTAATTTTTTACAAATATTTATTTAAATTTATTATCATAGGCCTCGCCCGATCAAGCCGTGCGCATCGGTGTCCGCTCCCCCCCTTCCTTCACTGGCTATGAGAGTAAGAGAGAAAGAAAATGTGCGGGTACACTGCTCTCTCTTGCTTCTACAATGTGATACAGCCCGTTTGCCTCGCAACGCATTTCACTTTTCGTAACGCTATCATTTCTGTAACGCATTCGCCAGTTTACCCCTCAAGTCAAGCGTGCGTAAAGAAGTATTTACTTCAAAAACCTTCTTGGGTATAAGCAAAAACAAAGACACCCAAACAAGTGAATTTTCAATGATGATATTGGATAATAATATTTCTATTAATTTCATTATAAAAAGTTGCGGCGGATATTCAAAAGAGACTTGTAAAAGGCTTGCAGGTAGGTACCTAGAGGAAATGGGTAGGCTTAGCCGATAGGGACCAAGTAATCAAGCAAACTACACGAGTATATCTGTACGTACAGATACAAGCCTTACAGCCTCAGGAACACGGAGCCGAGACGCCACGGAGAACGTTTAATTTTAATTCATATTGACTTTTCGTAATATTTTAAGAGAAATATAAAATGATTTACTAAATTTACTAGTTCCGAAAATTCATCAAAATGTTATTAATTTTTTATGAGTAACGCAAAATAATTACAACTATTAACTAAATGAAATTAATAAATAGAAAAATTTTATATTTTTAATTTATAAAAAAAACTTTTTTCTTGTCATGCTTGTTGAATGTTTATGCTTTCGGCCACGAATAATAGACACAAAAGGACCTGATAAAAATAATAACCCTCAGGGCCTTTGTTATGCTGTGTGGAAAGTCTTTTTAAATAAAGAAAGGAAATTAAGTTCTGGGAAGGAAGAAGCTGCGAGGGATGGGTAGGAATCTGGATTTCAGTGTATCCAGTTCATCCGCCGCCAGGACCTAGACAAATCTCACCCCATGAACCCGTAAACCCCTGCTTAGTCACCAAACTTAGCGAACCACTTGAGTTGACGTATTGCAAAATTAAAAAAAAAATATATATATATTTCGTGAAAAGTTGGAATCCAAGTAAAGGATTCATTTCCTTTAGCAAATCAAATAGTGCATGAACTTTTGAAAAGTCTTATAGGCGTATATAGACGTTTTTTTTTATTATTATTTGATCATTATACTAAAAATAATATTTTCAATAAACATTGCCATCATTGCAATCGACTTAGCGGTTTGTTTAACAACCAACCCCAGTTGTTTTCAAAATTAATCGAAATCGTTCCGCTAACAGTATCCAACCTCACTGTAACATTCCTATGTACAAATGTTCGAAGGTACGGAGCATTTGTAGATGTGGATGTTCCAAATGTACCCCTCCCCGACTCGATTAGCGGTTGCTATGGCAACCACAGTTTCTGCGGCTACGCTTAAAGCAAGGTTCGCTTAATGTCCCGACATCCGTAGATCCGTAGCTTCGTAGCACACTTGAAAATCGTAGCATCACACCTACCCTATACAAAGAAGTATTATGATCTTTGTTCAAAAATTCTTTTATTTATTGTTTCAAACATTTACAGAGTAATTACAATTATTACATTGATAGTATTGCCGTTGGAATGTCAGAGATATTAACACTCCAATTAAAAATGATTGCAGCATGAGTAATCAAGTTTTAGTTGTTACTAGGCGGAGATGATAGTAGTTAAAAACAGAAACAATAAGTAAGTGTATATTACCTACAGAGAAAGAGAAGAAACAAATAAAGAAAAAACAAAATAAATACTGTGACATCAAGGTACAAGTTTGTTAATTTGGTTTTTAAAATCTGAAAAGATATCTATAATGAACTTGAACCTTTCACACTGACTTACTGAAGTTATATAAATTATGATAATGGTTGTAGGTAGGTATATAATACTAATTTCTATTGTAACTCCGTATGTTTGGTAATTCAAAACTTTGGAATGAAATGCCACTGTTTATTCGAATATTTACATCGTTGCAGTGCTTTAAGAAACTCCACAGTAATTGCAGAGTCAATCGCACAACATCTTAATTGATAGATTTTACAATGAAAGGAATACCTACTTGTGTTTGTGGTGATATTATTTCTCCTATTCCAATTTCCACGGAGGACAAGGTTCCTCCGATTCTCTGGGATCAATAGCTGTAATATTTACAAAAAATTAAGTGGTTTTAATCGACCTGTTTTTTTTCACGGATGATTGTGAACAAACTATCTGGGGTTTAAATATCTACTTATTGAAATGTTTACATTGTATTTGTAGTGCAATTATAGCCCTGAATATTAAAATGAAGACAACATCCCTTGATTATAAGCGTAATTTCATTAGATTTTGATAGCCTACTGCTTTAAAATCAATTGCTTTATTAGTGTCACTCATTGGATCCAAAATACATATATTATAGTGATAATAGAAATTGAAGAGAAAATTAGGCAGATATTCAGTAAAAATTGCACATTTTGTTCATTTTGCTCTAAGCAATTCTAAATACGCTCCAGTACACGTTGAAAGTTAACGCGTAAGTTTTAATTTGGTTTTAAAATTGTTTATTATTTTCCAGCAGGATTTTAGTCTCCTGATCCTCGGCAAGGCAGTGGGGTCACGTTCATAAGCGTATTATTTAAAGCGACGTTTTCCGACAGATCAATCCTGATTGACAATATTTACGGCTATATCCCCCACCAGGTCCAGGCCACCAGCGCGGAAGAAGTAAAGGCGTACCGCCGATAGCTCCGTCGAAACTTCTCGCTCTATCCTAAAAACGACCGGTAAAACAGATAGAGAGGTTGGAATGTAGCTCTCGTTGGGAGCGTATCGGGTTTCGGGTGGTATCGCTCCCCTATGGTGGAAAATCGCACCCGCCTACGGAAAAATCCGCATCGGCTATCTTCGGCGGGGATGCGCACCTCGTATTATTACGGTTAAATGCGTCCAGATTTTAGGGGATGGCGAATTTAGGGTGGGCGGGATTATTGGGAGCCCCTTCGAGCGTCGCTCCTCAGTTGTAGGCGTCGGGACGCGGAATGCATGATACGCGAGGATTGGCTACCAACAATATGCACTAAACATTTACTATGTACACACACCGATAATGTGTGGGAATGGAGGTAAAATAATTAAAATTTCTCCACTTTTTTCTTTTCATTTCTAACTCTTATTATTTGTGCATTCAATAACATTTAACTACTTTGTATTTTTTCTCACATTGGGTATGTTTTAATAATATCTATTAATAATTTATTTTTGAATAATTTTTCTTTTATAATGCAGAATTGTTAATACTTATTTTGATCCGTATCTTTAACTGCAGCGGTTTTCAAATTAAATTTTTTATTTATATTTCACGCCCTGCTGGGCTTTTACATGTTTTTTTAATTTTTTTATTATCAAAGTACATCTAAATTAACATTACATTCAATTCACACAAAATTAGTTGGCTAGACTAAATTACTAGTTAAGGATACTAATATGTCGAAACCGGTAGCGAAACATTAAAAAAATAAGGATAACCAATACCCCTGCCATAGGTCGCCACAAATGGTTCGCTACGTTTGGTGAATTAGCAGGGGTGCCGGAATTCATGTATGAGGTTTCACCAGGTAAGTCCACCTGCTGCGTGACAGGCTGGATCGAAAGATAGTGATTGATAGAGACCTTATGACCTCTCGAGCCAGATTCGATCGACCCATCGCCTTGTACCGCGAGGGCGGTACAAGGCGATGGGTCACGTCTTCACACGTCTGTCACTCCTGGTCACACGCCTCCTTAGATTCCTTGACAATCCTGATACATTTTTCTTTTCAGAACCTCTAAAAAGACCCTTCTCACAGCATCTCCAATGATGATACAGGTTCCTCAGAACTGTGTGGAGCTAATGTAAAAAAATTCAATCCTACTATATAATGCTTAATATTCTTCGCTTCAAATTTTCTGTTCCTATTGTAGTCAAATAAAATTAACTTGCTAATAGCAGAGCAGTTTGAAAGTTTTAAAAAATATTTCCACCACTTTGGTCGCCATGCCTCCAGTTGGTATTCCGTCGGTACTCGCCTCGCATCGCGCCCATAGAGCAATTAGACCGAGCGCCTTCAGCTCAGCGGGTCCAGCTCGGTCGGTGTCGCCTTCCGCTGCGTTGGCTCTGTAGCGCCCGAACACCCTACAGCCGCACAGCCTACTGCCTAGAGCCTACAGCACAGATTCTCAAACTTATTTCGACCACCGCGCCCTTTGGTAATTAAAAAAATCTCCATTTAAAAATGTTCGCAGCATGCGTAATCAAAACTTATTTTAAAATTATGCAATTCACCCCAAAAAGAGTGCTTTGTGAAGTGTTTTAGTTGTTAATAGGTAAAAAAAAACAGGAGTGAAAAAAAACAGAAATAATAATAATCAAAATTATATATAAAACATAGTTAGTGCAATTATAGATAAAAATAAGAAAGAAAGAAAAAAATATAATAATAAAACATTTACATAACGGTTCTCCATTTGGATATCCGGAAAGAATGCAAGGCTGATGTAAGCGTATATAATGTAACGAAGTAACGAATGTAACGAAGAAAGGAGTGTAAGGAGAACATATGACGCAAATGTAAATGGTAGAAGAAGTTGGGGTAGAGGAAGATATGGCACGATCAAGTTAACCATCAGATACTTGAGTCCGGTCATGTCAAGAGTTGGAAAAATAGAAGGGCAATAATATGAGAAGATGTATGAAAATGAATGAAGCAAGTGGTGCATGCCATGACCGAGTTTTTGGCGGTCCATCCTCTCTGCTTACCCCAGCAGAGAAACTATTCCAAGCATTCCAACAAACAATCGCATATTTCGGATACGGATGGGATCGCAGCGATCAGCCAAAAATTTTTATGTGGAAAAATATATCGGAAATACCAATTTTATTTTGTTGAAATATAAAGCTGCAATCACATCATTACATGCGTAAGTGACTCTAATTTAACCATCTACACGGGACTCGAAGCATTCTAGTAATAAATCGCATTTAAAGTGGTGTTGTGTCTAGATTCCGTCGGATTTTTATAGAGAGAATTTGCTTTCTACTGTCCCCCTGAAAGTCTCCAGCGTTATCACCCACTTTGGGAAAGACTGGTCTACAGCCTACAGCCTACGTCCCTACCGACTGCCGACGGTATCTCTCTGCAAAATGGCCGACGGCTGCGAGTGACGTCGCTTCCCCTTCCGACAGTCCATCTCACATGGCGCCGAGTTAACTGAAAGGGAAACCCTATTTACTCTTTTGGATCACGCTTTTCGGCTGATGGAACAACACGACAATTTAAAATATTTTTTTTTTTGCCGGTAACTCGTCAGTTTTTATTTTTTGATTTTTGACAGAGCTTAGCGAAGTTCTGTATTACGTAGCTCGGCCAGCAAGTTCAAGATAGTGGCTATCCTGATGGTTCAGAGAAGATTCCCTTTTGCAAATGTGAAATAATCGTGTTTAATAGGACATTTTTCAATATAATTTCTGAAAAATGACGTTTATTTGGAAAAATTGTACAAATCCGTTTTTTTGAAACCAAAAAAAGTTACATAAAATGTATGGAATATAATTAATTTGGTAGGTATCTTAGTATCTACCGACTCACAAATCTTTTTGGTTTTGATTTATTAAATAATACATTTAGATACCAGCTTGTACCTATATTGCATGCAGTTGGCAATATTTTCTCTGAAGTGGTAGATGTGTTCAACTCCAGATGATTATAGAGGGCTGTATTAACATACCTTAATATTAATAATCGCTTCTCGGCCTGTTGGCTAAGATGAAAGTGTAGTATCCGTTTTTTTCAGCTTAATATCTGATAGTTCCCGCAATGCTCAATTTAGGAGGCGGGAATGGGTACCGCAGCCCCGGGAACCATTTATTGGAAAACCAACACCTATGCTATAGGTTATCCCAAGTGATTCGCTACGTTTGGTGACTTATCAGGGGTTCCCGGGTTCATGGGGTTCATTGTCTAGGTCTTGGCGGCGGATGATCTAAACACATTAAACCCCAGATTCCTACCCAACCCTCATACCTTTTTCCTTCCCAGAACTTCCTCTCCTTCCTTTCCTTAAAAATACCCTCCACACAGCATCCCCAAAGGTGACAAAGGCCCTGAGGGAAATTATTTTCCTCAGGACCTCCTGTGTGACCATAATGTAAAAAAAAAAAAAAATGTTGGCATAAGTTCTATATAATTTAACTTTTTTTAACACTCATAACTAGTGTTCAACAAAATTACAAAGTATATCACAAGCTCGTATAGGCGTATACTATTACAAATAAATTAATAAATTTAAACAATTTTTATAATGATTAACATAATTTCGATAAATAAAGGATTTACTTTATTACTTACTGTTATTTTTTTTTCCTAGATACTCTTCTTTCTTAGTAGCCCTTTCTAACAAGAGAAGGTGCGCTTTTTATTATTTTATGATAGTTATTTCGGCATGATGCACCCACGCAAATAAAATGTTGAATAAAACCACTAGCCTAAAACAATGACAGACGAAAATACTCACAGATACCTCATTATCGCGTTTATAAATGATTTCAAAGAATATACATATGTTCAGCATTAAATTTAAATCACATGAGACTACATCATTACTTATGGGCACCACCAGTACATACTCTCCAGCTACAATGTGTACTGGGAAGTTCTCACTTTGTTTTAAAAGTTCCAAAGTTCCGACACATTATTCGGTTCTACATACGTTTGTGTGTTTGAGGGTGTGTTCTGAATTTGTACCTCATGTTACATTTACCTCCGCCTAAAGCCTGAAGGCATTACTTTATAAGCGTGTTTTGTTTATTTGAGTGGTTTAGAGCCTCAACATTTGATACCAAATTCAGCGCTCACTTTTATTGCTAAGTGGATAATTTCATTTCCCTGCGTTAGATATTTAAATGTTATTATTTTTAAACCGAATACATGATACATTTTATGTAGATACTAGCTTCTGCCCGCGACTTCGTCTGCGTAGTATTAGTACTTCGAGTAATCTATTTTACTTTTCCCTGGACCCATCTACGTTTATACCAAAATTCTTAACCTATTTATTTAAAATATCTATAATTCTTGATTCTATTCAATGTATTAGGCGAGTACTTCAAATAAATTCATCAATTTAAATATCTTCTAAAATAGAATTTTGATTTAACAATCATTGTTTTTCAAAATTTCATTCTCAAGTTTGACATTTTCTATTAAACAATAATTATTATTTTTAATATATTGAAAATAAATAGCTAGCTTTATAAATTACAGCCTATATGTTATTCTGATGTATTAGCTATATTATTGTAAAGAGTAACAAACACACATACATCCGTACAAACTTTCACGTTTATAATATTAGTAAGATTTAAACAACGATCTCATGGAAGAAATCAAAAAAAAAATCGCAAAGTTAAAAGCGCTGAAAAAGGAGTGTGGTGTAGAGTTAAAAATGTTTATAGTGTGTATTAAAAGTGTGTGATGCACGATAAAAAAATAGAATTTGCGTAGAATTGGTATTGCATTACACAGAAGTTGATAGTAATACACAGTAAAAAATACTTGATTGATTTATAACTGTTATATTGATAACTCTGAACAGCATTTTTCAATTTTGTTTTTAAAAGGCAACAATTGAGATGTTCCACCCTCTAACCGCGCCATCCTCCATTTATTTTTTCTTTCGCACCCTTTTAAAAACACTTTCATCTCGCACCTTATGTCAACCCTAAAATAGCAGGCCAAATACATTATCAGCATCTCTCAACCCTCGTGGGGAGCGGCAGATAAGAGAATATATCACAGTTTAAGCACACTCGAGGGTTATGTTTTACTTAAGCGATTCATCCCCAATTCGAGATATCTCCTATTGCTGGCTGTATCACTTTTCTGCAAATATTTAATCGCGTCTGTGACGCTGAATTGTTTTAACTAGCATTTAGTTGGGGGAGTCGGCGTCTAATAGAGTTGCGAGCCATACACCTTTTGGGGTATCTTTATTTTAAGTAAATATTGTCATCAAGTAGTATTTATTTATTTATAGCGGAAGATATTCTCAGTATCGTCATGGTGCAAGACCACCATTCAGAATTGAAGCGTGGCTTTAAATGGCTTTAGCCATGTTTGGTGACCAGATCTGAACAGTTAGGTATTACTTATATATATGATACATATAAATTTACACTATTTCTCGAAAATGGCATGACTTTCAGGGAATCTAATGCTAAACATCAAAAAGCCGGTGTGATTTTAAGGAATTAAACCAAAATGCATAATTTTAAAACTATAAACGTAGTGTGATACGATTATGCTGTATATTTTATTAGTACAGTTTTCATCACTTTAATTTCATGGATTAAAAAAAACAAATGATTCCCTGTGAGTCCATACTGCAAAAGGAATATTAAAGATTTTTCCCAATAAAAGGGTAAGTCTGGCACATTCAGCGTGATGAATTTAAAATTGAATCAGAATTTACAACATAGAGTCCTACACCACCGAGTTCCATCCCAATTTTCGGGAATTCTTCCCCCTCTTTCTCCCCAATACTGGAAACCTGACAGTTTTATTAATTCCCCACTCTCCGCATTATACCCGCTACCCATGTGCAGTCGCGTGTGACAGCTGATGAGAGACTAGTGACACCTCTGTTTGTTTTTTTGAAACTCCAAATGACAACTGCCGACGTTCGTGAAATCTATTGTAACGAAACGGGCAGATTTAAAGTAAGAAACGCTTGGATGCTCTTGTCTCATTCATTTAGAAAATACTCTTATTTTGTTACGTCTTGTATTACCTACAGATGTCAAGGTATATCTCAAGTTTTCAGTAATCATCTATCAATGTTTGTAGGTATGCTTTCCAACGTTCGATTATTATTTACAAAGATAACAAACACATAATATCCCACTTTCCACAATATCTCTAATATATCAAAAGTGCATGCTTTTTATTTGTATCATATAAGTACTCAAGTTTATTTTGAACCACTCGCTTTAATTCCAGACTGGGACTTATAATAATATCCGTTTTATAGACTCCTTAACGTCGCACAAACTACCATCGAGAAAAGTTATCTTTTGATGTATCCGTTTTGCTTTCCGGAGTAAAAACTCCGCTTGATACAACGGTAGAATGGGATAAAAGATGCCTCGAGAGCGACGGAAAGGCGAAAAAACGGGGAAATGCCTTGGGTAAGAAAGAGCGCGATGATAAGGAAAGGAAACGAGACGACCGAATGTATATTTATGTCAATGGTTTTGTATCTTGGCCGCCTTCGTGTTGGATAAAGCCAACAGCAGTGGTAGAAAGAGACCTTTTGTCTTATCAAAGTTTAAACTTCTTCAACAACTGTACTTAAACTGCTGAATCGACCGGATCGAAATTAAATTTGCCTCTTATCTTCTTCTTACATTGGAGCGGTTCTCTCCGAGTGTTTCTCCGCTACCCCCCTTCCCAACGAATTCGTTTAAAGTAAATTGCGCTTGTGCTTTTTTGGTGTTAGCATGCTTTTTATACAATTTTAAGTACAGGATTATGTTTGATAAGTAACTTATAACGAAATCAACTGGCAATTTTATTGGACTACATTATGAAATATTATAATAACATTATCGAAAACATAATGATTATATTTTCTATTGTAGAGTAGAGTTTTGGGAATAATCGCCCCTTTCGATTCGAGAACCAACACGACAGATGTCTTCGGTCTATAAAAAAGTTTTAAAACGTTTCGTCTCACTTCCGCCGTTTCCCGCCCCGCGCGGAACACATTTCGACACAGATGCCACACAAAGCTTAAAAAGGTGAATCGGACATGGGAAAATTATGACCTCTTTAAATGCGAAGGGTCCTCTATAAGCGGGAGATAAAATCTAAGTGCCCATCCGGCTGTAATGAGAGGCTGCCTCGGTGAATGTTTGACCCACCCCAGGGGAGGGTGATCGGAAATTGCCTCGCGATAGTGAGTCGCTTATTCTTTCTCCATTTCTGATTTATCAAATGTGTTTTATCAGTGTCGGCGCTATCTCCGATTGACTTTCTTACTCTTGCATTTAAATCGTCTTCGTGAACTACGAATATAGCCTGATTCTGTTGCTGGTAATCATGTTTCTACTTTCTTTGGGCGTCTTGTTGATCTTTATCTATTTTTGTATAAAAAATCTTCATTAATTTTCTTGTGCTAATAAATGGTTTTCTTTTTGTCTCCAGGTATGGAATGGATCTGAATGGAGCAAGGAGGAAAAACGCCACTCGAGAAACGACGAGCACCCTGAAGGCGTGGCTCAACGAGCACAAGAAAAACCCCTACCCCACCAAGGGAGAGAAGATCATGCTGGCCATCATCACCAAGATGACCCTCACGCAAGTGTCCACGTGGTTCGCCAACGCCCGTAGGAGACTCAAGAAAGAGAACAAAATGACCTGGGAACCAAGGAACCGAGTAGAAGACGATGATAACAACAACGATGATGACGACCACAAAAGCACCGACGGAAAAGATGTTTTAGGTAAATATTTATTAAGGGATTATTCTATACGGTTATGCCATTGTTACAACCTAGCGAAATTTTTGTAATGCGTCTTTCATGTCTCGATGTTTGTAATGTCTGGGTGATTTGCTACTTTGTATTATGTTATTATAAAGCGTCGTTTTTACAACCATCGACACTTACTAATGGTTCTTTGTTGTTATAGATTCCAAAGACTCCGGAACCGGATCTAGCGAGGACGGAGACCGTGCTACAGGTGGAGGGCGCCTGGAGCCCGGTGGTGGCGCGGGGGGATCCTGGTCAGGCTCCAGAGCGGGCAGTGCCCCCGCCTCACCCGAGCCGCCCTACCTGCCCCCAGCCTACCTGCCCGCCCGCCGCCCACCTCCCCCACCCGTCACCAAGCCAAGGATCTGGTCCCTGGCCGACATGGCCAGCAAGGAGAGCGAACCCGTCGTGGCCGCTTCGCGCCTGCTGCCCGCGCATCCCTACCGCCCCGATCTGTATAGACAGTTGTATGGACCTCCGCCCCCTCCCGGCGCGGCAGACATGGCCCTGCTAGAAACCTACTCGCGACTCGGCGCCCAGCGAGGATCCCTGGACTCGTACCGGCTGGGGGCGCAAAGGGGCCCCTTGTCTGTGTTGTCGCGAGCGGCGGCCGCGGCCGGAGGGGCGCTCAGCGTGTCTGGACCGGTGCTCACGCCCACCCCCGCCAGAGCGTCCCCCTCGTCCTCCTCCACGTCCTCGCTGTCGGAGCAGCCGCCTACCTTGCACAAGGCCTGACTGCCCCTCCCCCGCCCCCGCCCCACCCTGCACTAAGCGCGCGGAGAGAGGTGTCCACCGTCAGAGGTAGACCTCGGAGTAACCAAAGTGTATGACAGAGCGGCCGGGTGTGTGCTTGATACCGTACTTCTAATTTAGTGAACAGTGGCCGAAACGAGAACAAAGTTATTGGACAATAATACAATGTGATTTTTATATTATATATACTATCTAATATATAGATATTATACTATCTAATCGTAAACAATTATCGCATCAGGGTACCCATATGGCAAAAACTGAACGACATGTAAATTAAAAATGCCCTAACGCAGAAAATAGTTGTTGTAAAGTATGATTGTGATAAAGTGATTTTATGTTCCGGTTCCTTTGCGTGCGAGTGCACGTGCGGTGAGAGAGGCTCCGGCCTAGTCTCACGGTGCGCGGTGCTTGCATCGTCTCTCTGTGACCGGTCGCACTCACGGCCGATGCGAGGTTAGTTGACTCACGGCTGCTCCCGGTCCTGGTCTCATGACCGGTCGGGACTCAAGGCTGGACTCGCCGCCGCGCCACGCCCAGTGAGAGGTTAGTTACCCTCGTGGCTGCTCCTGATCGCATCGGGTCGGGTCGCATCGCTGGCCTCACGCCTCAACTGTTACTAGCGGAGGAAGAACGAGTGATTTATTGTATCATCGAATTATATGCATATTTTATTGTTTACTTTAGTTATGTGAAATGTATTTAAATTCTTATATGATAAAATGTAAATAAACCTTATTAATGCATAGATTAACAATAACTACATAAGAAAGTAGACACTGCGCGCAGACATGCCGACTTGGAAGCGCGCAGTATAAAAGTAAATCTTTAAAATATACGTATCGTATATTGTATTTTATTTGTAGTAAATCATAATTAATGACGTATTCATGTTAAAGAGTAGTACGAGGGAAACACACGGACACACAGATAAATGTTATTGGATGTATTACCGTATGCAATGCGAGGGAGCAGAAACTGTAATTATTGTTATATAGTAGTCAAAGACATAACTTTCGACTTGGTGTAAAAACTATTATTAAACGATAATGCAATATTAAATAGTATCACGTAATTTATGGTTTTTTCTCCATTGCCAGTTGTAATCCAATATAATAGATATTATATTTTGTTATTCGTTCATTCTGAAAAATGGTTTATCAGACAAATATATTATTTTACTTGAGGAAATTTTCTATTTGACTTTTTATTAAACTTTATTCAAGTAGATGCAGACAACATATCAAAATCTAAAACGCTTATTTTTTTTCTTTTATAACATTTATAAAACGAAAGTAAAAATGTGGTTCTGTTTTTGTTTACTTATGGGAAAAAATTGTAATATTCAAATTATGTATTTTATTTTGGTTTTCATCATAACTATTCTATTATCGTGTGTTACTAGTTGCAATAAATTGATAATTGAGAAAGAGATAACTGTTTTATTTAAATATAATTCCTGTCATAGCCTAGAAGATTATTTGTAATACAAACACATATACTAAATGGATAAATCTGAAGATACGATCGATGAAAATGATTCTACGTCATATCACGTTTAATGTGAATTGTGACGAATCCAATGACTTGTACCAAATATTAAATTAGTGATTGGGCCGTTACATAATACACAGCTACACTTATCTACACAGATACATCTATACACCAAGGACCGCTGTACTTGTAGTTAGTATTGTTACACGATTTCCTAACCTACCCTCTTCCTATAGACCTGACATTTTATTATTTACATTCAGTCACGAATTGATCCTCACCGCATAAACACCTCCTTCTCAATATTCCGCAATTAGCTTTTTGCCGGTGTAAATTCGTCGCCGCTAAAGTAAGTACATATATAAATATTCCGCTAAGAAATACAGTGGAATATAAACCAGCTCGACAGAAGAAAGTGAAAAAATGTCAACGTCTAGATATTAATATCTTCAAAAATCAGGTTCACTTCATCCTTTTCCCTAAAAAGATCCTCCCCACAACATCACCACACATGGCGTTGACCTGAAGGGAAATTTCTGTCCTGTGAAGTTTAAAATTTTTAATGACTTATTGGTCCTAAATGTTTTCATAACTTGCAATAGTGTCTAAATGAAATATGTCACACGCTAGTGCTTCAACGAGGATAAAGGAAACCAAAAAAAGCGCAACAATGGACAATATAATTTTCTTTCAGAGCCTACCCAATTCATCAGCCAACAATATTATTTTTAAAATAAAATGATTGAAATTTTAAACGCTTTGTAGGTATGACGATTAAGGTAAGTATATAATGGGTCACGCATAACAATATCTGGACTACTCAGCAACCATAACTTTCTATGGAAATAGATGCTTCAGAATCACATTGGCCATACGTTGCGATGCTGAAACAGAAAAATCAGAAAAAGATACGGTCACATCTGGGATTCTAACCCAGGACCTTCGCCTTGGTAGAGCTGCGTCCCGGCAAGGCTAAGGTTCTGGGTTCGAGTCCCAGATGTGACCGTATATTTTTCTGTTTCATATTTTCGATTGACTTTCGCCAATTTTGTCTTCTTTAATTTAAAAAAAATTGTCGTTTTTTTTTAATAAAAAAAGATGACATTGTTTTTGCTCTAATCACAATTTAACCTCTCTTGGTAAGTAAATGAGAAGTATTCCTCTGTCTGTAAGTAAAAACACAGTTACTACGTTGAAATGGATGATTGTAGGTTGAATAAACGAGATTGTCTGTGCTTGTCATGCTTGAAATGACTTTCGCCGTGTTTGGTGACTGGATCTGAATAGCCAGGTACTTTCAGAATTTCTCTTGCCATATCCTTCCTCTCCAACTTATTTCCCCTCACAACATACTCTAATCGGGGAAGCCATAATCTTACTAGCTCAGAATAATTGCGACTCTTGCGCCGTATTCACAATATACTTACCTAAAGGCACTTCAACGTTCACGATTGGTAAGTAGAAACGGAAAATTGCATATTTTTCAACAGACTTTATATTTAAAAAACTGTTTTTTTTTTAAATTAATTAAGAACAAGTGTCTACAAGTGGTTTGACAAAAAAAATCAGTACATTAGGCCAATTATAAATTAGCTAAAAGGTTAAAGAAAACTGCAAAACTTTGACCCTTGATTCAGGAAAATGACTCCCATGAGAATTACTGTGTATTTACTTACCACTGCCCTCCATGTAAATCTATAGCAAGAGTTCCTAAAGTTGGGATAGTACTAGCTTGGTAAACCTACCAATTAGGATTGCCAATGCTTATGTTCTAAAATACTTGTAACGAATGTTCAAAATTTCCAAATCGGGGAGAGCCAAATGACCAATTCCCCGCAAATTCGTTACGAGTTTCTTTAAAATTCTGCCTTCAAAATAATATAATTTTTTATAAAAATAGCATTTTTATTTATTTATTTTATTTTATTTGGAAAATTAACATGATTAAAACAAATTGTAAATAATTAAAGGGAAAAAATAAAGAGGAAAAAACCTCCCAACTTATATATAAAAATATATTCAATACGGTGTGCCAATATGAGGGTTAAATGGTGAGGGTTTCTATATGCTAAAAGGTTAGAGCAAAAAAAGTGCAAAACTTTGACCCTTGATTCAGGAGAATGACTCCTATGGGAATTACTATGTCCGCTTGATAGATTCTCCCGCCTTAACAAACGGATTGCAATCTTTAGAGCACAGGCATCGGGTGGGAATGCTATCCTTGTTCTACCGGTATTTAAATGGAAGATGCTCCAAGGAACTTTTAATGTTTCTTTATTCTTTGAATAGTAAATATATAACAATTGTGGAATTTATGGCCGCCATACTAGGCACATGCCCGTGTTATAGCGTCATTGATCCCCTCGGCACCGGTGCATACTCGGGAAACACGCCAAACGCGCGCCCGACATATGTACACGGTTGACATTTGTTACATGAGAACAGGACGCTTCTACGACTCGTTCTTAAGTTCAACAGCTCGGCTGTGGAACGATTTGCCGGCCTCTGTGTTTCCTCCTTCCTACAACATGGTTCTCTTCAAGACGCACGTTCACTCCTTCCTCTCCTCAAAAAGACCCTCCTCACATCTTCAAAGATGACATAGGCCCTAAGGGAAATTATTTTCCTCAGGGCCTCCTGTGTGGAGTTAATTTTAAAAAAAAAAAAATACTTACCACGGCCCTCCTTGTAAATTGACAGCAAGAGTTCATATAGTTGGGATAGTACTATAGCTTGGTAGATCTACCAACTGCTGTGTAAGTCCGTGGTGAGGGTTTCTACAGAAGAAATGTCATTTGCTGGATAGTCCTAGGAAATAAATTTTCCACTGCATTTGACCTCGATCATACCTATTAACCTTTCATAAAAATCGATGGGTTACGAAATATCAGTCGGGGAAATATCACTAGAGTAAGTTATCAAATCGACCTGCACAATCAGCGTGTTGATAATCCTAACAATTTAGTCATCCATTTAGATTGATACTACCGATTGTATGCCAATTTTTGTCAGAGGCAAACGAAAATCTTGAAAATCGGCTCAATCGTGTCAAAATCTAACTAAAAATATAGACTAGAGCTTAGATTCAAATGAATTTTCTGAAAATTGTCTGAATTATCTTAAAATCAGTGATAACCGCACGATTGCGTCTCCAATTCTTGGGGTATCTTGTGTAGCTGAAGGGAATGGAGATTTCTCACGCGGCTGCAGGCATTTTAAACTATGTTTGGATTTCGAATGATGGTGATGAGGAACACAGAAACGGCCGTTGTTCCCAATCTTACTGATCAACTGTTGAGCCGAAATTTTGGCTCAGCACTCCTCAAATGCACAAGTACGCTATTCCAAAGGATCTCTCCGACCAACCAAACAAAACACTAAGCTGATCGGAGACTCAGATAGATCGATACATAAGTTGGAAACAACGGCCATAAGTTGTAGATTAAAACTTCTGTCACGTGAGAAGTACATAGTATCATCGTCAATAATTTAATACCCTAAAACCATAACTAAACCAGTAGTTAGTATTTCTGTGAGTACAGAGTAATGGTATGTAGGTACTAGGTACTACCCATGGCATCGTGTCCGCGTCATGTGGAAGGACCACCGGGGAACAATGCGCGGCGGTCCCTATTATGTCATCTACCTTTCTGCCTTTTCCCAGTGGACTTGCACACTGCGAATATATATTTTATGTCCAACGCGGCTCCATGCAACATCAGTGAAAGCCAATGAAAAGGGTAAATTCTTCACCGCAGTAATAAACGCAAAAAATTAGATAACTTAGAAGCACTTGAAATTAAAAAGCCCTAAATAATAATATTAGTAATTAATTTATCTTTTAGTCCCATTCTAGATATATTTCCAGTAAACCGCTCTGTTATTACTGAAATTCCTGCAATTACCCCTCACCCTTTGTTAACCACCCACTCCAACACCAAAATTTTTCTGTAAATATCATAACGTACCAGAAAGATATGTGCTCTCCATACAAGATATGTGTACAAACGTAGAAACACAAGTAAGATGCATATCAGGGACATCACCAAAATTTCCAATTAAAGTGGGGGTACACCAAGGATCTGTCCTCAGCCCCTGTTATTCACAATGGTCATGAAATATCTAACGATTCAAGAAATGAACAACAGTAATCTCAAGACTATGCTTTTTGCAGTTGATGTAGTACTACTGATAGCAGATAATTATTGTGACTTGCAGAATAGCCTGGAAAGGTGGAGAAATATCCTGGAGGATAATGGCCTAAAAATGAGCAGGAAAAAGACACAAATGCTGAATATTTGTACTAGCCATTTGAAGACACAAATGCTGTAACTCCTTCGATACAACTGGATGGAGTAACTTAGCCAACTGTGACTCTTTTAAGTATCTGGGCTCACTCATTCACAGAGACGGAAGATGAGATATTTTTTGAAGCATTATTTAGAAAATAAAATCTTGTCCTCATACTTATGAGATCACTTACCGAAGTTCAAAGTATTTTTTACCATAAATGATTTTATTAGGTACTATTAGAACAAACGATTTATTAAAAAAATCAATGAATACAAATCACATCGTAAAACATCACGTATTTTATCAATATTATCAACATGTTTAAAAGCCATTGGTTTCCTCAATTTTACTTTTATCCTGACGAAGAATCTGAAATTCTCTATTTTACTTTTATCCTGACAAAGAATCTGAAATTCTCTATTTTACTTTTATCCTGATCTGAAATTCTCTACTTTACTTTTATCCTGACGAAGAATCTGAAATTCTCTATTTTACTTTTATCCTGACGAAGAATCTGAAATTCTCTATTTTACTTTTATCCTGACGAAGAATCTGAAATTCTCTATTTTACTTTTATCCTGACAAAGAATCTGAAATTCTCTATTTTACTTTTATCCTGATCTGAAATTCTCTATTTCACTTTTATCCTGACGAAGAATCTGAAATTCTCTATTTTACTTTTATCCTGACAAAGAATCTGAAATTCTCTATTTTACTTTTATCCTGATCTGAAATTCTCTATTTCACTTTTATCCTGACGAAGAATCTGAAATTCTCTATTTTACTTTTATCCTGATCTGAAATTCTCTATTTTACTTTTATCCTGACGAAGAATCTGAAATTCTCTATTTTACTTTTATCCTGACGAAGAATCTGAAATCTTTAATTTTAATTTTATTCTGACAAAGAAACCATTGGTTTTTAAACACTTTGATAATTTTGATTAAATACGTGGTGTTTTATAAAGTAATTTGTTTTCGTTTAATTAAAATGACACCACAAACTGAATTTCCTATCATTGGAGAAAATTTATTAATACTGAAAAATATCGACATAACCCCAAGACTCCGTGCGGTTAAACTCGCGAGGTTAGGAATAACAAAATAATGAATTAGCGGTAACAAAATAATGGAGACCTAACCTAGACCTCTCCAGCCGGACTCTCTCGACTCTCTCGCCTTGCTCCACAGTGGGAGGGATGGATTCATACATCCGTCACTCCTAGAAACATTGATCCCCAGATTCCCACCCTTCTTACCCTTTTCCTTCCCAGAACGATCTTTCCTTCGTTTACCTAAAAAAAAACCTCCACACAGCATCCTCAAAGATGTGATTTTTTTCTAATTTGGGCCTTCTGTGCGGAGCTAATATAAAAAAAATAATAAAAAATTGTTTGAAAAGTCCATAGTATAGGTATACACTGTACCGAAGATTTCCGATGTCGACTGAACATGGTTTGGCCTCATATTTCGTGCACAAATGTAAGCATAATAAAGGTCCCGCAAAAGTCGGCAAGCGGGGGCCAGCGGTAGTACAATTGCCGACAAACGATATCGTGATTTTACATTGAAATTATTTGAATTATTAACCTATGTATATCGGTATATTGATTGGTCATGTCACATCGGTCGAAGCCGGAGGTGGAACCAAAAGGTGGACCTTTTAGAGAGGATTCAGTTTGTAATTGAAAAGAAGTTAGTGGTAGTAAGTAGTCTATCCGTGAAAGTTTTTGGTTTTATTTGCTGTTCGTACCGCTATTGAACATGTGAATATTAATATAATTAAATGAAAACAAACCACTTCGTATATACCACTTATATAATCATAGTTATCAAAATTAATAATTCCAATTCCGGCTCGAAGGACCAATATGTTGCATCCGAATTTCAGATGCATTTGATAAATGGACTGTAAATAAACGAACTGGAATTGTATGATAATATTATGTGTCGGGAACAGTAGGGATACAGGAAAGAAGGAAAACCTATCACTTACCTCCAGGAGTAAGATATTATAATTTATTCACAAAGTGAATTAATAATTTTATATTACTGGTATCATAGAAACGACGTCATTTAATTGATTTTATATTGAATAAAGAGTCCTTCGATGATCAAAAGACAAATAAATCAAAAGACAAAGAAAAATTGTTATAGTTAAGCGCACTTGAAGTGAAACATCACAAAACTGCGCTATACAAATGCTTTGTTATTATTATTAAAGAGATCATAATAATTTTAATATGTAATAAAACTCAATCTCCATTCAACTTTAACATGGGAGACTTTTTGGTTTGACTTCATTTAACAATTTATATATTTATTTATACTTTATATATTATGTATAAGCTATTTGCCTCTTACTAATAAATACATAAATAGAGAAAACCGATGTCAGCGACGGCTTTGAAAAGATAATTTTTTGCAATAAATTCAAACCTTTAAGTTCAATAAAATATTTTTATGATTTATATATTGCAATCCAATAAAAAATACACCCGAAAATATACCTGATATGAATTGTTTTAAAAATTTATTTTTTTGTTTAATTTACACTTTCCGTTCGTCCAAGATTCCACTTTATTCATTGTGTAAAATTTTCCGAATTACATCAATAAATAGTCAAGTTATTAAATTGTTTACGCTTCGTTAATAAATTTCTTTTTTATGATTAGCTTTTACTTTCAACGCAGTCAGTGGTTTTGTTAGATCTATCCGCCCCGACCGGACGGCGCCGTCAGGTTAAATTTCGTGTGACAAATTATAGAATTCAACATTCTCATCCTTGAAATTCACCTTGAAATGGACATTTAATAACAATTATGCAGCAATTTGCTTATTATTACTTTATATTTTAACACGTTTTTTATTTTAACACGTTTCATCATTTTCAGTTTTTTCTACAGAAATGATGACGGATATAATTGAAATTCAATTTAGAAATGTGCTGAATATAGAAACTATTTTTATATCAGTCTACTTATTTGGAATGTGGGACCGTGTGATCTATAAAAGAACGTGGTTTTTTCTATTTCACAATCTAAGATATTTAAATATGTGATATTGTTAAGCATTGATTTTATTGCAATAGTTTTAAATCATTATTTATTTAAATCACTAACAAAGCTCTATTGTCGGTTTGTGCTACATACAAATTAACATCTAGTGATGGTGACTTCTAATATATAGATATCGTAACGACGAGAGATTTTTTGGTTATAAAAATGTACCATCTCTATTCTAAGATCTCTGTTTCACTCAACAATCTCAGCCATTGATCAGTATGGTTCATACAACAATATTTTTAATTTTTATAGTGGAATCTCATTTAGTCAAACATTTAATTGTAATATTTAATGGTTGAAGTTAATATTAATCACTGTCAAACGAAAAATGAGTAACAAAAAGTTAGAAAAAGATTTTGCGTTGCCGGGGCATTGCTCTGATGACTGAGCACATTCGACCATGTCGATTTTTTATACTTTTTCGCTGATATATATATAGTATATAGACAAGTAAATCTTGATGCATTAGATAGTTGGGAAACACGCGAAAGGCGCGCCCAACATATGTACACGGTTGATATTTCTCACATAAGAACGGGTCATTTCTACGACTCGTTCTTGAGTTCAACAGCTCGGCTGTGGAACGATTTGCCGGCCTCTGTGTTTCCTCCTTCCTACAACGTGGATCTCTTCAAGACCCATGTTCACTCCTTCCTCTCCTCAAAAAGACCCTTCACTCAGCATCTCGCTAGATGACATAGATAGGCCCCGAGGGGAATTATTTTCCTCAGGGTCTCCGTGTGGAGTTAATGTAAAAAAAAAAAAATATCCAAAGAAAACAAGAAACAAAGGTGAAATTCAATTAAAAATACATATATAGTTATTTAAAAATAAATTACGAAGTTTTAGTTAGGATTATCGAAAATTAAGATTTTTTTCTTGATCTGTATAATCATTGAATACCGTATTTATTTAATTTATTTATTAGTGCTTTACAATTGAAATACATTGTTTAGCATCAATTTTTAACCCCACTGGGGTTCCCTGTATCGAAGTTAATAATTCCACAATTTAATAAACGTAACAACACACATAACAGCAATTTAAAAATAACAATGATATATGAAATTTGTAGAAAAAGAGAATTAACAACATAATAATATTTTGTTTGATCAAAGATGAAACAAAATGTTTTTGTTTACTGAGGCATTAGTTAATACCATTTTTAACAATAGAAAAAATAAAAGAAAAAAGGTAAAAATCAAGAATAGAAAAAGCAAATAATAAAAAAATAAATGTATTACCTATTAGGTACTATAGACGTACATAAAAAAAGAGGCATAAGTCTATTTTCTGCATGAACATATATGTACATGTATTTGAACTGGTCTCGAAATTTTATAAATGCTGTAAGGATATACCTAGGTAATATTATATGTATTAGAATCCTTTTTATCTGATTGCGCCTCCCAGCCTACCGATAAAACATTGAACAACCTGAGGTCATGGTAGCATGGAAACATGTTTTTTTGGTTAACATATTCACGATATTCTTGCATACATTGTGACGTTGGCTCGCAGCGTGTACCTACCCGCCGAGCGATGGAAATTTGTAAACATAAAAAGCTCCGGTTGATTTCGTTATACGATAATAATAATATGACATACATGCGGAGCCGCTCATGATATAATATGGATCTGCCATTAGTACTTGTGTGCATATTGTGGTTGTGCACTGATATTGCCTACTGGCAGCTATTAGTACTTAGTATTTATATGCATATTGTGGTTGTGCACTGATATTGAGTACTGGCTGATATTAGTATTTTGGTATGTTCTTATTGTGGTTTTGCACTGATATAGTACTGGCTGATATATTAGTACCTGTTTGCATAATGTGGTTGTGCATTGATATTGAGAATTGGCTGCTATTAGTACTTGTGTACATATTGTGGTTATGCACTGTCATTGAGAATTGGCTGCTATTAGTACATGTGTGCATAATGTGGTTGTGCATTAATATTGAGTACTGGCTGCCACTAGTCAGTACTCATGTGCAACTCGTGCACTGATATTGAGAACAGGCTGCTATTAGTACTCAGTACTCATGTGCATATTGTGGTTGTGCATTGATATTGAGAATTGGCTGCTATTAGTACATGTGTGCATAATGTGGTTGTGTATTAATATTGAGTACTGGCTGCCACTAGTACTCAGTATTCATGTGCAACTTGTGCACTGATATTGAGAACTGGCTGCTATTAGTGGGTACTCAGTACTTGTGTGCATATTGTGGTTGTGCACTAATATTGAGTTCTGACTGATATTATTACGTATGTGCTTATTGTGGTTTTGCACTGTATTGAACACTGCCTGCTATTAGTACTTAGTACTTTTGTGCATATTTGGTTGTGCACTGATATTGAGAACTGGCTACTATTAGTACTCAGTAGTTTTTTTTTTAAAGATTATACATATTATATTATACATAATTTAAGTGTTTTGACTGCCCAACTAGGAGGAATCCCGGGTAGTCAAATTACGATGATATATGAAATATACAGAACATGTTTAGTACAAAACAAAAAGAAATGGAGGAAATAAAAATAATAGAAAAAAAAAAGTTTGGCACAATTATAAAAAAATAAATAATAAGAAGTATACATACACAGCCACAACCCAAAAATGTATGTATTTTCTGCGGACCTCGTATCACCACGCACATATTATAGATAATAGGGATAATAATCATTTGGCTAACGGAGTGTAGATGGCACGATTTTTTGCGCAAAAGTGATTATTATTTATTTTGTGAATATTAAAAAAAAAAATCAATCAATGAAAACTGTAATAGATAGTTTTATTCATAAATTTATATTTTTGAAAGTTGTTTCTTGTATGCATTCATACATTTTGAATTAAAAAATACTTTTTTGTTAGTGTATGTTTACATTTTTCTAATGTTAACTGTAGGAAAAGCTTCAATTTAACGTAAGTCGATTCGTCGTGAAGATTAATCTAATGTGACTCTATTGTGACTTAGAAGGGGGCCCGGGTTTATGGGGTCTTGGCGGTGTATGCATCGGCCCGCCAGCTGCGTGGCAGGCCGGATCGGAAAAGACTGGTTGAGGGAAACCCTTTGATATCTCCAGCTAGACTCTCCTGGATGATCGCCTTGCACCGCAGTGGGAGGGAGACAACGACCCCCAGATTCCTATCCACCCCTAATACCTTTTTCCTCCCCAGAACTTCCTCTCCCTTTTTTCCACAAAATAACATCCACACAGCATCCCCAAAGACGACATAGGCCCTGAGGGGAATTATTTTCCTCAGGGCCTCCTGTGTGTAGCTAATGTAAAACAAAAAAATACTTTCCAGTTCGGAATCTACGATTTTGAGAATTATGCAAGGGATGGAGCGTATAGCAGTGATAATGGTATTCTTCGGTTTGCGTTGTCTGCTCCATAAGCTTCCCATGCAGTGGCGGAGAAGTGCCCTGAAAGAGTGCAATCGTACCCCCAGGAACATTTCCGTAGCGCTGCAGCATCTCGGTAGGCCGACTAATCTATCCATAGTTCGAACGCAATGATGTACAGAATGGCGTTGAATAGTATTATAATAATTATTATATTCTAACAGTTAAGAGTGGCAAAATGGGAGTTATTGTACTGTAACAGGATACATAATCTATCATATAAAAAAAAAATATGGTTTCTTTTTTGTTTTTAGTTAGTCATAGTTGTAAAACATTGCTTTCCGCTAATCTAATTCAATTTTTAAAGAAAACAATTTTATATTATATCTAATGCATCGGATCTGATAATGCACAGCGGATGCTTAATTACACGTTTTATAATGGATTTGTGTAGTTTGTTTACGTAATTTTCTTTCAAGAAAAGCCCACTTTTTAACGATTAGATAAAAAAATAGATACATAAATAATCGCAAAAATATTGCATTTTTATCTAAATTGATACGAACATAAGTGTTTTCACGAATAACTTAAGTAGCGGCAGCAGGTATGTAAGAATTAGATCACACTTTATTTAAATGCACCTGAATATTCAAGGCTATTTACGATAATAAAATGTTGACAAATATTCAATGCCAACGTAATTCAATTTTCAAATAGCTATGCCAAAATGATCATCCGATCGACGACAGCTAAAATTCAATGGGTGGGCAATGGGTACATAATAACTTCTAGGTAATAACTGATGTATAATAATTTTCATATGATATTTAAAGGGTTGATATCAATGACGTTACAATAAAAACTCAAGATAAAATGTGGCAAGTAAGAAACAATCTTATGTTTTCAGTTAATTTTTACGCCCTTCGTTCACGCAGCTACTGACAAGCAATTAATGGTAGGGACAGACACAAAGCTCACATCAAAAGATACTGTGTTATAAAATTACCCCATCTCCTGTTTACGGCGGAGGGGGGTCGCATAACTTTCCTGATATTGCCCCGGTAGCGTTTACGAAAAATAACGCCGATTGGCGAAGATTCAAACCGCGCTTATAATACATGATCTGTTTACGTCTGGCGGGTCTATACGGGCTTGTATGGCGAGCGCTATTGTGTTATAAGTGTCTTTTTGATGTGAGCTGCGTGTCTGGCGCTACGTTAAATCGCCGCTACCCACTACCTGTCATACTATTTTGCTAGTATGGCGTTTACAAAAACTAATAATAGTATGGAAGGTACAGACGAGCGGCGGTCGCGTCGCTTGAAAGAAGCTCCATGGAAGAACGCCGTAAAGATAAGGCCATGGAAAATAATTCAAAATCATGAGTTTTTGAAAATTCTATATTATAGATGCTTCAATTAATACTGCGAGTAGAACACATCACGCACGAAGAAAAATGTTATTCGAAAAAAACGACAATTTTAATAGTAAAAACGGGACTGAAGTTCTTACGAATAAATTAACAGTGTTTCAATGTTTATTGGCGGGAAAATGTAAGAATAATTTGTTGGTATACTTACGAAATTACGTATTTCAAAGTTTATTGGCGGGAAAATGTACGAATAATTTGTTGGTACACTTATGAAATTACGTATACTAACAAATTATTCTTACATGTTCCCGCCAATAAACATTGAAATCATGTTAATTTGTTCGTAAGAACTTCAGTCCCGTTTTTAACCGTTTTTACTCCATGCTTTTATTGCAAATTATTGTTTTTTCGAATAACATTTTTCTACGTGTGGCCTTGGAAATAATACTTTCAATGAACCCTTTTTCGGATAAACTTTTATTGAATAATGTGGCAAAATAACTTCTTTAGAAAATAATTGGAAAACATTTTAATATTCGTACCAGAATTTCATAAAATAAAACAAAGCACTTCAATTTCGTGCTGTTCTTTCGGCATGAATCAAAATGGGCGGCGTTCAACGAATTTAGAAGTGAGAATTAAACCTTATTCGGCATAAAGACAATCACGGTGGAGGACGGACGCCCTTGCGTCGATTTTAAATTTCCTTATTATGTATCAAAATAAAATACGTAAGCATGGAGTTAATGTTTTTTACAAATCCAAAATCCATCCCAAAAAGTGTGGGGATTCCAATTTCGAATTTTTCAAGGACCAGTGGATCAACTTAATTCGAACGCTGTTCATGATCAACAAAGATAGACTTTCAATGAGTATGTTCCTTAGTGTGGAGCACGGATGTATGAAAAAAAAAATTTTTTAAGATTCAGATTTCTAAGAGGGGGGATTTGTGCCTTATGTTAAAGTAAAAATACGTGGGATTTTTCATTTCATTTGATTAAGATCTTCAGCCTCCGCAGTGACCCCAAAAATTGAAAATTAGGGTAAAATAGTTTAATGTTTATAAGGCGATACATTGTGATTAATTTAGTGGTAAGTAGGTGTTCAATGATAAACAATATATAATTAAGATATTTATTAAGGTATCGCTGTAAAAAAATTAAATTCGAAACAAACTTATACATTTATTATTTAGGTTTAAAATCCTTTTTAGTTTCAAATTTAGGCATTTTATTTCGCGATTCCAGCTTGACATTTATTGCACCTAATCGCGACTTTCTTGTGCACTGAGAGATGGAAGCCTCTGTTGTATTCTTTACAGCTCTTTCAACAGCTTGAGTATGGCAGAGAAGCCTTATAAACAATAGTTCGCTTTCACCACCAGATTCCACAATATTCTGAATTTCCTGGTCCGATAAGTTTTTAAAAATCGATGGTTCGGTTAAGTTTTCCTGCCAATTTATTAAATCAATATATGTAGAAGCATTCAAATCTATCAATATTTAGTATCAGCTCTCTAACATGTTTTTTATCATCTGTTATCATCGTAAGAAGAATCCCTTCAGGATGCGCAAAGTAGCCGTTTCTTTAGATAACAGGATCTATACATTTTTTTAGAGTTTCTGGCAGGTATCTGGAGACCTTAATAATATTGAACAGACGACGCGTACCATTTTTGCATGATGGTTGAGAACCAAGACGGTGCGTAAACTTTAGCCAGAGTTTTCAAATTTTCAGATGGTTCTTCAGTTTATGCATACTCGGTTGGCACGCGTGATCCAACGGGTATGTGATAGATAGCAATTTTATACAAGTACTGTTGGTCTGAACTCAGATCTTTGGCCATTTCTGGTAGCATTTCACAGGTTTCCAGTGATTTTCCCAGTGGAGCAATATAAGATTTAGGTCCCGAAGTACACCCATAGAGATGAAGAAACAGATGTTTCAAAGGCAGTTCGTTCATGTGGAGCAAACAAATTATATACTGGAGCGGTTTTTGTAGCCTTTTCTCAAGCAGTTTTATAATTCTAGCATACTTTTCAGTATTAACATTCGTACCATCACAACCAATTGCCATAATTCTATTTGGAAAACTTCTTTATAACCCTGCTATCGCGGTTTCTATTCCTTTTACTGTACCAACATCAGGTACCACGTTTCCCATGTAAATGGATCCCGGCTTTTGAATCAGTGAGATATGTTACTCCACAACCATAGTCCTGTACCATTTACCGCCCTTTTTAACAATTTTCAAAGTTTTGTCTTTTTTCCCTTCAAAGTATAAAACCAAGAGCTCTGTAATTGTTGCATTTTCCATTATTTTTCTCTGGTTTTAGTTCTCTCTCTTCATAACTTGTGCCGATCAATGACCTCAACATCAGACCCAATGTCGAACCAAACAGATGATGCTGTTGCTGCTGCTGCTCTATCAGACACTCCATACCTATCACATGTCTTCGATAATGTAGGAAAATTAAATGTCGATTTTTTTTATTTTCTTTTCAATAACGCCTTTGAACATGGAGCATTCTGATTTTTCTGACTCTAATGATGTCGCTGAAGAAATACTAACATTTAAATCAGCTAACGTTGAAGTGTTTATGGATTTGTTTCGGCGATTCTCTAGTTCGTAATTCATTTTTAGAGTTAGGAACCTTTTTATCCTTAGGACATAAATATTGAGCGAATGCTTTGCGCTTGCATGCTGAAATATCAAAAAGTATCTTACTGCTTTGCTGAAAACTATTTAACTTGTCCGGGGAGAGCCTCTTGATAGATTTGAGTAGATTTTTGCACTTTAAATTATATACTTTCAACGTTTGAACGATCATTGTTCGCGTCACTGTAGGAATAGATGCAGTTTGCCATACATTTTCAATTCTCGACATTACTATATCTGCTATCTCGCCAAAAATTGGTTCTTTTGCAGTTTCTGATTGCAATTTCAGTTGATGTCTCGTCCACTCATAGTATTTCTCTACATCTTCGTAAGTAGGTAGAACGTTCTCTTTCATATCTCACAAACATCACCAAATAGAGGACATTTGAATACACTCGGAGTTCTTTGCATAGTTGCCACGAAAGAATATTGAACGTATTTTTAACGACAAACGAGCGTGCGGCTGATCCGAGCCACGAACAAGAGCACGATGCGACAAGTGCAAGCAAGCTAAGTATCACCTCCCGCGTTTCCTCTCTTTCCTTATTTAAATTATAAAACACAAATTCGAACTTCTTTTTATTTTGTGTCAAATCTATTTTATACCAAGTAAACTTTCTTGATAAAAATTAGTATGTTTATTCAAAAATATCGTACATAAACATGACTTCCAATTAGAGTGTAAAACCGACTATTTTCATAAATTCAGTGCCGTTGCGGAGGCAGTTACCCTAAACAAAATTGAATAATATTTTACATGGCTTAAATTAAACCTAAAAGGCACCAAATTTTGACTATTACATTACCGTCAGGTGAAAAAAAAATTTCACTCCACCCTAATGTTCCTATGAATAAAATAAACGGTAGGACCATGCGAAGTTCCGTCAAATACTACCTAGAGTAGGAGGCCTGATCGCCTGACTGTTTTTGAGGTGTCAAGTGATCAAGCTATAATAGAGCTACGACAGTTTGCAAATGGCGGAGATTGTTGTTGTACTTGACGTCACTGCCGTATTGATTATTATTTTACCACAAGCACAATAAAAAAAGTGATGAGGCAATTTTGAACAATAAAGTTTACTAGACCCTCTAATCTAGTAGGCCTTGCATTCTCTAATGACTGAAAAATATTGTATCATTTATAAAACGATCGACAATAATAAATAATATGCCTTTATTTACAAATGTTATTGGTTTTAACTAGTGTTTGCCGAGAAATAAAAACATTTTCTCATCATACATGAGGTTATTCTGGCACGTTTTTCATGCAATTTACTTAGAGGTAGCACACGGCCTATTAAAAACTTTATAAACTTAAACCACCACCTTAGTAATCAATATTTTGTCTCCTTTGCAGTGTTTCTCCCCGCATTTCACCTCTAAAACACAGCCTTTGTCTAGTTTTCATATCATTTCATTAATAATTCCTGGAATACCTGCAGGCGGCGATACGATCGGGACCCGGTGGTGTTCGCACTGCGATGACGCCTGCGTCAGGGTCACCTGGTCGCCTGTTCGCCTGCTCGCCCGCTCGCCACCGACTTGGTATTTTGCAAATGTCGCGTGGTGCTAGTCGCAGGTACATACTCTATAGTAATGGAGGATGCAACAGTAAGATCTTTTTCTGAATTTTCTGTTTCAGATTTTCGATTGCGTTTCGCTAATGTTGTCTTCATTAATTAAAATATTACAATTTAAGGTTTTTCCTATTAAGTTAAAAATAAAAATAAATAGCCACTTTAGAGTTCATTATCAGATTCCAGCTAGCTCGTGACGTTTTTTTTTTTACCATGTCTTTACCAATATTACCTTTAGTCCAGTCAAGATGTACATCCGTGCTTGCAAAAGGTCCGATCTTTCTGAATTTTTTATATGTTGTTAGGACCTAAACCAATATTAAAAAAACAAATTTGCAATTTCCAAAGTGCTGTGCGAGCGGCGGTGTACCCAAAAAACCAGGAAATTTTCGGACTTTTTTCAGTTTTTGCTCAATATCTCAGTGAAGGGAGGGTCTGACCGGTATAGTTGTTCAATACTATTTTAAAGTAGACTAAATTTGCTACAATTTGAGACTAAAGGGAGTTCTATACAGCCATTGGTTTTTAAAATACAGTTCTTCGAAAATCAACAATTTTTTCCAAAAAATGATTTTTTCCCGAAATGGTCACTTATTTTGTGAAATATTTTCTAAAATACGCATCCCACGTCAAATATTACAAGAAATTTATTTGTAGTAAATTTAATTCGCTTTCATTTGAGACCGGATTGGTACCTGTAGGCCCAGCGGTTCACTCAAAAATACAAAAAATGGCAGATAACGGACGGATTTTCCCCAAGTGTTTTCCTTGTCCCCTCCTTTGACCTCCTTACCCGCACCCGGCCCTTCCAGGGCAGCTCTCAGAGTGTTGCGAAATGTCTATCCATCCGAGCGTGTGTTTTGTGTGTCGTGAGGACCTCGATACATGTCCTGTTGTGATCATCAAAGAACGAGGAATTCGAACACTAATTGAAGGGAGTCAAAAACGTGGTCTCACAGAAAATAAAAATTTCCTCTAAAATTTCAACCAGGAAGAGATATACTTCTGTGTGTAACGTTGAAGGAAGGGATTCTGCTTCCCAACCGAAGACTTTATCGACAAGATTATCAAGTAAACTGGCTATCACTGAATAATTTCTCGGGCAACAAAGCAAACTGCCCTTGGCAAGAAGGAATGTGGTCCGTACAGTTGAGAAGTTGGGGATGAGGCAAACTATTTTAGATACAGCTAAACACCGAGGTGACGATTGGAGGAGCGCCTCCTCGCCATTGGCGACCTGGTTGCTGCAGACGGAACCCACAGATTGTGCTGAGCCTATTAAGATTACCACCTGCTCCTGGGAATAAGAGAGGGTATCGTCCAGCCAGTAATTCTGAAGAAGCGATTGAGTATGTGTACGATTACTTAATGGAAAACAATGATGAATGCCATTTTTATTTATCACAACTTCTGCAGCAAATTAGGGGTGATTGTATCCCTGATGTCAGAACAGCGAAAACTTACCTTCAAAAACGTTTTAGCTACAACAAAGGGACACTCGTCTGCTTCATAAACACCGGCCATAAAATTTTGTATGATGATTGGTACAAGGAACAAAAAGGCGGTGTGCAGCAAGAGCGGTTGAGAGTTGTTGTGAAGGCAGCAGCAGAAATCATCGTTGAGGATACGGGCACACAAGTGTATAAAACCAGTCAGTATCCCACCTCGGAGGATTTTTTCAACAATGAGTCATACCTGAGTCAGTACAGCTATTTTTTGAGACTGTTGTTCTCAAAAACATGCGTGGCCTCCTTGAAACATGGAAGAAGAAGTGTGTGTTATTTTCTCATGCTCTGATAGTGCTGTACGAACTCGATCTTTTGTTTCCTCCCTTCTGATTGGAATTAATACCTACTTTTACCGAAAATATGTGCGCTGCGCTGGGGTTATCCTGTTCTTATTCAGTAGCTGTGCAGCTTGAAACTTCGGCGATCTTGCGAGATGAATCCTCACCACCAATAGGAAAAGAAGATTTTTATCCAATTTGTCTCTGACATTACAGAGGTGTACGTTAACACCCTAGATGGTGATAACACATTTCATGAGATGGAAGGCATTATGTGCGTGACCCGCCCGAGAGCAGTAATGCGAGACAAAAACATCCCACGTATGCAGAACTATGTTTCTGCTCAAAATGTGACCTCCAGCAGTGAAGTACAAATCAAATGAAGTACAAACGGCGCTTTAGTGGGGAAGACGCCGACCTGCTCGTTCTTCTCAATGGTTTAGGCGCTAAAGAGACAAAAGTCTACGTACAGAAGAGCACGAAGGGCGAAGCTGGTTGCTGTCACTACTCTACGACCTGCTACAACCACCAGGGGTGCTAGCATGGTAGTCATTGTAAACTCCATTGTAGTCACCAATTCGTTTGCGATCTACAGTTGTCCTAGGGAACGATGAGAAGTTACCGACAATCGGTCGGTAACTTCATATCGATCGACCGTGCTAGGGGTGCAGGGACGTTATATACTATTCACCCAAGCGTTTACCGGGTGCGATACTATCACAGCACCGTTTGGCCAAGGAAAGACCAAAATCACCACACTCCTGAGCAAGAGTGAACCACTTGCTGAGCAAGTGGAGGTCGTCCTTCGTTCACCCCAAAAGCCGTGAGAGAAGCAGACATCAAGTGCTTTGTGGCTTCATATGGGGGTGACATCGCGAGGGATACTTTGGATTTCCTGAGATATAAGACGTTTGTCACTTCAATGAGCATAAACCTCGCCCGTTGCCACAGGCCATATGTCTCAGGCCACCATGCAGCGAAGTGCTACCTCCAAGTGCAGAAGTAGCGGTGTGTCAACTAGAATCCCCCTGATTGGGGGTGGAAGCTCTTTTCTCAGGGACTCACCCCCATCCCCACCATCGTTAATCCCGCACCTCCTGCACTTCTGCGAAAAATTTCATGTAAATGCAAGAAAGGGTGCTCTGGGAGCTGTGCAGATGCAGAAAGGCTGGACTCCACTGCTCAGTCCTCTGGCAAATTGTGCATGGTACACGATAAAGATCACCCGACTGCAGACTGGACGCCTCTCCCAGCGTCCATCACAGCCTTCGAGACACCATTTTCGTGCGAGCCCAAGCCCATGCTATCTAAGATAAAAAGAATGGCATGAATTGGCCATCAAAACACAATCCTACATGTTTTATATTAGTTTTCTTTTTTGAGTAAATGTAATTTGTCCTTATAGTAGGTACCATGATGTTTATACAAGTATTTTAGTATGTAGGTATATAAAACAATGTTTGATGATCACGTAATTTCCGATAGGTAAATTATCTTATTCTTTTTCCATCAAACAATTTGTTAACAATAACAAAAATAAATAAATTGTAAGTGTTTGATAAGTAAAGCGATAAAAAGACGTGGGATCATTTATTTGCATTTCCCCCAAAACCCACTTTGACTTTGGTTATCTGCAATTTTTGAGAGAACCGCTAGGCCTACAGGTAGCAATTTGGTTTCAAATGAAAGCTAATTAAATTTACTACAACTTCATTTCATATAATATTTGAGGTGGGAATCGTATTTTAGAAAATATTTCACAAAATAAGTGACCATTTCGAGAAAAAATCATATTTTGGAAAAAATTGTTGATTTTCGAAGAACTGTATTTTAAAAACCAATTGCTATATAGAACTCCCTTTTGTCTCAAATTGTAGAAAATTTAGTCTACTTTAAAATAGTATTGAACAACTATACCGGTCAGACCCTTGCTTCACTAAGATATTGAGCAAAAACTGAAAAAAGTCCGAAAATTTCCTGGTTTTTTGGGTACACCGCCGCTCGCACAACACTTTGGAAATTGCAAATCTGTTTTTTTAATATTGGTTTAGGTCCTAACAACATATAAAAAATTCAGAAAGATCGGACCTTTTGCAAGCACGACCCCCTTTTCATGTTTAACTTGACTGGACTACTTGGGTAGTTGAGGTTCAGTGTTTATCTCCCTTTATCGAATCAAGATTTGGGGCTTTCTTTTTATACTATCTGAACCCTGTTAAGAAGAATAACTGAAACAGAAATAAGTGATGACGATGGATACTACACAAACCTTTCATTCTTTAAAAATACATTTATTTCAATTTCGATAATACCTAAATGTAGCAAAGGTGCCCGGGATCATTGGGTGAGATCTGTCTAGGTTTTGGCGGCCAATGCGTTTGCCCATCTACTGCGTGGCGGGCCGGATCAGGAGCAGTGGCGGCTGGTGCTCACAAAAATCGGTGGTGCGCTAAAAATCTTGTACATATACCTACTCTAATTAAAATAAATTTAAACCAACTAACCATGGGCAGAGAGAACGGACCGCTAAACAACTCGGTCTTGGCACACACTCTTTGCCTCATTCACATTCATACATCGTCTCATACATACTCTTCTATTTTTCTGACTCTTGACATGGCCCGACTCAAGTGTCTGATGTCTGCCTCGGATGTTCTCTACTATGTTCTTATATCATTCAACCTTGCGTCATATATTCTCCTTACACTCCTTTCTCCTTTGAAATAAATTTAATTATGAAAATAACCCACCTATAGTATATTAGGTCCATTCTCCGTTGTCTCTGAGTAGCAAAGACATCAATGAGCCTGGAGTTAAAATCCGGTATAGATTTAGGCATTATTTAATGCTTAGCACTGACAATGCATTGAGTCTATCTTGGCTAATTGTGTTTCTCAAGAATAATTAAATTCTTTTTAAAGTTGAAAATCACCGAAACAACTTTCCTCGGCGTCATAGGGATGATACCCACGATTTTTAACAATTTAACACACGAAAAAGCATCCGATAATTTATTACTTACTATAAAGGAGTTGTAAAATAGATATTGATCACAATGTTTAATTTCTAACCGTTTTTCAAAGTTCAGCGCATTTTTAAATCTTCCTTACTCATCCAAGAAACGGATCACAGTAGCGTATTGGACCTGTGACCAGTCACAACATGTCTACATTGTTTTTGTTAATTATGCTAAGCGGAACATTAAATGAAATAGTAGATGTTAAATTAAATACACAATATCGAAAATAATATTACACAAACGCTTTTCATTTTAATCTGCTGGTGAACAAACCGTTCCTTTTGATGTGACCAGTCACAACATGTCTACATTGTTTTTGTTAATTATGCTAAGCGGAACATTAAATGAAATAGTAGATGTTAAATTAAATACACAATATCGAAAATAATATTACACAAACGCTTTTCATTTTAATCTGCTGGTGAACAAACCGTTCCTTTTGATGTGGTGGAAATTTTCAGATCGCCGATCTCGTACACGTAAGATTTGTTAAGGATATTACCCATATTATACCTACCCACGGTTTGAACTTATTAGATAATTATGAAGGGACTCTTTGGAGCGATTTTAAAAACGATCCAGCGCTCGGAATATAGGCACACAACGATCTGCTTCGATACGCACACAGTTATATGGACATATTATGTATGCAATGTATGCATTAGCGAAGTGTGTATTGTGATTTGTGACGAGGCGTGTCGGAAATATATTATTCGGCGCTAGGGAATTTTTCGATTGGCAGAAATTCTGGGAGTGCGTCGCACTAGCGCTCTTTAGAGCTGGCCGCCACTGATCAGGAGAGATTTGGGAGACCTAACCTGGACCTCTCCAGCCAGACTCTTTCGACCCATCGCCTTGCGCCGCATTGGAGGGATGGATTCATATATGTCCGTCACTCCTAGAAATACTGACCCCCCTCATACACTTTTCCTTCCTCTCCTTCCTTTCCCTAAAAGTACTCTTTACACAGCATTCCAAAATGGAAATAGAAATTATCCCACTTCCCGACATCCGATTTAGCTGAAACTTGGCGCATAGACTTGTTGATGATAATAATGCATTCTATCAATGGTGGCATTTGGTGGCACACAAACGCTTTTCTCTGAAATTGGCTACTAGCTGGCCTAAGAGATAGCGCAACTACACGACTTTTATAGAACTTTTATTTTTTTATTGTTTTTTTTTTTTTTTTATTTAATTTTTTTTAAATTTATTTATTTAAAGAAACATTTAAAAGCAATACATACAATATCAAATAAAAATAATACACAAACAGAGAAAAGTCCCAATAAACTACTTTTAAGTAGTTTGTCAATGGGTTCTTTTAATTATAGTGTTCAAACGATTTTTTGTTGGCGCATACTTTCTCCGTAACTCTTCCTCCGTGACTCTTCTTCCACCGTAGCGACACCGCCACCACTGGTTAACACGGCCGAGAAGGCTCCTGACAGCGAAACGTGTCGAGGCGGCGACCCGGGGTCACTCCGGAGGGGGGTCAAGCCGGCCGCAGCTCCGACCGGGAAAACTGTGTACACTGGACGAAGATGACGAAGGGAGAGGCAGGGGTCATTAAAAATATAGGTGGACCTAGGAGTAGGTATGCATTATACAACCGAAAAACTAAAATACGTCTTTCATAAAATCTACAAAAGTCAACAGTATTTTTACCAGAACTCTATTTGGCAATGTCCAAACTGCTAGCGATGGAGATACAAAGATCACAATCTTTTACTTATGACTTTCGCTAAATCAACGTTTAGTCAAAGAAATTTTAGATACTTTGCAACAAAGCTAAACAGTGCACATCCACGGGTCATTGGACAGAACACAAATTTTGCTAATAATACATTTAGGCACAATTCTTGGATTACCAGTCAAGACAGAACAATTATTTAAAAGCCCTTTATTTCTTCCTAGAGCAATCGTCATGAGTTACAAAACTCATTATAGGACGGCAGGATCTTACAATTCATAAGTGAGAGGTAATAGGTACAGTTATACAAAGGTATTTTGATATCAAAAATATAGGTTTCACATTTAGTACGGCATACAAATAAATATAAAAGACAGGTTAAGTAGAACAAAAACAAGGGTATACAAATATGGATGATTACAATAAAAAGGGGCATTGTTTTAAGTAATCAACATGTGAAAGGGTCAGAGATAAGGTACTTTATTCCTTCCTCTACCTATGAACACCTATGATTCCTGTTGCAACCTTCGGTGCCTTACTGCAGAATTTCTTCCATTAATGCTTAGTGGGGTACACACTATGGTTGATTTGCACTCTAAAACAGTTTTGGCACCTTTAGATCAAGGTCATCTTTCTGCGAAGGATACTACTTGAGGTGACAATGCACTTTTCACGGCGCATTCGTCAAACCGCAATAACTTGGCTAGGTCGTTACGGAGTTGTTGGTAAGATACAACTATCCTGCGGGCCGCGACAGAACACTCATTTTTTTTTTTACATTAACTCCACACAGGAGGCTCTGAGGAAAATAATTTCATCTTTGTCATCTTTGAAGATGCTGTGAGGAGGGTCTTTTTGAGGAGATGAAGGAGTGAACGTGGGTCTTGAAGAGACCCATGTTATAGGAATGAGGAAACACAGAGGCCAGCAAATCTTTCCACAGCCGAGCTGTTGAACACAAGAACGAGTCGTAAAAGCGTCCCGTTCTTATGTGACAAATGTCAACTGTGTACATATGTTGGGCGCACTTTTGGCGTGTTTCCCGACTATGCACCGGTGCCGAGGGGATCAATGACGCAAGCTCCTCGGAGCATCTTCCATTGAAATACCGGTAGAACAAGGATAGCATTCCCACCCGACGCCTGTGCTCTAAAGATTGCAATCCGTTTGTTAAGACGGGAGAATCTATCAAGCGGACTGCCCGTTTCTGCACAGAGTCGAGGGTGTTTTTCAGGTACATCGGGGCTCCAGACCAGAGGTGGCTGCCAAATTCAACCGTGGGGCGCACTTGCGATTTGTACAGGGTTAGCAGTTGTATACTATTAAAGTATCTGCGGGCCCTGTACAATACGCCCAGTTTCTGAGAGGCCAACTTAACTCTGGCCTCGATGGAGCCCCGTACCTGAGCTGGTCACTTAGAGTTACTGGTCACTTAGTCATTGTGCAAATTCAATCTTATGCTTCAATCCTGAAATCTTGAAATCAAAAGCCATCACAAAATAAACATTTACACTAAGTAAAATGATTTATTAACCCTTTACCAAGAGTACTATGTAAACTGACTTTTTTTTCTTTCATTATAATACTAGCTGGAGTCTCCGGCGTTGCTCGGGCTTCACACAGAGCTTTTGGATATCAGATCTAGACAGTAATTTATCTCTTGTTTTGAACATCCGGCATGCAAAATACCATCAGGAAGTCTCAAAGTTCTGCTTCAAGGGGAGGGAGTAGGGGGTGTAGGAGGTATTCCGAAATATCATGTAGAAATGACCTTCCTCCTATTTTGAAGTAAAATATGGAATATATTGTGAAGCTAAAAAAGTAGGGAGGGTAAGTTGATGTGGAAGTGGAAGGTTTGGATATATCCGGTTATTCAGATCTGGTCATTCAAAGCAATTACAGGCAAAGTTTCAATTTTGAATTGTGTTGTTTCTCCAGGAGAGTAGGTACTTACCGAGAGTATTTGCATCTTCGGAATGCGACGCAAATTAAACGTAGTAAATAACACGTAATATTTGAATGAACATACTGTCATACAGAAATGATTACTTTTAAAAAATTTAGGACCGATACACAAATAGTTAATAATAATAAAGTAAAACCTAGGCTGAAGCTACGATAAGCATGTACGAATAATCCTGGCTATTCTATATTTTAAAGAAAACCGTACCTGTTGCCAAAACATTCGCATTCATAGCACTAGAACCACCTACGATCAAAATGATACACTCATATGTAGGTGGGTTTTTACATTGGTCCTAAATTCTGTTGGGCTTGTTATGCATCTTAGTTCCGAAGGGAGTTTATGCCAGGACTTAGACCCAGATACTCCGGTAGTCTTAATCAGTCCGCCTATAGTTGATGTTGTTGCTGATCTAAGGTTTGACTGCCTCGGACCAGTGTTATAGGGTGTAAAATGGGCCATCTCATTGGAATAATCTAAGAATCAAACCTCTGAAGTTTGGCAGCAAGAGCAGGAAACGTGACAACATCTTCTAGCTATTATAACACTACAACAAATAAGACAAATACGTTTGAAAATTTTGACTTAATCGCTGTGTTAATATTTTTTTGCTATAGTGCCGATATCGGCAATAAAACACTTACGGCTCCATTCCTCGGAACAGAAACACACATTATCCCCATAAAACGCGATCATCGTTCTGCCTTGCACCGAACAAGATCCCTTGTGTTTACCTTGTAGCTTCTAAATCATCTTTCATTTTCATAAGCTCAGCATAGGGATTTCTGCGAGTAAATGGATGCCACGTAGGTAGTTAGTAAGGAACAAATTAGTTTATTATGGCGGAATATTCCACTGATTTCTTTTCACAATGCCTTATAATAATGGTCATCAAAGAAAAATATGACATATATATTTTCATAAACCTTTGAGACAGCTAAATTTCGTTGATTGAATCTATTGGAAAATATGGTACTATCTACTGTAATTAAGGTACTAATAAATAACCATATAAAATGGATGTAATATTTTTTTATTGAGATGAGTAAATCAACATTTGTAAAGTTAGGGACCCTCAGAGATCAATTTCGGGTCCAAAATTATATTAGAAAAGGAAATATTTAGAAAAGCAAGCAGCTTTATTTTCGCAGACATCACCGCACTGAAGAATTATGAACCGACATCAACGAACTACTTAAATTGACACATTTATAAAATAGGACCAATTATTAATTATAAGAAGAAAAATATGTGTATAGATACATTATATCCTCTAATTTGGAAAATGGGTATTTGCCAAATTTATCTGAATATAATTATAATTAAATACTCTTGCCATTATGAAATAATTGATTGTGTAGAACATAATTACTATATGGACTAACAAAGATGAATTAATTGTAGGCTGTAAATTTAAATTGGATAAGTAAGTAACTTAAACATGTAACCCTAGGAGCTGTAGATAGCACATTAAATTTAAAGTAATGTATTTTGGCAATATTTTTTATTTAATTATTTCAATATTACATATAAATAAAGTAATGACGTATTGCCGATCACTCGATGTGAAACGCCTGTGTTGGGATACAAAATTAAAATTAAAATTTACAGAAAGGTTATTAACTATAATATATTTCCAGCATCAATGGTAGAATTTCAGAATGCCGACGATTTAAAAGTTTTAAAAGGTCAGTAGTTTTTCTCATTAAAGTCGCCAGGCTTTGCCCATGCCTTTCTACATTAATCATTGCAATCACACTTCAAACCCGCGAATTCCAGGGGATCCTAACTCCTCAGTTTAACATCTCCAGGCCAGCAATCGTCTGGATCATACGGCGTTACATCCGTATGATTTGTATCCCTTGCGATTTACTTGTTGTACACCCATACACGAATATCGGTAACGGGAAGGGGCAGATCTCGGAATGGTTAAAAAACAGAGCTCAATGCTCAAAAAACAATGAAGTATCAAATGGGGGAAGAACTCTGGAGGATTTGTCATGGTAGTCACAAAGATTCCATTACTACACTTACACTGGAGTGATATGGTTCAACCAACGAGCGACAGAGCTAAGGTTAGAACTTGATCATAATAAATTTATCTACAAATAAAATAAACTATTCTATCATAAATAATTTAACTAATTAGAGTCAATCAACATCTTATTATTTTCTTATTCTATTACTTTTTAGTAACTTTATATACCTTATTAAATACAAAAAATTCTTTTCACTTTTATATGTACAAAACTGAATGTTAAGTTGTACAATGTGAATGTTAAGTTATAATTTTTTAGTTATTTGTTAACTAATTTTTATTTTTTCCCCTTTACACACGAGTTTTTAACTCTCGTAAAGGTAAATATGTTTAGTTTATTAATTTTAATTGCATTATTTTCCATATCCATATCCATATCCATATCCATATCCATATCCATATCCATATCCATATCCATATCCATATCCATATCCATATCCATATCCATATCCATATCCATATCCATATCCATATCCATATCCATATCCATATCCATATCCATATCCATATCCATATCCATATCCATATCCATATCCATATCCATATCCATATCCATATCCATATCCATATCCATATCCATATCCATATCCATATCCATATCCATATCCATATCCATATCCATATCCATATCCATATCCATATCCATATCCATATCCATATCCATATCCATATCCATATCCATATCCATATCCATATCCATATCCATATCCATATCCATATCCATATCCATATCCATATCCATATCCATATCCATATCCATATCCATATCCATATCCATATCCATATCCATATCCATATCCATATCCATATCCATATCCATATCCATATCCATATCCATATCCATATCCATATCCATATCCATATCCATATCCATATCCATATCCATATCCATATCCATATCCATATCCATATCCATATCCATATCCATTCCTTTTGCTTAGATACCTGTTTTCCTATTCTCTTTTTTGACATCATGATTAGCCGGAAGTCACAATAGGTTTATTGTAAAAGATAAACAGTAATGTCAAGCACAATGACTAAAGATTTTCATCTGGAAATTATTATAAAATGGCACGGGCCGTGTTATACAAAAATTGCCTCTCGTGATGTACCTACTTCTCCGTTGCTTGCCCTATGCTATTAGAGTTTGGCTATCTAATCTTTCACTTGCTGACTATTTATTGGTTGAAACCTACACATACATTTTTATTATTAGAGAAATGATGCGAGAACTCAGGATCACAGTTTTGCCTGCAATACAATGTACTGAGACCTACTTACATAATATCTTAAGCATTTCTTCTGTTGTATCCTCCCCGGTCGACAATCTAAGTGCAAAATATTAAATAAACATGTTTCGTATTCAAATACGGATCGCGCGCCTGCTCGGGCGGACCAATGATTTAATGCCCGTCGGGTTTATAGGTCTGGAAAAAGAACTCAAGCAGTTATCACCGCGGGGCGCTCGTCAGGTGAACAGGCCGGCACTGGGCGGAAGCAGCCAGCCGTTTTGGCACTGAGAGCTGTACAACCTATTTATACTTATGTACATATATCTACAATGGCACACCAACAACGTGTTAATCATTTTCGAGTACTGTCTACAATACTGCATTTAATACCGAATGCAAATACTGCCAGTATCGCCCTGGTGTAAGACCACCATTAAGAATTTGAAACGTCTTAGCCGTGTTTGATGACTGAAAAAGGTATTTCCAACCTCTATACTGCTTGCCTCGTTTCTTTCTCTATTTCCTTTAATTGGGGATTCAATAGTCCCATGGCTCCGGGCATGGAGTAGGTACTGGATTCAAAGATGATCAAAAGACATCAAACTTAAGGAAAGTTGGTGAACATACATAATAAAATTCTTAACTTATCTATACTAAAATCCTACCATATGGCTGGCCATGACCAGGGATATGCAATAAAGCGGCATCCAATACTTGCAGTCAGTTGTAGCAGCCAATTCACCAGTTCGCACTGATGCTCTGATCATACTAATAAGAACTCGAGAAACAATTGGCTGTTGCGACAAGTGCTTGAGTATATTTCAGTAGAATTATTTCTAGTAGTATTTCAATCAATTTGGGAGGCGGGTAAGGTAAAAACAAACACCTCTTCCATAGGTCACCCTATATGGTTTGCCACGTTTGATGATTTAGCAGGGGTGTCCGGGTTCATGGGGTGATGTTTGTCTTAGATCTTGGCGCCGGTTGCATTTGCCCAACTACTTCATTGCGGATCGGATAGGTAGACTGGTCAAGGGAGACCTTTTGACCTCTCCTGTCGGACCTATCTCTTGCACCGTAGTGAGAAGGATGGATTTATACATCCGTCACTCCTGGACACATTGATTCCCAAATTCCTACTCAACCCTCATACCTTTTTCCTTCCCAAAACATCATCTCGTTCCTTTTCCTAAAAAGGCTCTTCTTACAGCATCCCCAAACATTTTAATACAAATTAAAAGATCATGTTGTCTGCCTAGTGCGAGATCGGCCTCTGAACTGAAGTGAAAACTGGCTGGCATCATTGGAAGTCATCATATTTACAAGTGAAAGAGTCTTCTCATTCCAGAGTCAAAAGTGACTCAAGTCCAATCCTGTTGTGACTTAACCCTGAGACAATAGTCGGAGGGATGAGTAAGCTGGGTCTTGAGAGGGCAAGTCGTGTGACTGCTAACAATACTTACAATTCGTACTTACCGCATTCTTCCCTTGACACCTTTGCCCGACCTCTCTGAAGAGCAGATACTCGGCGCGGCGTCAATGTATAAAATGTCGTAGTTTAATTTTTATATCTGTTTTCAAAAATATTATATTATTTAAGAAATGGTCGTGTAATTAAACTAATTTTAGTAACTTTTAACGACAATAAGAGCCCCAACTGCTCCCAAATCTCTGGAGACATTGGGATTTGAAGATTCCCAATTGAGGTATGTTGTACGGTTTTTTATTTAGTTTTTTTTTTACATTATCTTTACTTTCTCAGAGCCTATGTCACCTTTGGGGATGCTGGGCGGTGGGGTCTTTTTAGGGAAAGGGATGAGAAAATTTTCTAAGAAGGATAAGGGTATGAGGAGTGGGTAGGAATCCGGAGGTTAATGTGTCAAAGAGTGACGGATGTATTAATACATCCCTTCCAGTGTATTGTAAGACTGAAGTTTTTTTTTACATTATCTCCACACAATCACACATACATTCTCTCAGGGACTTTGTCATCTTTGGGGATGCTGTGTAAATGGTATTTTTGGGAAAGGAAGTGGAGGAAGTACTGGGAAGGAAAAGGGTAAGAGGAGTGGGTAGGAATCTGGGTGTCAATGTGTTCAGGAGAAAATAACGTATGAATCAATCCCTACCACTGCGGTGTAAGGCGATGGGTCTAGAGAGTCCGGCTGGAAGCCGAGAAAGTCCGGCTAAAAGAAAAGATACAAATATTAATAATTATTATTATTAGATTTGTCAAAGAATTTGTATAGAACAATGCAAAAATCAGTCATTTTAAATACATGTAGGATTACTAAAGATTTAAAAAAAAAATATATTGAGGGATCAGTATGATTTATCAGTCAAATTAGGAACACTGACATGAAAATATCTGGAGTCGGTGAATTATTTTTCCATTTAATAGTCTGGTAGGTAAACATGCTGTTCTTGTATTGATTGTACTTATATAATACACTTGCACAACGTGGATTTACCAGATGATGATTTTTATGGAATAGTGTGTGAAAGGGTTTAGTTTTTCCTAAAAGACCTAAAAGTCTGATGCGTCAATATAAAATAAAAAAACTTAACCCTCTGATATGAAAATGTCTGGAGTCGGTGAATTATTTTCCCATTTGATCTCTGGTGGGTTGACGTGTTGTTCCTGCATTGTTTTGTATTTATTATACTTATATAGTACACTTGCGTAACATGGATTTACTAGATGATAATTTGTGGAAAAAGTGTGTGGAAGGTTTAAGTTTTTCCTGTGGGGAAGATTTAACCCGGACATAAAAGTCAGAAGAATATTATATTCTGATGATTTGTATGGCGCTGTTTTTGTGAAAAGACACATGAGAAAAATTTGTCTAAAAATTTAATAATTTAATTTAAATAAAAATCTTTAAATGATAAAAAGTTTTACTTAATAAAAATTAAATACAATATCAAATAACTCAGTTTATTTTATTTTGATGGCTCGGTTTTCTCGCCTTTGATCAAAGACGTCAAAGCCTCATTTTTGACATCAAAAACCTTTTGATAATAAATAATTACGGCCAGTGGTATTTACGACACGGTCATAAATTATTCAAATAATAATTGCCATTTGCCATTATTATAATCCATATTGTGTCACTTACGGCGTACGGTTTAACAATCTGCAATCAATTAATGTTGACGTTAACCGTTTGCACGCGAGGTTCAGCAGAACACCGAGGTACAGGTGAAGGGGTACCGGGGATGGCTTCGTTGCAACCTCTCTTTCTCTCTCGAATACAATGATGGTGACGGAAAGAGAGTAACCAGCGGGGTTCTCAGCGGTAGGGAAAGGCGCACCGGTGATAGCTCCGTTGCAACATTTCACTCTTGCTCGTAAATGACTGGTGTAATGGAAAGAGAGATTACAGCGGAGCTCTTAGCAGCAGTGGCGTATGTGATACCTGCAAAGTGCGAGTGCATAAGACATTGTCAAGTATTGCCCTTTGTCCAGTAGGGTGGACCGTCAAAGCTTATTTCAAATATGTATGGCACTAGCTCATGACGAATTTTGTTTTAAAGTAAAACTTCTTTTGGCGCATAACGACGAGTAACTCAGATATTTTTAGGACTGAAGTAACATTTTAAATCGGAAATGACGTTTGATTTATATTTCATCATATTAACGTCGTAGGTATGGCAACAATGAGTGCGACGCCCGTCAGCGAATTACAAAACATTAAAGCAAAGTCAAACGTCAGACGTACTAATGTTTAAGGTAACTTCAACAAGTTATATGATTTAACTAAAGATTTTAGTTGAACTTTTTGATTTGTCTTTTTTTACGATGAATAAGGGCGAATGGTGCACGATTTTCAGTAAAAACAAGTGCTTAATCCTGATGAATACTGTTCACCAGTATAAGCACGCGCAATTCAATTCTTCTGTATCAGGTATTATAATAATAACCCTCAAGTCAAGTTTGAAGAATGTTAAAAGTCACATAATGTTTAACCATACTTTCTCTCTGATTCTTGTTAATTATTCTAGCTATTGAAGTAAAAAAGGGCCAGAAGTGTGACAATACAAATATGTTCTTTTATTTTATATTGCCTGTATTTTGTCAACTCTTTATTTGTTAGAAACGTTTTTTAGATTTTCACGGCCAAAAGCATTTTCGTTGTTGGTTTTTGGGGTGTTATGCCGTGTTGCGCTATCTCCTTCTTTAGCCGACGTTTCGGACAGCGTTGCAGTGTCCATCATCAGGGCAGATCCGGCAGATCCGGCGGTGTGTTATTGGTTATTTAAAAAAAACATGTATTGCATTACATGTAAAAGTCATACGGGCGTTTAAATAAATAAATATCTGCTACAGCAGTCAAAGAAGTTTTACTCCAATTAAAATTTATGTTTATTTTGATTTTAAAATGCGTGTTTAATATAAATTATATACAGAAAAAGTGACAATGAATTATCTACCATTAACTTCATATAAATTATGTAGTGTTTTTATTCGCGTCATTTATGTATCCGCATGAAGTCGGCTACGATCATCTAGCATCTAGCTCCTAGCTCTTCGTAAAGTATAAGGAATATCAACTTAACAAAATGACAGCAAGTGTTGGAAATGACCGCAAAATAATCGGAAATTTTAGTTGCATTATTTTCCATTGGCCTAAATGCAAATAGTTGTCTTTTGTAGTAATTAAGGTGAATCAATTTTTTTTTCTAAAAAAATATTAGTGTTAAGCGAGGCCATCGCGAACGAAACTTTACCGGAAATTGTTTTCCCCAGGGCACACAGGAGTGTGGAGCTAATGTTTAAAAAAACCAGGGTATCAACTGTAAGGGGATGAACTGTCGCGTTACCGGTACATCATGCATCATGGCCCACCCTATAGTGTCCACTGCACAATGCAAGACACTGTCAGGCAAAGCTCATTGCCCAGCCGAGGCAATCTCTTCTAAACGCCATTATTTGTTCAGTACTCTGTTCCTGGATTCCAGGCCTTCTTTTGATGGAGTCACAATCCTCAACTTTTATGTTTAATTCCCCACCATAAAGACCATCTCACATGGATCTGTAACAAGGAGCAAAATATGTAATTAAAAAAAGTGTTCTGCTGAATAATTATTTTTACCCGTGACAGCTGTTTCACCTTCCCAAGGTGTTAAAATTTTAATATGTATTATAAGGTAAGCCCGAACAAAAACGGAAGTCCGGAACTACAGACCAGTAGCGGTTCTGTCAATACTCCCAAAAATATTTGGAACAATAATTTGCGAATCCCGGGGCAAAGATGGCTTTGTACAACTGCATTATAAGAAAAGATTGAATACGCCTCTGCCGTATAGGCCTCATACCAGCAAAAATATATTGGCAAATTAGAACAGATCCAAAACAAAATATAAGTGTGCTTTAGACCACACGACTGAAGTAAATACTTCTTTAGCTCCATATATATTTATTTATTTATTTATATAATACAAACATACAATACAAGATGATCCTTTGTCTGTCCAACTGGGAAGGATTCCCGTTTCAGGACAGCCAAATTGTGTTTTAGTACATATTCTTACAATGGAAAGGAATGGAATGGAAAGGAAATTATATATATGTTTATATGTATAAAATATATCCATAAATTAATTTTCTACAAATATTTATTTAAATTTATTATCATTCGCCTCGCCCGATCAAGCCGTGCGACGTCCGCTCCCCCCCCGCGTTTAACGCATCACTGGTATTTTAAAATACTGAAGAGAGAAAGAGAGAAAGAAAATGTGCGCGCGCACTGCTCTCTCTTGCTTCTACAATGTGATATAGCCCGTTCGTCTCGCAACGCATTTCATTTTTCGTAACGCTGTAATTTCCGTAACGTATTCGCCAGCTTACCATTCAAGTCAAGCGTGCACGGATAAAATCATGAATAATTCAATAGACAGCCCATACCTTCTGGAATGCTGTAAGTTATTCGTACCGAACAACTACAGCCAGGGATGGCACCATGATCTGCTGTGTATCCCACTTGGCAGAACGGGCGTACTGGATTGGCATAGCATGACACGAGGTGTGACTATCGACATTTTAACAGTAGCCTTGAAGGATAGAAGAGGCATGTAAATGCCAATAATTACCAGTTATAACTTGTTTTTTTCTATTATTATTTTGTTCGTACCACACGGCACACATATGCCGAAATAATATAAATAGATCATATGTTATTGGTTTAACTACAGTTTGATAATGCTTTTAGAAGGCGAAACAACTGTCAAAGTAAGGTATACAGCAACGTGTCTATCTATATATATTTTTAACATTAGTTCTCCATCAGGCCCTGTTAAATAATAATTCCCTCAGGGTCGTCTTTGAGGATGCCGTATGAAAAGTATTTTTAGAGAAACGAACGAGATGAGGTCCTGGAAGGAAAAGGTATGAGGGGTGGGTAGGAATCTGAGGGTCAATGTGTCTAGGAGTGACGAACGTATGAATTCATCTCACCTACTGCGGCGCAAGAGACTCCGGCCCGTCACGCAGTAGGTGGGCAAACACATTGGCCGCCAAGACCTAGACATACCTCACCTCATTAACACGGGCATCCTGCTAAGTCTCGAAACTTAGTGAACCACTTGGGGAGAAATAAATACTAAATTAAATAAAATGAAAATAAAATAAAAAGGTTTAAGCTATGATAAACAACTTATTAGCTTTATAAATAACTGTAAAGTTAGTAGTTAATGCTATTGCAAACAAATAAAATGACGAACGCTTCAAAATGTTCTGACCCATGTAAAATGAGCCTAGCCACATTAGCACTTGTAGCAAGCTTGTTCCCTTTATGGCCTTCCTCAGGGTGGCGCCAATGGGCCCGTGGTAAATTAATTTCCGACGAAAGACGAACAATGACCATGTTTTTGATGAACATTTTCACAGATTGTTGTCAAAAAGCAATATAAAAATATAAGGTGGCTGTAAAACTCGGACCAAAGGGTTCAAAACAAGTTAAAACTTTTGTAGCGTTGATTATTTTATTTGTACTGCCACGTCATTCTGCCTACAAAACTCCATCATCAGGGAACCACTTCACATACTATTTAAAAAGTATTTGCTAAATTAATGACGGTTATAAAACGTGATGAATCCAGCACCTTATCTCTATCTTACTTACTATAAATTAAGATGGTTGCTTAAATTGTTTACAGAAACTTAATATTAAATGTGTCTTTAATGATTTCATTTGGTTATTGTTGCATCTGAAACTGCTTTCGAACTGCAGCTTCAGATGCACTTGGAAATGTACTGTAAATACTTACAATGGAACGAAAGTAAACGGCGTTTACTAGAATAGGGTGTAATATGTGTAGGAAAAACTAGGTATACAAGGAAGAAGGATTACCAATCACTTACTACTAAACCTCTGCGAAGGAGCACAAAACATAATCACAATATAGTTTATATATCACCACCGCGATACCTCAAAGTAATTGTCGCCACATCAACTCAAATAAGTACAAAACGATGTTGTTTACTTTCGAGATGGTCAAAAAAGTTATTTTTAGTTAAAAAATGAGATTATGAACAACCAACCAACGACTTGCTTCCAAGGTAGTCCCAAATCTTCTTCTGTTTCTGTTTTTAAAGATCACAAACGTCACACAAATCATTAACATGTTTTTTCATTTCTTCAGCAGTTCCGTTATTTTAAAAAACGTAGTAATAAAACTAGGTAAAGGTCGATTCCACTTTATCACGGAGCATTTGAAAGGAACGAACCTGGTGAGTTGGTTCTTATAATATAGTGTTGGGGGCATAGACTAACCATTCTTCTTAAATTGACCGGACCTAAACAATATAATATATTTATGTTAATAACGTAATGTCATTAAGTACCTACATCAATTCTCTTACGTTATTAATTAATTAATTTGTGAAATCGAAATAAAAACGCTAGTTACTGGAAGAATTGTGTTTATTTGTTTGCAATAACATAATAAATAACTTTTACTTGCTCAGTCGGAAAAGTATAACTGAAGAAATAATTAGGAATATTTAAAATTGCTAATTATAATAATGTATCCAGAGACTATTTCCGATTTCACTGAAATATGACATTAGCATGAACAAAATAAAATAAAGTATGTATCTACCAGGAGAACGAAGGGCTGTAAGTTAAACCTCTGAAATTGAAATCATTACTCTTCCCTCATTATTCCATTGTTTTGCCGATTGTTTAATCCAAACACCGAGATTACTTCTCCAACAAACACAAAAGTAAAAGTCCCCCTTCATCCTCCCTCTTTAACACCCTCCCCACCATCTGAGTCATTTTCAAATCTTCCAAATAATTTTGCATAATAAGCCTCGCGATGTTTTACTGACAACATTTTCATCAAAAGTTTTCTGAAACCAAAAGACATAATACGGGGGATTTTACCCTTGACAAGGAATCCCAGGAAAAGTTTTATGTTTGCATGGTCATATTATAATAATGAGCCTCTTGCATGCATTTTCTAATGGAAATAAAAAAAAATTTACATACTGCTTAGAAATAAACATGTGAATTTATGTTCCTAGTAAAAAAAATTATATAAATTCATCAAAAATGTGCTTTGTCACGATGCTTTCACAATTTTGGAAGCCTTTATGAAAACATTTAAAGAATAACCACAACCTCTACAACCAACCACAATAATCCAACCACAGGACATCCCAAGTGGTTCGCTACGTTTTGTGGCTTAGCAGAAGATCCCGAGTTCATTTCATGAGGTTTGTCGAGATCTTGGCAACGAATGAGTTTGCCTGCCTACTGCCTGGTGGGCCAAATCGAGAGAGATTGGTTGGGGAATACTTTTTACCTCTCCAGCAAAACACTCTCGGAACATCACCTTCCAACACAGTAGGAGGGGTGGATTCATGTGTCCATCACTCCTGGACGCATTGACCCCCCCAGATTTCTAACCACCCCTAATACTTTTTTCGTTCCCAGAACTCTTTCCTAAAAGATTCCCACACAGCATTCCCAAAGATGTCATGGTGTCCCCGAAGATGACATGAATTGATGTTTTTAGTTTAAAATTTAAATAAATTCATCAAAAACGTGCTTTTGTCACAATTCTTGGCAATTGCTCTGGAAAAACTGAGTGCACATCAGTCTTGTGAAATTTGAAATATAAATTTGCCAGCTAGTTAAGCCAAAAGAGTCCACATGGTCTATGGTAAGCTACATGGGCTGATATATGGCGGTTCAATGATAATAATAATAATATTTGGTTGATTTGAAGAGCGCCGTTTTTGTGAAAAATCACCTAAAGGGCGCTGTAAAAATACATAATACATTTCTATAATCTAACTACAGACTAGACGAAACATTATATCATTTAATGGCCAAAATATTGCATCCACCGGTTCTTCAATCAGCGTTACAAAACTATATGTAGAAAGCATTTGACCAATGATGTAAAAACTTTTTTTTATATAAAAATTGCATCAATATCTAAGATCGAAGAAATTAATTATTTACCCAATTAAAAAGTTAAAAATAATTATGAATATCTTAGAAATTCTTCGTGAACCGAAAACCAATTACACATTTCGCAAGTGGCTCATTGAATGCGAGACTTTAGAGTTAAGGCAGTTACCTTTCTGATAGTACATAAGGTAAATCTCCATTGTTCGATTAGCAGCACTGGCAAACAAACACTTACCTTACCGCCTAACTCCTTACCTTACCGCTTCCTTTGTCACCAAAAATGTCTAATAAACATATCTCACATTTATTTATTACATCTCTGAAACGGCTCATGACTAAATGGTTCCTAAAAAAATATACCGTAATAACAGTAACAATAACAATAAAAATGTATTTTAATTAAACTCTACCGGTTTCGGAAGAACCCATCCTTCGTCAGGAGAATATTAAAACTAACCTATGATAAAAAATATTGACAGATATATTAAAAAATATTAGGTGTTTGAGTGGGACGATAACAAAGGGAGGGGGGGGGGGGGGAAATTGCATGAATTCCGGCAACGCTATGTTATTCTAATGCTATTGCTGGAACTCCTGCTATTATTGTTACAATACATACCAGGTTTAAATAATGGCATTTCCAATAACATGTTTTCCAAGTAGTCCTTTACGTGCCAACTGTATTTGAATTTCTCTAAATAAACAATAAAACTTGTTAATCTCAAGTGTCCTCCTGGGAGTGCCAGGTCTACAAAAAAATGTGCAAAATAAATTATTCTAAAAAAGATTATTTACTCATTACTAGAATCACTTTTTAAATTATTTCCAGTACCAAATGTCGATGACATATTTATACAAGTTTCCATTATAAAAATTTTAAAAGAAAAAAATTACATGGAATATCAAGAATTTTAATTTTCTAATGAGAAATGGAAATCAATTTATTACACTAATTTTAAAACAACACATTTGCAAAACCATTAAAGAGTTACCAAGCCATAAAAAACTATAATAATTATAATAACCTTCATTCTGAATTTCTCTGTATTTTCCACCAATCAGAAGAAATAAATAAAATTAAATAATTTTTCTATAAAATTCTTTTCTGATATGACCAATCATATTTTGTAAAATAATATATACATATAAAAAAGGAAGCAATATTTTATATTAAAATAAGGTAAGTACCTATATGTTCTGCCTGTACAGAGTACAAATAACACAATAGGTACATTTTTATGCAGTTCATTGGTCCAGCGCTTTTTTAATACGGTTTTGTATTAGTGATTGACCAACCGTTGGATGCAATCATTTAGCTATAACATGTTATAATGGATTTGTCTAGTCTGTAGTTAGAAGTAAGATTGTAGAAATATATTGTACATTTATGCAACGCTCTTGAGGTGATTGATTATTCACGAAAACGGCACCATACAAATCGTCCAAATATTATGAATGTTATTATTGTTACTGCTGATCTCGATAGTTTAGTCGGCAGAAACATCCACTTCGCATTAAGCTCACCTTTATGCCACCATGTAATGTTGTCAAATTATTTTTCAAGTAAATACTTCTTTACGCACGCTTGACTTGAGGGGTAAACTGGCGAATGCGTTACGGAAATTACAGCGTTACAAAAAGTGAAATGCGATGCGAGGCGAACGGGCTGTATCACATTGTAGAAGCAAGAGAGAGCAGTGCGTGCGCACGTTTTCTTTCTCTCTTTCTGTCATAGCCAGTGTATGAAATATTTCAGTCAGTATAAGTATTAAGTATTTTGAAATATTAGTGACGCGCCAAACGCAGGGGGGGGGAGCGGACGTCGATGCGCACACGGCTTGATCGGACGAGGCGAATGATAATAAATTAAAATAAATATTTGTAAAAAATTAATATATGTATTATATTTTATACATATAAACACATATATATATAGACATACACATAGATGGAGCTAAATAAGTATTTACTTCAGTCGTGTGGTCTAAAGCACACTCGTATTAAAAAAAAATATATTCCTGAATAATTTATTGATCGTTTGAGTTTGAGTTTGACCGGATCCCGAGTGGCGACTAATTATTGTGACCAGTTTCAATATTATTCTGCCAGTAATAACGAGAGCGGCCATCAGTCACGGTCATAGTTGACGGATGCTCGGCTCAATTTGATTTTGTGTTTAAATGACAGGATAAGAAATTAAGATATCGGAAATGTTCTTGCAGCTTATCCCAGCATGACTGATGGATGTTGGAAATAGCGAAGAACACGGACTCAGTCACCAATAACGTAATATCTGGCGAAGTGACTATTTGGAGACTAAGGCAAGTGTGTGTTGAGTGTTGTGTTCTCCTATTTGAAATATTTACTAGTAACTTCATTTTCTACCTGTCATTTCATATTTAAATTTATCTTGATTAATTTTTGTCTATGGATTATTTTGCTTTTAATTTAACGTGTGTGTCGCATTTTGTCTCTATTTTTATAACAGTTTTGTCTTTGTATTATTTTGTCTATGCTTTCATATCATTTCGAAACTATTGTCATCAATTTCTTGCAAAAACTCAATCATTCCATTTCTAAAAGCCTTACAGCCAGCATCTAAAATCTAATATTTTTATAAGAAAAACTCTATTTTTAACTTTTGAAGGTTATTCCCTTCAATGTAATATATCATTGAAGAAGAAGATAACAATAATAATCTAATTTTTTTAAATATGAAAATGAACAGGACACAGAAAAATAATAAAAGATAACGGTAGCAACTGGGACTCGAACCCAGAACCTTACGTCTTACCGAGATATACCTCTCTACCAATTGGGCTACTGCGATCTATTATGAGACTGTCGTAATTGTCAACTTCATATTTCAAATTTCAGAATCTGATAGTATTATTCTTCTAATGCCCGTAGGCAAAATTTGAGAATCCCACTTCGATGACATCTCTGACGTCGCGGGTTACCAAAACCCTCTATTCCATCTCTGTACGTAAAAGTTTGGGAAAAACTACTGCTGTGATTTATCATAACGCCTATTCGGTTGAATTTAAGAACCCCACTCTAATTACATTTCTGACGCCGCGGCTTATCTGAACCCTCTCTTCCATCGCTGTGCGTTAAAGTTTGGGACTAAGCTGCTTTTGTGATTTGTGGCCGCACGTTTTTGCTTTATTTCGCGTAACTGCCGTATGGCGTAGGGGCGCTGCAGTCGTGTTTCGTGTTGGTTCATTTATGCTGCAGTAGTGCAGTCGCCAGTCGCTGTCAGCGGATTGTCGGAGATGGTCGATCATATTTATGTGGTCTATATTCCTGTCACGGTTACTTCGATTTATTATAAAAGTTGAATACATTGTAGGAGAATAGATTTGCTTTTATAGTTTTTTGGTAAAATCATAATATTATTTCAACCAAATGTAGATTTTTTATATATTTAGCTAGATTTCATGTAAAATTATTATGTTATTATTATTATATATATATATATATTTTAATATCCGTGAACGTTTATATAAATTTTACAAATTTATTTCGATAAAAAGAAATTATTTCAGAGGTATTTTTTTTAACATTAGCACCACACAGGAGACCCTGAGGAAAACAATTTCCCCTCGGGGCATATGTTATCGTTGGGGATGCTGTGTGGATGTTCTTTTTAGAGAAAATAAGGAGAGGAAGTTCTATGTAGATTTTTTATATATTTAAAAAAATGCCTATACTTTGATAATATTTTGGTAAGAGTAAGTTTAGCTAGATTTCATGTAAAATTATTATGTTATTATATATATACATATTTTAATTTCCGTGAACGTTTATATAAATTTTACAAATTTATTTCGATAAAAAGAAATCATTTCAGAGGTATTTTTTTTTAACATTAGCTCCACACAGGAGACCCTGAGGAAAACAATTTCCCCTCGGGGCCTATGTTATCGTTGGGGATGCTGTGTGGATGTTCTTTTTAGAGAAAATAAGGAGAGGAAGTTCTGGGAAGGAAAAAATATGAAGGGTGAGTAGGAATCTGGGGGTCGATGTGTCCAGGAGAGACGGACGTATGAATGCATCTCTCCCACTGCGCTACAAGGCGATGGGTCGAGAGAGTCCTGTTGAAGAGGTAAAATGTCTCCATCAACCAGTCTCTACCAATACAAACCGCCACGCAGTAGAGGGCAAACGCATGTGCCGCCAAAATATAGACAAACCTTACCCTATGAACCTGGGCACCCCTGCTAAGTCACTAAACGTAGCGAACCACTTAGAGTTACCTATGGCAAGGGTGTTGATTATCCAATAAATGGTATTGGGAAGAAACATTTGTCTCTTTCATTCATTACTAAGAAGATACAATTTATTATTCGTGTTTTTGTTTTTGATTTGATTTGATTACTACATTATTTATTTTGACTATATTTTATACTTGACGATTTTATTTTGAGTTTTAATTGAGAATATTTTATTCGAATTGATTTTATTATTTTTTTGAGTTTTAATATTAAGATTATTGCCTTTAATTTAATTGCCGATTTACATTATTAATTTATGGTTTTTTTTAATATATTGTATTGTGTGTATTGAATTAGAGATTTGATTTAATTATTTTTATGTAATTTAATTTAATTGTATTTATTTTATTTTGATAAATTTATTTTATTTTATTTTCTGTTTTATACTGGAGGCACTGCTGAAAACCAACTGCATTCCAGGAGAAATCCTGAATTGTAGCTGAACAGTGACCTTTACGCTAATAGAATCAATGATTAACAACAAAATGTGTAATGTTGTAATAAATCAATTGATGAATAAATATTTTTATTATTATCAATTTTCTTTTTTTGTCATTGACGTGGATGAACGAGATTTAGGTATGCTGAGTTGATTCTTTTCCGAAATTCTACTCACTGTCCGCGGTCTTATAATACAGAATGTCTACTGTTATATATCCACATATTAAATGTAAGTGTTTTGTAGTTTTATATTCACAGTTGTTATTTTTGCATAAGGGCGGAGCCTTATAGATGGTCACCAACACTTGGCGAAATTGGGCGAAGCCCGAATAAAAGCCGCCCGCAGGGCCTAGCAGCAAAAACCCGCGGAGCGGGTTTTTAACTGCTAGTTAACAATATTATCTTCGACTAATGTTTTTTTTCCATATTATTGGCAGCTACCTTTATTATTGGAAACAAGTATTCAAAGAATGTATTTGTTACCTAGATAGTGTCTTGGATAAATATATCCGATTTTATTTTTATGGAACACCTATTGAATTTTTATAAAAGTCTTGATGAATATTCATATTTTTATAAGAAAAACTTTCTTTTTAACTTTTGAAGGTTATTCCCATCAATGTAATATATCATTGAAGAAGAAGATACCAATAATAATCTAATTTTTAAAAATATGAAAATGAACAAGACACAGAAAAATAATAAAAGATAACGGTCGCAATTATTTTTCTGTGTCTGGTTCATTTTCATATTTAAAAAAAAATTAGATTATTATTGTTATCTTCTTCTTCAATGATCTAAAATCTCACCTTAATTGTAATTGATACCAGTAATTTAACACGATTGTTTTATTCCGAGTATAACTTGCGTCCAATCCCTTTGTTTTGAAAGAGGGCGAAGTCAAAAAAGAAGCTCTATTTTCAAGGGAACTACGTACGTTGAATATAAAATGATAGGTTGAAAATGATGTTAAATGTTTCAAATTGGACGATACAACACTCAACAGCGTAATACATGGGTCTCTTCCTATTCACTCAGTCAAAAAACTTATTTTTTTGCTGCCTAATAAAGTTCTTCACTAACACTGAATTATTAAAACTACAGAAATACAACTGATAAATATTCCAGTTGAGAATCAAAGCCAGTGATAATATGGCATCCCCAATTGGGGTATGTTGTGAGGCTAAAAGCAGCGGGAATAGGAAGGCGATGGGTATGAGAAAAGTGCCTACCTGACATTTCAGATCTGGTCACAAAGTACGACTAAAACTTTTAAAGCAACTTTCCAATTCTTGATGGTGGTCTTACACAAGGGTGATATTGAGAGTACTTGCACTTTGAGACGTGCCGCAATTACACGATATGTTACTTATTAAGACAGTGACACACACAGCGTTAAAAGCGATAAAGTTATTTGGCTTGGCCTATTTCAGCATATTCCTATTCCAGGCTTTAATTTTGAAGTATCACAAAATAATCAAATACAATTTTGAACATTTGAACCCGCGACCTTTCGATTGCAAGTCAAGAGCCTTACCCGTCGCCCACGGAGGACGTCATATGATGACATATGTATATAAGATGATATATATATATATCTATATATATATATATATATATATATATATATATATATATATCTTAAAAAGATGTCTCATATCAAGGATCTGGGTATCGTATTTGATGAAAAATTAACGTTTGTTCCACACATTAATGAAGTTACTAATAAGGCTATGAAATGTTTGGGATTTATTTTAAGAACAGTCAAAGATTTTACGTCACTTTATTCATTTAAAATACTCTTCACTGCCTTAGTTAGAAGTAATTTAGAATATAATTCTACTATTTGGTCCCCATACTATAAAGCACATCAAGTAAAAATTGAGAGAGTTCAACATAAATTTTTAAGATTCATTAATTTCAAACTCTCCATACCCATTGAACAAATTAATTATGATATATTATTGAAACGACTTAATTTAACTGACTTATCTTCTAGAAGAACCAAGAGCGATATGGTACTTTTATTTAAATTAGTAAATGGCACAATTGACGCACCTGATTTAACTAAACTAATAACATTCAGAGTACCAAATTGTAACACGAGGCTTCAAGAGCTGTTCTTTGTTTATCCTTCGAAAACTAATTATTTCAATAACTCCCCAATCCAAAGACTACATAGGCTTGGAAATAAATTTAGTTCAGTTGATATTTTCGTTTATTCCTTATCAAAATTTATTTCTGAAATTTCAAAAATTCTGTTTCCCACTTACTAAACAATGATGTAACATAATTTGTATATTATTGTTTATTTTTCTGTTATTTTTGTATTATGATTGTTGTAAAAGCTCTATGGGCGTGAATAAATAAATAAATAAATAAGTTAACAATTACCTGAAATGTGATTATTCACAATTTAAATATGCTTAAGATCACAAAGTTTATAAACCATATACGTATAAGTGAATACATGCAAATCAATACATCACAATGTCTTCTGATCATTTTTTTAAATAACAAAAAAATACGTTGTCATGGTATTCTATATTGTACAAACGTACGCACGTTTTCTTCAACAAATATGTGTTACCTACTTCATTCGTGAAAGGCCAAATACTCTATTACTTTTTGCTAAGCACGTTCCTCTAACCCTTTCTTCTATAATAGATAAAAAACGAGCTATTTATAAGTGAATGTCAGAGCTGATTAAGATATGCAAGTCTATAATCGGCATTGTAGAATTATTTGCTCGTATTCCCCAGCTAGACTTACACTTGAAGAATGCCAGATTGAGTGATGTATGAATTAATTTCCTTCGTTGGGAGTACTTCGTGGGAAAGAGCGTCAATCAAACTAATCAGCTATCCCTGCCTGACGGGCTCTCCGACTGAACAAAACTTTATTAACACTTGAATCCCTCTCAATATCCACATTGGACAATCATCAGCTGAAACTTCTTCGAGTTTTGACATCTCATTTCGTCATGTCATCATTCGAATTTAATAAAAAAAAAATCTAACTTGTCCAAACGAATCCACATTTCCAGCTGGCGAACACTCGGCAAAAGATACCACTTCAAATTCTACAGCAAATCTTTACGATGAATCGATGTATCAAACCTTTTGATGAACTTCTTTCATATTGAAATTAATCACCGGTTGTTTGGGGATGAGATTTTAAAAAGCCTTCATTTGGATTGCTTTAACATTCGTTACATTTGTGAGACAAGCTAAAAAAAGCACTTTTAACTCATCCACTTACTGTCGCTTAGTGTTCGCTCGTTATAAAAGTATTTGTAGGAGAGTACGGTACAGTATAACCTTACTTATACATAAAAAATTGCATTCAATCGGAATGTTTAATTCACTGCGGAATTAAATGCTTTTTTTTTAAAGTCTTAACAAAAATAAAGATAATATTACATCCATATGTTATATAGGTTTTGGGTATTCTAATGCCTACTAATTTAGCAGGTATAATTGCTGTACTGTCAGAAATCGATTCGCAGTACATATTCATAATAAAAACCACCATCAGGCAGAGATTACGATCGTGTGCAATTTTTTTTAATACTTTTGAAATGTCTAAAAGTTGTAAAAAGTAAATTGTGAGTTGGAATGCTTCTCGATGATAAGATATAAGCATCTACAATGAATATACTAACTGAGGTGATGATTTTGGATTACCCATGTTGTTGCTTATGTCATAAATCAGCATGTACCTAAGCCCCATATTCGTTACAATCCATATTTACCTACTGTGTTCCTATATATACATTTATATTTACTTTTTGTTATCATTATTTTTTTAAATATTATCTACTATTATTATTTACTTACTAATTTAACCAGTGATTCCTGAGCTTATTTGGAGTAAAAAATGTAAATGAAATTTTTGTCTCCGGTGAGTATTTTCGATGATGTTTTTTTTCGCAAAATCTAACAAAAAAAAATCTTTTGCATCTCGTCACTGGTCACGCCGAGTAACCGCCCAGCCTCTTAACCCGCTCCCATCTGTCCAACACCTACTGGTTTTTTAAGGTTTTTGTAGAAAAAAAAACATTAAAAATGTCGCCGGAGACCGACATTTTATTTACATTTTTTACTCCAAATAAGCTTAGGAATCGCTAGTTAAAATCTTTCTGGTACGTCCTGTTACACCCTGTATATACTACATAATTTTTTATTATTATTTTTTACTCATAATTTATGATTGACTTAATTTACTTATGTTTATTTACTTACTATTACAAAATTGTTTATTAATAATTACTCATAATTGTATTATCTACTTCATTTACTCTGCATTACATAATTGTTAATTATTATTTACATACTATTACTTACCTGTTAATATTTATCTAACTTTTGTTGCCAACTGTAATGAATGTTTGATATTAAGTTTAAATGTATTTTTTTAAATCCATCATTGTAAAGCTGCACATATCGTTACAGGAATGCCCTAGATACATGTGCTACTAATATTTTTCATGTAAGCATAATTTTTTAATAAATATATAAATGTTTTGCCAAATGCAGATAGTTCAGATAAACCATAAGCCATTAAGTGCAAAGGATACATCGTAAATTCCACTGGCTATTAGGCAGGACATAAATTAATATAAATTTATTAGATACTAAGTTTTGGATCATCATCCAAGACAGATCAAATATCGACGATTTTATTAAAACGTGTTTATTAGTATGTATTTCCAATTTATTGATGACATTTTGATTTCAATTTATTGATTACCTTTGGTAAGAGTATATAATTTCGCTTTCTTCATTGAGCGTTGTACAATTCTTCTACTTAAATAAACACTGACCATTACTCGATTTTTCAAAAATCCTCAAAAGGATATAAAGTGGCGGAAAAAAGATAACATGTATACATACACAAATTCAAATATTTCAATCAAACGATGCATTTTTTTGGTTCACTTTGACTATTAGGAGCATTGTCCTCTGAGTGTTGACAACGCCTCTTTGAAGGGTTTCACAATAGCTAGTTGATAGTGGTCGACAGCCCTCCAAGTCTAGTGACAAAGAATTACTGATTGCAAGAAGCCTTCACAGATATGGATGACTTGTAAAATTATTAAGGCAGTATTAGTATTTCACAGTCATAACAAATTACTCAATCATACAAAATGTAAGGATTACCACCTTGATGATAACATTGTCATCAACGTGAACTTTTAATGCATATCCACATAGAAATGTTTTGAAATTCAGCTTATTTTAAAACAAATTGTTGATAGGTATGCATAATACACAGGATAATACACCCGACAAATGTAAGCCAGCGATTTCTGAGCCTGTTTGGAGTAATACATTTAATATATCATTGAAGAAGAAGATAACAATAATAATATAATTTTTTTTTAATTATGAAAATGAACAAGACACAGAAAAATAATAAAATATAATGGCTGCAACTGGGACTCGAACTCAGAACCTCACGTCTAACCGGGATATACGCATTAACCAATTTTGCTATTGCACCCTATTATGAGACTGTCGTATTTGTCACCTTCATATTTATATTTATGTCCCGGTTAGACGTGAGGCTCTGGGTTCGAGTCCCAGTTGCAGCCATTATATTTTATTATTTTTCTGTGTCTTGTTCATTTTCATATTTAAAAAAAAAAAAGATTATTATTGTGATCTTCTTCTTCAATTATATATTACATTGATGGGAATAACCTTCAAAAGTTATAAAGAGAGTTTTTCTTATAAAAACAAAAATGAATAATACATTTAATTTTAGATATGAAATTAAACAATTTTTTCACTTTCACATTTCATTTTTTTCACTAGTGATTTCCTTAACTTTTCTATAATTTGTTTGTTTAACATTTTGTGTTTAGTTTATGCAGGGTGTTAGAGAGGTACCCGACTTACTTTAACTAGAGTGTTTATTGCCATTATTTGGACTGAAAAATGCAATTAAATTTTAGTATGGTGTCATTTTTTGTAGTATTTTTTTCCAAAAACGATCGACTACAAAAAAAAATTTCCACATGTCATCACTGGTCACTCTACCGAATAACCGCCTTACCTCCCACCCCATTCTGAACTGTTCAAAAAATTATGTTTATTTAATGTTTTTGATGTACAAAAAAAAAAAATATATATATATATAGACCAAAATATGTTCTCTATCAATTAAAATTTACTAATTACCCATTTTACCACAGATTGACTAATTTTCATCCCTTAACAATTACAATTTTGCAATTACAAATGTGCTTTACAATTTTGTATCCGTAAAGCAGTTGTGGTGTACCCGCGGACGTTCCTCTATATAATCTGCCTACCCATGCGAGGAAATAGCTAGCTGATCAGTTTATAAGTATAATAAACAAACAACACTTTTGTTACCCTTATTAACATCATTATCAGTCATGGTATTTACGCTTGTAATAATTTAAATAAAATTTAATGTAGATAATTTCTACAAAATTTCACTATGGAGGTATGCCAATTATCAGTTTGTCTGTGCCTGTGGCTGTTATTGCAAAATATCAGTTTGGCTGTGGCTGAGTTAACACGGCTAGGTTCCATCCAGGCGTTGTTGGTTCAATTCCTCAGCTAGCTTCCATCATGACACAAGCAACATTTCCGATTAATGTAATGGTAGTAGGAGATTTTCAAATACATTCAGGATAAAGAAAACAACCCGTAAAAATCGGTTTTAACTAGGTTTTAAACCCACCTACTCACTGATCGGATAATTGGTTTGTTTAAGGTTTGAACCTTCCTACCCAGTGATCGGAATCAAACAATCCAGGCCAATCCCGGAGTTGGTAAGGTTGACATTTATACATATTTTAAGTTCTTTAATTTCTTATAATTTCAAAAAATGCGTTTATATTATAAACGATTGTGTATGCGTGATTTCCACCAAAATTCATAACATGCATTGTTATCGACATCCAGACTATCTGCCGAATGTCATCTCGATCGGATATCAAGAAGTAAGTTAATTTCCACTTCCAAGATTCTGCTTCATTCACAAGTTTATTCAATCAAGAAAACAAAATTAATATTCTAAAAATTATCCGCTTTCAGCAAAATAACATCAACATATGTTACTTAAATAATACAATGTAATTTTTAAAAAGGTGGGAGGTCAAGATGCATATTTTCCGAACTACGTATCTACGCTGAACAAAAATGAAGATGATGAAATCAACAAACACGAAGATGAGGTCGACAAACATGAAGGTGAGGTCTACAAACATGAAGATGAAGTCAACAAACATGAAGATGAGGTCAACAAACATTAAGACGAGAAAAATCATGATGTAACCACCAACACCATCAATTTGAAAAATGCTTCCCAATATTTTAGAAGCCTGCACGCTTGAGCCTCTTACCTTCAGTCTTCTGACTTCACCCATCTGTCTCCAGTGTATTGGTTGTTGGCTCTCAGCAGTCCCGACGTCCGCGACCCAATTAGCCCCGAGAGAGGAGAGAGGAGTTCCGCGCGCGCGATTAGCCCAGCACAGTGCGCAGGCCGCGCGGGCATTATCGCCGTTGTGTGGGTGTCTTCTTAATGAACATCTTTTACACTGTCATCACTCGGACAGGGCAGTGCTTGCCCAACAAATATCTGGAATTGGACTTGCAAGCAACCTTAAAACTAACTTAAGCATTTCAAGTACTAAACTGATTAGATTTTATTAGGTAAGGGTAGTGGGAGGAGTGTTTTGAAATTTGATTGAATTGAAATAAAACACTTCAAAACAAAATATCTAAAAAACGTCACATACCTAGTTAATACCCAACAAATACAAAAAAAATTAAAAAATATATATTTTGACAAATACATGGAAAAAAGTGGACGTTGTCATAATTTTAATAACTTTAAATGCGAATGAATGAGTTTATGAGGTTATAGAATGTAACTTTTTAAAAGGTGTAAGATTAAAATGCATATGTTCCATATTATGTTTTGTGAAAAACGGCGCTCGTTTTTTTTTGTAAAAAGGTAGGAACGAATTAAAATAATCATTTTCTACAAAATCACACACTAACCAACAACCAAAACAATTAATGAACGCAATTTTAGCCAAACAGACATGGTATCAATATGTATACCATGAGACGCTAAACGGCAACCAGTCAGCTGATGCTCACTCAGCACATCCCGTACACCAATGATAATATTTCTATTATGTACTTAACTAATGTATTCTTAAAGTACCTACTTTCTTTGCCAAATCCCCAAAAAAATCAATGTAAAAAATAATATGTTTTTGTTACTTACGTAATACTGTAAACGAAAGATAAACCCTTTTTTTTTAGTTAGTAAATTCAATAAATGTCTCAATTAAAAAAAAATCAAATTAGTCGGTATAAATAAATTAAATGAAAACAAATCATTTGATTTTTACCACTTAATTATGTACATGTTACAAAACCTTTTTTTTTTCAAATTACAAAACCAACTAAATTTTCCGCGCAAAGATAAAATAAAAAATATTTTTTTAAATACATAAATCAAATACAAACAATTTACATATCACAAAAACTAATAATAAAAACCATTTTAAAAAAACCCTACTCATATTCGTCAAAACTCTTATTCGAAGAATTTAAGGTCAGAAAATTAAGTGAATTATACTTTTACCATGCAACATTACAAATTTACAAAGATAATATTCAAAATAAAATTGCACCCTTTAAAAACAACAAAAATCTTAGACAAACATCAATACTTCCTACTCCAAAATGTAAAAAAACAATAGGACAATTAAATCATAAATATCTCGGAGTAAAATTCTTTAATTCATTACCAGAAAATATTAGAAACATGAATACCAATTTAAAAAAATTTAAAACTCACCTTAAAAAGCACACTCAAAACCTGAACTAAATCATAACAAATAAAAACTATATAATAACACCCCTCCCCCCCTCACCCTATACACACAAGCCCTGCTTTTTTATGGGGGTACATCAAACATATATTATATAATTAATTAGTGTATAAAATGAATTTGTAATTTATGTATCTTTTTTGAATTATTAATAAAAAAAATTTAAAAAAATGTTTTATCCGGACAAAGAAATCATTGGTTTCAAAACATATTGATAATTTTGTTTAAAAAAGTGGTATATACATAGTGATTTGTTTACATTTAATTAAAACGACAAATAACAAAGATAAGCAACTGATTGAAATTACGCTGGGGGTACTGCAAGAATCGGTGTTGGGCCCTATATTATTTATATTCTACATTACTGAAACATATTAAATAAAACATTTTAAAATAAGACTGTTTGCAGACGATGCACTGATTTATATTGCAAAAGAAAAGTGAATTTTGAAATTGAAGAAAAGAAATTACAAATAAATGTTTGAAAAACACTGCTGGTCGCTGGGCATTGGGCATATCAGACAGGTACGATAGTCATGACGCTGCTAAATTATTCTAATGAACCCGTCAAATTATCCTGAATTATGTCGTCACCATGAGCCCCACACGCCTCCCCCTCATCACCCTGCGCTTCTAGCAGCGCTCTCCACAGGAATTCCATAAAACCATTCATCAATGGAATACAACCAGCGTTTTTTATAACGATATATTTAACATTCATGCCGGACTGAGAGTGTTCCTAAGCCCCGTGGATCAGTCGATCGAATAAAAGAATCATGATCCTCTTTGTGACCCGGACAGCGTGAATTTGTTTTTTAAGCGTTCTTATTTTGTGTAACGTTTCTCTCGTGAAATGTGCACACAAAGGATACGTGTATTCATAAATTATAGCCTTTCATGGAGTTAAGGTTATTAATAAGTGTTGCCTAAGTACAAACAAGTCGTTAGAAGAGACGATGAAGGACAGGGTGGATCTTGTTTTTGTTACAATAGCTCCACACAGGAGGCCCAGAGGAAAATAATAAGTCATCTTTGGGAATTGTGGAAGGAATCTGGGGGTCAGTGGGTAAAAGAGTAACGACGTATGAATCCATTCCTCCCACTACGGTGCAAGGTGAGGATTCGAGGATGGACTCCCTCAACCAGTCTCTTCCGATCCGGCCCGCCAAACCTAAGACCTAGACAAACCTCAGCCCATGAATCCGGGCACCCCTGCTAAGTCACCAAACACTCGGAGTGACCTATGACCTCAAGGTTTTGTGCCGCCTTAAAAGGGTAGGTTTTTAATACCTACTTACAAATTGTTGAACTTTTTTTGTTTGTTTGTTTGTTTATCAAAATGATCGACTATCCTTTCGTATTAACTTCAAGCAACATTTAATTTATTTATTTCAGTAATCGAGTTTAATTCATCTGACAAAGACATCGCCACACATTACAAGTGAACCATATTATATGGAAAACATGTTAATAAATATCGAAATATTTAGGTGTACGTATTTTTTCTTTGATTCCCAGAAATCGAACCGGCATGCAACTCGATTAGGTATATGCTATATATGCGACAACCAAAGAAAACCTGTACAAACATCATAAACTTTAAACAAGCCGATGTCGACTCCAATAACCATCATCTAGCACATATCGACTGATCTTTTTGTCAGATAAAATTTTTGATTTAGTCTTTATATAAAATGCATTGAAAATTTTCCAACTTCATTGAAATACATGTGAATTTGAATTGTGTTAGCCAGGCGGTTAGATAACCTCTTTTACTTCGCTAGATAAACCATTTATTGGACAACCAACACTCTTGCAGTAGGTCCCAACGAGTGGTTCACTACGTAGAGTGACTTAGCAGGGGTGCCCGGGTTCATAGGGGGGGTGGTTTGTCTGGGTCTTAGCAACATGCGTTTGCTCACCTGCTGCGTGGCGGGCCAAATCGGTTGGGAGATCGGAAATCGGCCAGATACTGATTGAGGGAGACCTTTTGACCTCTCCGGCCGGACTCCCTCGAACCATCTATATAAATATCTCGACATAAGTCTGTCACTTTTGGACGCATTGACTCCCATGTTCCTACCCACTCCTTATACTTTTTCCTTCCTAGAACTTCCCCTCCTTCCAGTCCCTAAAAAATACCCACTACAGAGCATCCACGAAGATGCCATAGGCCCCGATAGAGAGTGTTTTCCTCTGGACCTCATATGTGGAGCTAATGTAAAAAAAACGAAAAAATCTTCTGAATGTAGGTACGTAAAGTTGTATTTACAACACACGAATCGATGTCATACCTATGGTTAAAAATTAATTATCATCACTTTCAGAATTTCGGGTTCCATGCTGATCATCAAAAACTAAATTCTTTGATAAATATAAGATTGGCGCATCGAAGCTCACCTTTGCTTATGTTTGCTTACGGTTGCTGGCAGGCTGTCCGCGGTGAGTTATATTTTGTGATAACATTGTATTAGCTACCCAAGTCGATGTCTAGTAATATGATTGTTATTGCCTTTTTTCAGAGACAGAAGTCACCTGAGTTATGTATGAAGAAGTCCGCTTAATAAATCCTTACCTTAAAAGGACGCAGGACCGTGTATAAATCTGCTAGCGGAGAAAAATATCATAAATCTTATGCATCTAATAAAAGATATTATAGCAGCATCTGTCTCCAATGCCACGCAGGGCGGGAGTGGGCGGGCAGCGTGAAGCGTGGACATCTTTAATAATCCAACTCTTTCACAGATAATTCTTGATTTAGTAGGTTCACATTCTAGAATGTTAACATTTACCAAATCCTTAAATCATTATAGATGCGTACTTCTTCAAATGCATGCTTGGATTTTTTTAACCCATTATCTCGGCCATATTCTATCAGAAGATCAGAAAATTTCCGAATATGCTATTTAATGTAAAATATCATTGAAGAAAAAGATAACAATAATAATCTAAATTAAAATATGAAAAAGAAGAAGACACAGAAAATAATAAAACATAATGGTCGCAACTGGGAGTCGAACCTAGATTTCACGTCTTACGGGGACGGCGCTCTACCGATTCAGCCATTGCATTGATAGGAATAACCTTCAAAAGTTAAAAAAAGAGTTTTTTTATAAAAAAATGAATACGCTCTTAAATGTTAAATATGAGTTATTTGAAATAAATAATTAGTTTATTTGAAATAAACAATTTCTGGAATATTACAATTTATAATTCAACCTTAAAAAAGTTTTTTTATGGCTAACCTTATATTTCTCACACATATTTTAATAGGCAAATATATTATAAACGTTATAATCACCTAACAATTTGTCGTTTCATAAAGAAATGAATAAAACAATTTCGGAATTTTACACCTTTTTAGTGCACCTTTAAATTTTTATATGGTTTAATTTTGAATATAAAGTGTGGAATTTTTTTTATTTCTAACACCGTTTAGATCATCTTACTCACCACGATAATAAGGGAGATACAACGATTTATACTATGTGAGCTGGGACAAATTTGGTCTTCTGTGATTAAACGGATTTTAGGGAGGTAAAATTAATAATCTGATTCTCCAATAGGGGTTTCCATAGTCCCACTAGGACTAGGATCGGGTATTGAAATTATTTTGTGGTATTTTTATTTCAATTCTCGTACATTCAGTTTACAGATGATTACAGATTACATAGATAAAAAGTGCCAGTTGTACAAAAATTTTAATGATCAGCATGTACCTAAATGGGTTGACAGTAGTATTTTGTGATCACCTCACTAAGAGAACCTGTGCTCAGGTGTTCGCATGTTTTAGATAAAGTCTTATTCTGCCGTCATAAGTAAAAACATAGCATCGTCCTTGACCTCTCTAGGAGGATACTGTGGTACTACCCATAGCGGCAGAATTTACTAATACGTACAATAGAAGGACATCATAATATTATCTGAAAACAATGTAGTGAAAAGAAAAGTACCTACATGAAGTGAACTTAATAAATAACAATTAATGCAGGGTGTTAAGTAACGTACTTGACTTACCTTTGATTCCTGAGTTTATTTTTTAGATGTTTTCTTTTTATCCATTTTTTTCTTCAAAATCATCATCATCATCATCTTCTTCCCCCTGTCCTATTCGGATCGCGGACCCACTGCACCGACAAGGCTCCTCCATACACCCCTGTCTTGCTCTGATTGTTCGGCCTCCGTCCATGGCAGACCCATCCTCTCCTCACACAGTTTCTGGAGTTGCCTCGCCCAAAATTTTCTTCAAAATCAATTTTTTTCTCTACATGTAGTCACTGGTCATTCAGTCGTCGAGTAATCGCTCAACCCCTGACCCCACCCCTAACTGTCCAATACCTTATGATTTTAGTTTAGTCAATGGCTAAAGTAAATCAAGTACGTCCCTTAAAAACTTGTATATACAATATATACATGTATTATTTTCTATTTTAACTGCATTCATTAAAAAATATATACAAATATACTGATTTCCTCAAAAGTCCAGTTTATCTGAATGTCGAGAAGGTGTATTATTTCTTAATAAAGACTGTTTTAGTATTCATTCTGGCAAAGCAATAAATAAAACTAACGACTTTGTACCCCCCATCCTTCGCCCAGAATAAAAATTAAGGCTATGTCGTGAAAATAGCGGTACATATTTGGTAGTTGCACGCTGCTGCCTGAAATTAATGTTTTCATATTTTTAGAATTTTTTGTGAAATATGCCTTAATATTATTACATTCACTGGCTGGATTGTGACAGTTATAAAAAATATTTCAAAAAGAAACAACTAAGTATGTATATAGTTATGTACACAAAGTTATTTTTTTTTTTTTAAAGAAAGACAAACATTCCCGGGTTACGAATAACCCAACAACATTTGAAAATCTCCTACTACCACCACACTAAGCGAAAGATGTTACTTGTGTTGTGACGGAGGACTTAGCCAGCCGAGGAATCGAACACGGAACGCCTGGGTGGAACCCAAACGCAATGCCAACTCAAACATAGACCGGTCAAAACTTACTAATAATGCATTTACGTGGCGCTGAAATGGAAAGTCAAATGATTAGATTAATTTAGCGATATAATTTGTGAATAGGATAAAGAATAGTGGGTCCAAAACGGACCCCTGGGGTACTCCGGATAGATGGCTTGCATAGTTTACTTAAATAGGATGTCAGCCTGTTCTTAACGCCACAGCTTACTGCAATACGACACGTTATAATAACTATTACTATAACTTGGGTTTTGGCATTCTTAACTAATACTAATATATTTTTAACTGACCTTTTTATTTTGCCCACTGAATTTTACTTGACGCAAAGTGATCAACCCAACGCCCTGCTTCGGCCCTGCGCGCTCTGGTCACAGCAGTACGGTATGGACAACCGATACAAGAACTATGTCGGACAAGAACACAGAAACATTCTAAATTCACCAGGACATTATTTGATGTCTTCATTATGTCCTGGGAATACATATAAGGTGGGCGGTAGGTCACGTAATTCATTGTCGTCAAATCTGAAGCAGCTCTTTAAGGGAGTTGAGGCCTACCTACCCGGGAACGCCAACCGGCCATCCGCAAACATCAAATCAGAGACACATTACAATAAAATCAACTGATCCAACGTCATATTCATAGCTTGCCAGTAATGCTTTTTGCTGTAAACTTCCGACTCCCGGAGGCATTCGACGTCTCGGGTGCCGACACAAATACGAACCGATGTTTGATGGAGCGTATCAGTTTTTTACAAGAGTCCAATCGGCGGGACAGACAAAAGGAAATTGGCCAAATAACATATAGAGCAGCGTTCTTAATATTGTGTATGAATAATTCGCATAATGCATCGGCAGAAGCATGCACCCACATTTGGATTGAACATAAGTCATTTTAATAATATCATACGAAAACTGTATATGTATAAATATAAAGCAATGTATTTTTTCTCTTTTTTTACATGACATGTTTCGAATGCACAAATTTTAAGTGTGTAAGTACCCAATCAGTTGCATAGGTTGGTTGCTAAACTTTATTTATTTTAAACTATGATGAAATCAAATGAAATCTAAGTCTTAATATCTACAATTCTCAATTGATATTACTAGCAGAGCTAGTTTCAACTGAGATCAAAAATATTATTGAACTTTTGCAAAATATATGGTTTTGTCAATTGTGACAGCAAAACGAATATTTAAAAGCTCTGCGAAGAACATTACAAAACACGTGGCTGAGCCTACCATTCCAAGGTTTTAATACCAATGTAATTTTATTTTATATTTTTATATGAATACCACACAAGAGTTCCAACTATTCCCGTCTGTAGCCAGTGAGACTGTGGTATCCCCAATTGGGGTATGTTCAGGCTGAAGGTAGTGGGGATGGGTGGGAGATGGGAAAGAGGAAGGTGGGGAAGTACCTAAATATTCAGATCTAATCACCAAACATGGCTAAAGCCATTTCAAGCAACGTTTCAATTCTGAATGTTGGTTTTACACGGCGATATTGAGAGTATCTTCCACTCTGGAACGTAACGCAAATAATAACATATGCAATAACAATAACATATGCGGAAACTTTGACTAGCCAACTAGGAATGGATCCTGTTTTAGGCCAGTCAAATGACAAATTTAGATCATAACATAATTTCATATTACAATGTTTAGTTCATAACATATTTCATATTACAATGTTTAATTATATATGACAAATTATTTATAAAAGGGCTAAGATTTAATTCCTCATAGAAGCTTTAGTTAAATATACAATTTTGTACTTATAAGAAACAGGTTAAGCGAAGAGAAAAAATAATACCTTAAAATACTAATTTAGGATCGAAATATACTATATATTATTATTATTAATTAACCAATTGTAAAATTACACAAACTAATCAAATAACATTTATTTACGCATGCCAGGTTCGACCCCGTCCTTCGGATTGGGAGTCGAGAGTCTCACCCCTCGACTACGGCTACTCGACTCGGATTCCGTCAAAAATGTCTGCTTTACAGTAGTCTTATTTGGAGTCACATTATTATTTAATCACACCTATTCATATCTTAATTATTGATCTGAAAACAATTAAATTAAATTAAATTAAAACAAATAACTTTGTATTAAACCACTATTATATAATCACAATTACCTACATGTTTCAAAACCGATGGTTTATTCGTCAGGGTAGTAATGACATAAGAATAACATACCCTGACGAAGAAACCATCGGTTTTGAAACATGTAAGTAATTGTGATTATATAATAGTGGTTTAATACAAAGTTATTTGTTTTAATTTAATTCAAAATGACGCCACAAAGTGATTTTGTAAAGTTTGAAGAAATAATTAAATTAAACTTCATTTAATAAAAACATTTATTTTCAATTAATTAAAAATAACGCCACAAAGTGGATTTGCGAAGATTGAAGAAATGAAAACAAAAAGTTTAAAATATCGTGTATCAAAATTGTTTAAAATTTTAGTGTTGGAAGTACGTAAAAATCCACTTTAATATTGAAACCGACCAAACTCTATCCGCCTGGACACTCTAACCTCCTGCTCTTCGCCATCATGCTGTCTCTACATTAGCGACTAAAATAATATTTCTGAAGAGGCCTCTAGTCTTGCAGTCGCATCGTTCGTTAGTCGAGCCTTTATTTGGCCTACCATCCTAACTATTCAGGCAGAAGTATGATTGATGGCAAATCGATTCCATGATGATATTTCAGAATTGCGGCCAAGAAGAGGGCTTGCTCAAATCGCCATGAAAAATCGCCAGGCAGCCTCATCTACAGATTTGTACCGTCTCAATTTCTGGCGTTCCTCGCCCCGCATGAAAAAAGGGAATTTAATATCATAAATGAGACCGGTGAGTGGATCAAAGAGCCTTCAGATCAATAACAGAGACGTCAACCGCCAAATTTATTCAAAATTTAAGATAACTATTTATTGTTATGATAAATGCCTGAAATTATTTTGCAGTTAGAATATTTAATCGCTCCTATTAAATCTACTTTAAAATATATCTGAGACCTCCGAAGCATCTAATGGAGCGAACAAAAACTTATATTTTAATACCTGTTATATGAATGCCTGTAATATTATGTATTTTTTGTAGTAATACTTGCTATGCTAACTAGCTTGACCCATTTAACACTGTTTTAAAGATTTTTTAACAAAATGTCATTAAAAATTTGTAAATTATGGTCCTTACATAACTAAATACAAAAATAGCACTCGAATCTGAATATAATTGCGTTATCCTGAAATCTTGCTAAAAAAAAATTTGTGCATCTTTGTGCTCGGTTGAAGTAAAACTTATTTGACTAAAAACTAAATAAAAAACTTACATTTTTTAATGCGGCGGAACATGATCAGGTTATTGATTTTTTCATTTATAATTATTTATAGACGAAGTGATAAAAATTTTCTGCAATTAAGCCATTTGAATTCTAAACGCCTTTTATTTCAATAGCTAGAATTCATAAGAATCAGAGAGAAAAACGGGTTAATATTCATCGTAAAAAATTACAAATCAAAAGGTTCAACAAAAATCTTTAGTTAAATCATATAATAATCAACAACATAACAAAAACCTGTTGAACTTACTTTATACATTGATAAAAAAAAAGAGTTTGATTAGACGTTTTGTTATTCGTAGCTAGGTTTCGCACTCATTGTTGCCATACGAAATATAAATCGAACGTCGATTTGACTTACTCGTCGTAATGCCCCTAAAGAAGTCTTACTTGAAAAATCTTTCCAACTTTTACGGTGTCATAGCACTCCTTTTGAGAGTTTTTCCTGATTTTTCTTGGTTTTATGTTTGCTACTTCCACCATATAGATTTCATCAACCAATGGTTTTGCTTCAAGACTCTGTTTCTCCTTTCTTAATAGCATTTCACAAAAATGAAATGCTTAGGCTTAACGAACTTTCTGTGCGGAGTTATTACCTATATGATCATTTTTAAATTCCATCGTAGGTATTCATAAAAAAAGAAAAGAACATCGATTAAATTGAAAACGCATAGTTATACTGATTGGGTATTGATTGTTTTATAAATATCAAGAACCGTAAACAAGTTTGAATGATTGAAAACGTCCCAATTGAACTCGGTTCATCTGGCCATCTGTATAACATCAAAATCTGCTGCAGTGATACCTACTAATACCCTCGGTGCCTACAAATCTACACGGATGATACACACGCTGCTTTTTTATACCGATCCTAACATGAATAGTGTATCGGTATCCATATTAAAGTGTTTGTTTTAGACGATTATTGATTTTATACTTACCTTACGTACTGAATTGTCAAAGTATGGCGACACCTTGAACATAACCATAGATGATATAAAAAAAGATCTATCATTTGCCTACGCTGCTGTCATCATCAAATCACCAAAAGAACATGAGAAAGATACAACACTGAAGAGTCCAGAAGACGTACAAAATAATAATAACAAACGTATATTATCAATTTTTTTATCAATATATTAAATATAGAACGAAATAATTATATATATAAACGTAAAACAATATAGACGACAGATGTTGAATAATGTTCGAAATTGTTACCTAAATTACGGAATCCAGATTATAAGACGACCCATATGGAAACTATCTGAAGAAAAGCCTTATGGGCGCTGTGTAAAGCTCCCATAAGAAACCAAAGGCACGTAAGACTGAAAAGATAAACGTTAGAAGTGTTTCGTTTCCCCGAAGTGATCACAATTTGTTCTTACTTCTGCTGAAATTGAATAACCATTTTTAAATATGTATATATCCGCCATTCCCATCACTTAGAGCAGATTTTTGAACATTTGACTTTCAAAAATTCTGCCAAAGCTCGGGCAACGTCGGGAACTTCAGTTTGTGTTAATCTTTATATCTTTACATAAATATAAAGGAGTGTCCCGCTGTGTCTTTTGTTTTATATAAATATACAGTTATATGCCAAGATTGTTGATATTTTGCTCATTTGAAGTTCAAAATAAGAGGAAGGTCACTGTTTACCTGCATCTTCTTTCCTAACCCAATAAAGCAGTATTTCGATTATTTTTGCTGAAATTTTGCTCACTTCTTGTTTAAAATAAGAGTAAAATTACCGCCTAAATCTGATTTTGAAAAAAACTGGGAACATTTTGTACATTTTTTGGATATTTTATTTGAAAGGTTCCTTGACCGTATTTATATTGCTATCTGGGAATTACTAATCGATCGCCTGCAGTTATTCTCGTGTTATTATGAACAATGAAGGTATACTACTGATTTGATACATTCAGATGGAGATGTGTGCCGACTCACAAATGAACAGAGGAAAATTTTAAGCCACAATATATCAAGAACTGTTAATAAATTTACAAAAGTATATAACAATAAACAGAGGATAAACTTAGAGCCGCAATATTCTATGAATAGACAATAAATTTACAAAATTATTTAACAAAAAATATAAATTAATTTGAAGCCGCAATATACCATGAACAGACATTTTCAGAATTATATAACAATTAACAGAAGATAACTTTAAGCCGCAATATACCATGAACAGATAATAAATTATAAAACATTTTTTTTTAATTTAAGATTTTATTCCAGCAGGACTGGGAGGATAGTGCAATCCCAGTCTGCCATATTACAACAACTATAGTGCAGAGTAAATTCAAATAATAAAAGAAAAGAAGAAATAAAATCAAGATTACATTTTAGGTACCTAATTAAAACAAATAGAAACATAAATAAATGAGCATAAAATTAAATTCAACAAAAATTAAACAAAATTAAAAATATATAATATTATTGGATCATCCATCAGGGAGGTCACCTCATCATCTTCATCCATCGCTCATTTAGTGAAGCCACTCGGATGCAGCCACGACAGTGATGTTGGTTGATTTCCGTGTCCTGCTCCAGAAGCTGGCTAGTCAGTGGCAAAGTAAGGCTGGGAATGAGTGCACCCTCCCTTCAGTGAACATCGTGGATGCACTGCAGAACCTCGGTAGTTGCATACGTTGCCTGTATGCATTATTGTAGCACACCCTCAGTTTATCCCATTGCGCTGCTGGGTATTGCGTCCACAGTTCAGATGTGTACGGGGCAGTGCAGTATGTCTTGAATGGCAATTTACTGACGTCGTCGCTACAGTGGTAGAACAGCTTTGAGAGCATTGCAGCCCGTATGTTAATCGCTCTTCTTTGTCATTCCATTTCTTCTATATCCTTTGTATCTTCGGTTAGGATATGTCCCAGATATTTAGCCTGTGATGACGCAAGGAGTTCATTTCCTTCTAGATATATTGGGGGAATATGTAATGGCTCGTTGTTTTGTTGGAAAACGACAATGACTGACTTTTTTGAATTATACAACTGGTTATAAGAGTTTGCGCACTCTTCGCATATTTGTGCAAGTCGTAACAATAAACAGAACACAATTTTAAGCCACAATAAAGCATGAACATGCAATAAATTTACAAAATTATTTAACAACAAACGAAAGATAACTTTAAGCCGCAATATAAATGAACATATGATAAATTAACAGAATTATATAACGATGAACAGAAACTAGTTTTAAGCCACAACATACCGTGGAGAGATAATACATTTACAGAATTATATAACAATAAACAATAGATACATTTAAGCCACATCATACCATGAACATAAAATAGGATTTATAACACTATATAACACTGAACAGTCCTGGGCTTAGTAAATTGGCAAATATCGGTTTCGATGGTACTTCTGGTGCTGTTTATATTCAGTGGCACGTTCGGTGACCACTGACCGTGGAGCTACCGAAGCGGAGTCAATAACGCAAACAAGCGGCGGTACAACGCGAAACGTTTCGCATATTTATATTTATTGATTCGCAAATGGAATTTGATAATTATATTTATCAGCTGAACGCATTCTCACATGCGAGCGTTCATGCTTACCCCGACGAAACTAGTGACAAAATAAATAAAACTCTTGTTTGTACACGCCAATACAACAACATGCCATCATGCCACGTCAGAGTTATGTTGTTTATGGTCGGCGTCCATTGAGTTTTCATTTCGGACAATAAATAATAACAGATTGAACGTCAAATTTAAATACTTCATTGTCTTTAAAATGAGTTTGTATTAGTGATGGAAATTCGCAATCGAAATATTTAGATTTCTTTTTGTTTACATTATCTCCACATAGGAAAATAATTTCCTTCAGGGCCAATATCATCTTTGAGGATGCTTTGTAGAGGGTCTTGTTGAGAAGAGGAAAGAGTGAACGTGGACTTTGAAGATACCCATGTTGTAGGGCAAAGGAATGGGGGCAAATTTTAATCATTATATCAATATTAAAACACCTGAATTGTTCGTTAGTACGAAGCAGATTAGAACATAAATCCACCCTATGGTCACCGTACTACGTACTACCGTACTATTCATTCGTTAATTATCAGATAGCAGAGTGTTAACTGATTTGTTATCAGAGGCTGGCAAATCGTTCCACAACCGATTTGAGGCAAATTTGATCGCTCGCAAAAAATGAAGACCTTGTTGTATTATCTCAAAAATTCGGTTCCATCACAACTTTGAAAAGTCGTTAAAAGTAATTAAAAATAGAAAAGCCCATAATCTAACCTAACATAACCTATTTAATCAAGTAGATTTTTACCACTGTTTTAATGACTTTTCAAAGGAGTGATGTAGTTGTATATTGTTGAGTTGTCTGGTCACCAAAAAACTCGATGACAAAAATTTTGGTGTAAGCGTAAAAAAAACAGTTTGTTTTAGACCACACGTCTAATACGAATACGATAATGTGTATAAAAAAAATCAAAATATTCATTCTCGATGGTTTGGCTTGATGGAACACTTGACTTGGAACCATGCTCGACACAATACGCCATAGATATACAATAACACCAAGAAGCTCAGTCAAAACTTAAATTTCTGTCGAACATCAAGCAAGAATTATGGACCACGATTCTTTTTTTGCATCAAGCAGTTCGCTCAATATCGAATGAAAAAGTATCGAGCGAGACGGTACACACGTTGAGGCACGTTCGAATGATCCTTAAACCATCGAGAATAAAGATAAGGGCCAAAACATGAAATAAATTACTTTATTGTATTAAGATGGTAAAAGGGAGTTTATTAGGAAAATTAACAAAGTATGTAAAGATCATGGGACAGTTTTACAACAATTATAATGTGTCAAAGAATAGTTAGTAAATTTGATGTAATTGACGTTAAAAATGTCAAAAATTAGCGGAAGTTCTCGCTAAAAATAAAATAAATAAAAGTGCATGGGATCTATTACGAGTATAGGTAGATACTTGTTAGTAACATATAAGTTAACCTCTTTCAATGTTGCATTAGATATACCTACATTTAATTTCGCTCCTTGGAAGATTTAGATGTTACATCTGTTTCGATATGATAAATGAACGTCTTTATCCTACGTCCCTGGCTTATTAAAACAAACTTTGTAAAGAATTTAATGGTTATGTTGCCAGCAGAAGAAACTAAGCGATGGAAATGCTTAATGGTTTATGACGGAGAGGAACATTATAATACTACATTCAGTACGTTTTGTTATATATTTTGAATCGGTGTGCGTTTCGCCACTGTTCAGTTTCGTTTGAATGAAATACCCGGGAGTTTTTTTTCTGTCTTACAAATGTAATGTAAGGATTCCAAACTTAACATGATGCTCTTATGATGAGGATTGATTTAGTTAATTCATGCGGTCAATACGGACGCCCGTTTTATATGTAGTTATTCAGAAGGTAACTATACAATGAACAAGCTTCACAGCAGCGATGAACGGCCAAAATCAATTTAGTGATATCGTGGAGGAAAGACAGGTAGATTTTATGTTCAAAATAAATGCATCACGGTGAGTTCCTATTCAATAATCACATAATTATTATTTCTTCAATTATCCTGAAGAAAGAAACCATCGGTTTTGAAACATGTAGATATTATAACATGTGATTACAGTGGTTTACACAAGTAATTTGTTTCATTTAACATAATTATTAAGTTAACATACTAGGAATCAGTAATGAAAAGGTTAATCTGTACGGATTCGTAACATTTTTGTATTGTTTATGGAAGATCTGATCAAGGAGATGGATTTGGTAAAATACTCTTAACCTCTAAGAGGATTCAAAAGCGTGTATTTTTGAAGTAAATACTTCTTGGGGGGTAAGCTGGCAAATGTGTAACGGCAATTGAAATGCGTTGCGAGGCGAACGGGCTCACTGTAGAAGCAAGAGAGAGCCGTGCGCGCGCAGATTTTCTTTCTCTCTTCCTCTCATAGCCAGTGCATGAAATATTTCAGTCAGTATTTTGAAATACGACGCGCCAAACGCGGAGGGGAGCGAACGTCGATGGGCAAGGCTTGATCGGGCGAGGCGAATGATAATAAATTTAAATAAATATTTGTAGAAAATTAATATATGTATATAAATGTTTATATTTTATACATATAAACATACATATAGACGTACATATAGATGAATCTAAATAAGTATTTACTTCAGTCGTGTGGTCTAAAGCACACTCGTATTTATTTTTTTCACCTCATAATTTGTTTTATTTTGGGAACAGCTCAGATAGATCTCATAGAAATTGTTGTCTCCCTTACTGTCATGGTGAGAAATACGAACTAAACGGTGTAATAAATAGAAATTGCCAAGCTTTATATTTAAATCTGAAAGTTAATCATAGAAAAATTGAAATGTATACTTCCATTAAATTAAAGTTTCCGACCGAAATTTGAAAATAAATTACTTGACTTTGTTAAATTTTTATTAATAATTTATACGTGAACGGCAAAAGAGTGAGGTAAATAAGGTTTATAATACATTTGTTTAATAAAACATGTATGTGTGTGTGTTTTTTTTCATAATTAGTAATTTTATTTAGAAAAAAACCAAAAATAAGCCATTATAAGAATTTTTTTATTTTTTTGTTCCAAATTTTTATATTTAAAAAATTATCGGTTTATTTTACCTTTCAACAAATGTTTGTAGTTTTTGGATACTTTCAGAAAAATTCCATTTATTTGGATTTAAATACTAAACATATTTAAATACTCTGACCTTACGACAGAAAATGAGGGGTGAAATCGTTACCTTTCAATAATAATAATAATAATAATAATACCTTTAAACAAAAGTTTGTAGTTTTTTGATAAGCTCATAAAAATTCCATTTATTTGGATTTAAATACTAAACATATTTAAATACTCTATATATATATATATATTCTGACAGAAAATGCTCGAGGCCTGAGGGGTTAAATTGTATTCATGGTACGTGTTATAAAAATCCTCCTTGTTAATGGTGAATAAAATGCGACATAAATTTCAAAAATTTCTGTAGCTACCTCAATTTTTAAATCCAAGTAAATTAAATTTTAAAATTTAAATACTTATACAGATACTATATAAAATAAAATTACTTGCCTTTGTATTATCAAAATAACATAATTAATCCGATATTAATCTAAATATATAAAAACGAATATTTCTTGGTTTGTTTACCAGCCCGCGAAGGTTTCTAAATATAATGGTAAGCTCTGGTGTTATCAAATTATTTTCAATACCATGCTTTCGATTGCGATTAAACTTTGGAGAGTTGTTGTGCGCATGCCCCAAAGTTTTCTCTTAAAGTCTGAAGTTATAAAATTTGTATAAAAAATTACAATAAGTCGTGCAATAGAGTCGTACAAACGACCCGTTCTTGAGGAAAATTAAGGTGGTGCTTCCACCTGAAAAATGTGTCACAACACTCATAACATGGCAGGCTTCGAATTCTAAAAGTGGGAATATTTCCAGTGTTTTCCTCTCTGTCTATCCCTGAAGAAATTTTTAACTTTTGATATAATTATTTTCTTTTTCATCATAATAGTTATAGAAAAAATAATTTGTTAGTTTTGGTTTGTTACTCGATCGTCGTACCATGAGTATACCGAGATGAAAAAAAAATACTAGTGTGCTTTAGATCACACGACTGAAGTAAAACTTCTTTAGCTCAATCTATATATATATGTGTTTATATGTATAAATATAAATTTATAAAATTGTTCAAGAACGAAATGAAATTACGAATAATCTTCATGCACTGACTATGAGAGGAAGAGAGAAAAAAATGTGCGCTCGCGCTTCTCTTCATTGCTCCTACAGTGTGATACAGCCCGTTCGCCTCGCCGGACTACACTTTTCGTAACGCTCTCGTCACGCATTCGTCAGCTTACCACCCAAGTCCAGAAGTAAAGAAGTATTGAACAAATAAACACCATATTGAAACAGCCGATCGCTACGTGTTGAGGAGGGGACAATTAACCCAACAGCGACGATAGCCATCTGTGAATTATACTCATAAATATGAAACGTAGGTAAACAATTAAAATCCCAGTTAATTAATAGGAATGATATACTAACATTATCAAACGCAACAATTAATTAGGCGCATTGTTCTGCCTTATAATTGGTCACGATCCCGAGATACGATAAAGCCTTTGACAAAGCGTAATAAATAATATTGTGTGTGTTGTAAATGAGTGATGTTCCAAAGGTTACAGTCTTGATCTTTTTTCTGAGTAAAATATGTTGCAGGGAATCAGCGATGTGAGGTCCTAAAAAATGATTTCCCTTGGAAACAAGGCGAGTTTTTTTTTATTTATAGAAGACGTAAGGTGTTGGGAAGGGAAGCAATAAAAAATAATCAAGTTACATGACATAATTTAACATGAAAGTTATTGAAAGAACATAAAAATATAAAAAAATATTTTGAAAAAAGGCAAAAAACTGTTTCAGAAGTTTTTTTTTACAATAGCTCCCACACAGGAGACCATGAAGAAAATAATTCCCCTCAGGACCTATGTAAACCTTTAGGATGTGTGTGGAGGGTTATTTTTAGGAAAGGAAGGAGAGGATGTTCTGGGAAGGAAAAAATTATGAGGGGTGGGTAGGAATCTGGGGGTCAGTGTGTCCAGGAGTGACGGACAAATGATTCCATCCCTTCCACTACGGTGCAAGATGATGTTCCGAGAGAACCGTGCTGGAGAAATCAAAAGGCCTCAACTTCAACCTCAAGTCTCTCCCGATCTGGCCTGACGTTTCCGCCGCCAAGACATGGGCAAACCTCACCCCATGAACCCGGGCAGAGGTGTTGGTTACCCGTACCCATACCCATACCGGCCTATTATTCTAATTTAATTGCCAGCAAATCGGAGTATTGAGGTAAAATAAACTTTTAAAAGCAAGTAAGTTACCTGCCTCACTAGAATAAATTCAAAAATTATAAAAAAATAAAAGGGTACACTCTCATATATTATATAAACTGTATAAATTAAGATATTATTTTATGTATGTGTTGGTATATGTGTATGTAGGTGTGTATATATATGTATGTATATGTAAGATTGTGTACGTATATGCACATGTATTTATGTACGTAGGTGCATGTATGGCTATGTATATGTATGTTCATGTCTGTATAGATGTGTCCACCTATACACATACATTATACATGTGTGCTTGCAAGCACACATATTAAAAAAGAAAAAAAAAGTTATGTACATTTTTATAATCTAATGCTAATGTACTTTTTTTCTCCTTTCTATTTTCTACTTTTTATTATAATTTTTTCTATATTTAACATGATTTATACTAATTCCATGTTTACACTAGACTTCATATTTCATACAATGTAACTATACTATATTGGTCACCATGATACAGGCAGCCGCCTAGTATGGTGATTTAATATATCAACTTCATGTAAATGTCACAATTATGTAACATGTATTATATAAATAAATAAATAAATAAGAGTGAAAAGAGACTACAATATAGTAAAAATCTGATTAAAAGATGGGTATGCATAAAAAATACATATGTGTGTATACACATTCACACACATATTCAGATGTACGCATACATACATATATTCACACGTGCATAATATTATATATGTACACATATATTTACACATATATAAACATAAAAATGAGGTCCTGAGGAAAATAATCACTCTTATGGCCTATGTCATCTTTGAAGAGCCTTTTTGAGGGAAGAAATGAGTGAAGGTTTTGAAGAGACTCATGTTGTAGGATGGAGGAAACCAGGGATATTAACATCAGCATCCGCGAATGAGGATTATTCGCATTAATTCAGGCGTCTTCATCCGCATCCGCATCAATTTACATCATTTTACGGATGAGGATTCACATATGCAACAACTAAAGAAAGTGGGTGGGGCCAGAGTGGCGCGTGCCTCACGCATGTGTGCTAGTTGCTTTCTTCGTTGAACGAAGATAGCAACTAGCACGAAGTTCGTTCGCTAGCTGGCACACAATGGTGACAAGATCCTACAGGTTTTTTGTTTTGTTTTAGTTATGTGATTCCCTTTGTGAATCAATTACAGTGTTTGTTCACTGTGTTTATCCAATTTTTTCGCGTGGTGATGAATATTTTGATGTAAATATTAAGTGAAAAAGTAAATAAAAATACAGCCGATAATAAAAAGCAGTATATGGACTAATTTTGTAATACTATTTATTAAATATAATTGAGAAATTTTTAAATTATTTCATTATAAAGTTAAAATGCTAATAAGTAAGTATAAAAAATGTTTTATTTTTGTTCTCAAAACGTGATTAAATAAAACATATTAAAATTAAATCAATTTTCATTTATTTATGTACAATTTAAATATTTTTAAAAAAATCTGAAAACTGCATCCGCGGATGTGAATATCTATTAATCCGTATCCGCATCCGCGGATGTCAAAATGTTTGCATCCGCAACAACCCTGGATAAAACACAGAGACCGGTAAATCGTTCCATAGCCGAGCAGTTGAACTCAAGAATAGTCTTAGAAACTATGAAGACGATAATATATTTTTGAAAATAAAATAATGTATCCTTGGTATGACTTATGTGACTTTGTATTGCAAAATGCACATTATAAAAATACGTTAGATATTAATAACATCTACCTACGAAATTATTTCGTTTAGCAAGTGTAAATTTAGCAACGTAGGTATCATTGCATTTTTCCTAATGGAATGTCATAACATACCTACGTGTCGTGTATAATACCGATTTAACTACGAACACTGAAAATATACTCCCAAGAAGTGTTATATATTAAATTTACTTTATTTACAATTTGTGCTTTTTAACTAGTTGTTGTTGTTTTTATGAATTATGAATTGACATCTGTATCTGTTTTTTTTGACCTAAATAAATATAACTTCTCAAAAAGACACTCCACGCAGCATCCCCAATGATTACGTGCTTCCTACAATTTTTTTTTCTTTATGGTCTGTGTCAAAAAAAACAACCTGATTTGAAATATGGTAATGTGTGCTCCTATAATCCAGGCAGTTGAAAGATATCGGTATTTTTTTACATAATTAATTTCGCTTCAGCAAAATATGTAAAAAATGAGTTCGTCTAACCTTTACGCGCGGTTGAAGTTACACTTCTTTGACAGGCAGGTATTACTATTCCAGCGAAGACGAGAACCCTTTAAAAATAAAAACAAACACAGATGGTAGTAATTGTACCGATATCCGAACTTTGCTTCCGCCCGAAAAAGACCTAAAAAGTTTTACTTCAAAAGTAGTATAATTTATCTAGATTTTATAGAAATCTGTTGTCACCAGTTTGCGTAACGACTGCTAGGCTCCATACAGGCCAATGATATTGACTATTCATTTCAAAAATATGTCGAGACCTTACCCCTCGACCACGGAGACCGTCAAAATTATATTACCTCCTTATTTATAATATAGCGGTCAGTGAAAATTTTGCGTGCTCCCAAAGTAAGGAAAAATTGAGCTCACTCCTGGCACGCGGACACGCCCGTAACACGCTTCTATCGGTTTACATCTCCGCTGACCATACAGTAAAGAAACAACCGGATTACGAATTGCCATCATGTCGGCTTGGTTCGATTATGATATTATGCGAAATGTCAACTCGTCATTTGACGACCAGCTCGGCGGACACTGGGATTATTGATGTCGCATTAAAAACGTTTACAGACATTCAGACATTGGTTTTCATAAATAATACAATCGGCAGACATACTTTTTTATGTCCCGCCGTAATTTGAAAGGCCATGATGTTGCGGGCCTGTATTTTAAAATATTAATAATTATTATATTATATTGGTTTTTATATTTTTAATGCACGTAGCAAATGTTGGCGATGGTGTGCCTACCCACTGAAGATCTTATATTGATAATCGTCAAAACTATATTATATACACTCTATAAACTATTTGAGTGCGAATCTACCAAATTTACATTAAAATGTAGGTAACGTCTTGACTTGACAGTGATTCCTTACATTATTTGGAGTAAAAAAGTAGGTAAATGATTTTTTTTCCTTTTTTGAAGTAAATACTTCTTTACGCACGCTTGACTTGAGGGGTAAACTGGCGAATGTGTAACGAAAAGTGAAATGTGTTGCGAGGCGAACGGGCTCACTATAGAAGCAAGAGAAAGCAGTGCGCGCGCACATTTTCTTTCTCTCTTCCTCTCATAGCCAGTGCATGAAACATTTCAGTCAGTATTTTTAAATACCAGTGACGCGCAATACCCGGGGGGGAGCGGACGTCGATGCTGTCTTGATCGGGCGAGTCGAACGATAATAAATTTTAAATAAATATTTGTAGAAAATTATTATATAATATATATGTATGTATAACGATACAAAAATTTCTTTCACTTGTCGTCATGGTCACTCAGCCGAGTAACTACCCAACCGATCTGTTTAGTACCAACTTATTTTCTAATGTTTTTGGTTGCAAAAAGCATTAAAAATATGACCGGAACAAAAATTATATTTGCATTTTTACTTAAAATAATGTTGGGAATCACAGATTAAAGTAAGTAAAGACGTCTCTTAACACCCGCTATGTAGGTACACAGGGCACATATCCAGAATATACACCCGCTATACACACATTTTTCAGCACTACGCATTTCTATTCTATAGAAAAAATATTTTTTTCCATAGAAAAATATTTATTTACAAGCAATTAAACTTTCTATGTCTAAAAACTACCTTTATCTCCCGAAGTTACCGCACTCCGAACATTTTGTATACAGGATGTTATTGGAAATGCATAACTTTCTAACCACATTGTGGTTTTTCTTAATTTCTAACCACGGTGATTCCTGACATCATTTGGAGTAAAAAATGTGAAAGAAATTTTGGTGTCGGGTGACTTTTTTTTTGGTCAATAATTTTCATAACCAAGCAACACATTTTTTTACGTGTCGTCAATGCTCACTCTGTAATCCAACTCCTTGCCAGACTCTAACTGTCCAATACATGCTATTTTTTTAAATGTTTTAGTTGGGAAAAATGTCACCAGAGAACATAATTTTTTTTAAACATCTTTTCATCCAAATAATTTTAAGAAATCACTGGTTTAAAGTAAATCAACGAAATCCCTTAAAATCCCATATAACGGTATAACCTCACCGGCCCTAGCACGCTTGCTCTATATCTATCGGTAGGATAACTATCGGTAACTTCTCATCGTTCCCTAACATGACTACAGATCGCCAACGAATACGTGACAGTTCACAATGACTAAGTGTCCTTAACATATTCGACATCAACTGTTGTTTGTACGTTAGCGATGTGTAGTTGTCCTAGGGAACGATGAGAAGTTACCGATAGTTATCCTACCGATCGATATAGAGCGAGCGTGCTAGGGCCTCTGGTGTGCTAGCACGGTCGCTCGATACGAAGTTACCGACCGATTGTCGGTAACTGCTCATCGTTCCCTAGGACAACTGCAGATCTCAAACGTACAAACGACAGTTGATATCGAATATATTAAGGACACTTAGTCATTGTGAACTGTCACCTATTCGTTTGCGATCTGCAGTTGTCCTAGGGAACGATGAGAAGTTACCGATAGTTATCCTACCGATCGTTATAGAGCAAGCGTGCTAGGGCCTCTGTACATGTTGTAGGTACTATAATAAATTAGTATTACAAAATAAGTATCAGGTAGGTACTCGGTTGTGCAACGTCTAAGGAAGACACTTTATTGAATTTCAGCACTTTGTAGACCAACGAAACCTAGCTCAAAATGCTGTTGATCATAAGTGTTCAAAAATTATCTACAAAACTACCACTTTTTTGTGAAAACGTTAGAAATACTCGTAGGAACCATCCCTAGATTTCGTGACATTTATAGATCGTCTGACGACCGACTCTTTACATAATAAAACTCAAATATTTGTGACAAGCTAGTAATTCCTACTTAGTATATGTGTTTATATGTTTAGTTAAAATCTCTGATGTACCAAACGATCAAATTGACACAATGAACTAAAAGCCCCCTATGGTAAATGGTATATTGAACCCAAATGAAATATTCACCACAGCCAAACTGGCGGTTAATCAAATAATTAAGCGGTGATTAATATTTACGGGGAAGAGTAGGAAAATAGAGGAGATCTCAACTCTCCAGCGGAACAGCGAGCGAAGGCAGAATTCAGAAGTCGGGCTAACGAGGCCTCAGTGCGGACTGCGGGACCCGTGTATGGCCGGACACGTTATTTGCTATTCATACGGAATACGGACAACTTCCCTTCCCGTGGTTTACTTTGAAACTATCCCGATAGATAGCTTCTGTGCCGATATTTGAAATTTGCCAGCGATGAGATTGCAAATACACGAATAATGGTAGTGGAATATTTGGGAAAAGATAGATTTCAATTATTAATTAAACTTCTTCTATAAACAAATTTCACTTTTCATTTTTTCTTAGCATTGCTAAGAGGAAACTGTAAAAGATAGAATTGTTGATTACTTTGTCAAGAGAGAAAGAAATTTAAAAAAACTAATTGGCGACTCTGATTGATCTTATATGTTACATTAAAAAAATGAACGGCTCTTGTAGAGTGTGCTGAAGTGGACATTTTCGTCGATAATTTATACAAAATCAGAAACATTGTCCTGCTATTGCTCATATATATGTAACAATTGTTGGGCTAATTTTTGTTATTATGTATTACTTGTGTATTAATTACGACCGATGTCATGTCTGGCAGTGCGAAAAATCTCGCAAGAACAAATGTTGAATATGTTTAATGTGTGGTTTTTACTATTTAAAATAATTATTTAAATATTTATCTAGTAAGTAGATATTCACGGTATCTAGAAGAAAATATAAGTTCTGTATGGACCATAATATGGACAGTTTTTTCATCAATAAACTCTTGAGCATTCATTCTCATTGGAAATATTCTTCCAATTCAAATCACTCAACTTATTCATCTTTTTACTTTGAGTTAGTGTGTTGGGTTCCTTATATATGTACGAGTATGTCATAAGTCATAAGAGATGATGCCTCTTTTGTATTAGCCTCCCTTTGAATTATTTATCATTTGACTGAGTTATTATATAATTTTATATGGATAATGGATATTGCCACATAATTGCAACAAATTATACCAATTCCCAATTGATGTCGTAGCATGTTTCATTTGAATATATTTAAAAATAAAATTGTATATTTTAGCCATCTAACCCAAATGTGTCGACTAAGTAATAAGATAGAGTTGCTGGAGTAAACATTTTCGTCGATAATTAATACAAATTCAGAAAAAAATGTCCTTCGCTTGCGCAAAAGTATGTAATAATTTTTTAACTAATTATATTATTATGTATCACTTGTGCCAGTATGTATAACTCAGCGCCCTTGAGGTGTTTTCTCACAAAACGGCGCTCTACAAATTATCATTATTATTATTATGCCTTTTGTGAATCTTTCCTTCGTTTTATTTGTCATTGGAGTGACATTTATATAATGTTTTGTAGATACTACCCATAATTGCAATAAATTATACCATTAACCATTTCCTGTTATCACAGCAATTTTTTAATAAATATATATTAAAAAAATATCGCCTATTTTAGCTATTTAACCCAAATCTATCAATTATATAATAAGGTAGAGTGTTCTGAAGTAGAAATTTTCGTTTATAATTTATAAAAATTCAGAAAAAATATACTTCTATTAATTTTTTAAAATTATGTAACAATTGTTAAGCTAAATTATTATGTATCACTTGGGCATCTTATGCTATCTTGGGTATCTTGCCTCCCTTTGTATTATTTGTCATTTGATATAATTTTATGTAGTTGATATCTATGTATCCTTTGACTCAGTGAGTTTTTGAATTTTTTTTCAGGACACCTATTTGTAAAATGAGATTTTATAACTGGATTGTTCTCACATAAGTGAGAACATCTGTTTAGTGGCTAGATCTTAATACCCACATCCAAGTTCTTCCCAGCCCACCACTATCCATCTTCTTACGATTTTAATAGACGAAATAATATCGGCATCAAATAAGTGATATATATAAAACAAAATTATGTTTCAAATGAGTCCACAACCATGCCAAGTAGAATCACTTGACCAACTAAAACAGACAGCGTTTGGTACAATACACCAAGATACCAGGAAACTCTGCATGATCCAGAACTGTTTTAACCGTGTTTAGTAGAATATCCAAATCCATATCCAGGTTCTTCGTAACATTCCCTTTCCCATCTTCTTACGGTTTTAATAGACAAAATAACATCACCATCAAATAAATGATCGATACAAAACAAAATTATGGTTCAAATAAGTTCACAATTATGCCAAGTAGAATCATTTGACCAACCGAAATTTGGTAAACACACAAAGCTAGCTAGAATAATGACCCATGACTCACACAGAGAGCCGGCGCCTCCAAAGCGGCCAAATACAATAAAAATAATGACCGCAAGTGGATAAGTACCAAATACTCATAACTTAAAGAAAACAGTGCGTTGTCCAATGTCCATTATTTGACCAATTGAATTAGGTAACTCAGTCCTACATTGCCTACCTGTTGCGCCGTGCTGGCCTTTTCTCACAACCCCGACGACTGTTTTATCTAATGACATCGGCTTCTGAATATGTGTTAACAGTTCTGCTCAAAATACGTGCGCAGCTTGACAAAGGCCATTATCTGCAATGAATAGAGCACATACACATAGTGGATCGGGTAATTACCGAAAATTAGTCATTGAGTACTTACTCATTGTCGGGTCTGTCTTATTTTCTTGACTAATCCAAGTGGCTCATTAAGCTGATTGAAATATTGAGTTATTATATCTTGCAAATTCCCACAGTCTGGTGAAATGTGAGAAATCTCGTTGTTTTTTTTTTTTTTTTTTAAATAATGTCAACTCCATTAGAAATCTTTAAAATTGATATGTTGGCAAATCTTCATAATTTTTTATTATAATGGTATCGATAGGTATCTAATTACTAATTGTTGTCATTATGAATCCATCCAATATTATAAATGGTGGAAATCTTTAACAATTTTAACTTTTTTTTTGTAATGGAAGGGGATATGACAGTTAGTGCAAATAATGTGTGAATTAAATAACATATAAATAGGTTTTTGAAAATTGGTGGATTGTTGCAGCATACAATTTTTTTTCTAATATTCATCAATTAAGTGTAGACATCCTCAGCAGATTTTTTTTTACAGTAGATCCAAACAATCGGCATTCAGGAAAAAAATTCCATCTTGGCCTATGTCATCTTTGGGAAAGGAAAGAGAGGATGTTTTGGGAAAGAAACATTTATGAGGGGTTGGTAGGAATCTGGGGTCAATGGGTCCCTCATCCCTCCCACAGCGTTACAAGTTGATGGGTCGAGAGAGGTCAGGTAGTTAGGTCTTCAACCAGTCTCTCCCTATTAGGCCCGGCACGCAGTAGGTGGACAAACGCATTCGCCACCAAAACCTACACAAACCTCACTACATAAACCTGGGCACCCCTGCTAAGTCACCAAATGTAACAACCACCTGAGGTGAACTATGACAGGGGTGTCGGTTATTCAATAAATGGTTCCCGGGGCGGCATAAACATATGGCCTCACAAATTGAATTTTGTTTCAAATATACACCTATTATGCAGCATACATAGAGGCAGATATTTTTGTTACCAATAGTCATCAATTGAGTGTAAACATCCTCAGTCCTCTATTTGTGCTAGACCAACTTTCAGATTTGAAACGTTGGCATCGCATGAAATAACAATGGCTGTTTTTGGTGACTACATCTGAATTTATGTTTTTTTTACCTTCGAACCACCCTTCCCTTATTAATAAACGCCAAACTTTCAAAACAATCTTACGTTGATGTTTGAAATCACCGAAATATGCGAGTTTAATGTCCGGAAAGCCTCAGTAAAGTCAGTTAACTTTAGTAACAAATAAAAGGTGATTACGCTTGCTGTGACCATTTTTAATTGGAGTGTTAATATCTGTGCACTTTTCAAAGGCAATATAAGTAATGTAATAATTTTTAACAACCTGTAAATGTTTGAAATAATATATAAATAAATTGACTGTGCCTGCGCGAAAATGAATCGTATCAAGTTCAGGTCGGCATTTCAGTTTGGCAGGTACTGTAGCTGGAGATTTTGTAAAGTATACGGATATTATCGTTGTCTAGAGATTTAGTACCTATAGTCAAGTCGGTAGCCTTTACAATCATCATTCTATCCAATAGAACCAATAGAACAAAGGTCCGTGCAACGCCGGCTTCCGCCTTTTTCTCTCCATTACATCCAAACTGACTGAACATTAATGAAAAACCTGCAACGGTACTTGTCATGTAGAATTTCTCGATTCATTTACATCGACTCGTTCATCATCATCAGCTAACATTTGTCACGGGACTTCTCGGCTTGGTAGATGGAACAACTTGTGGAGTATACCGCTGTGGAGAATTCGGGAATGAATTTGAAAAACTAAATAAAAAAGTAAACAGTAGCTAATTAAAGAATTAAAAAATACATGTATACTAGCTGACCCCGCCACGCGTTGCTGTGACTAACAAGTAACGAAACACAACGCCATCTACTGGATGGTTACCTAACTTACATAACCAAGTGTTGTGTCAATAAATTAACTCACATCGCCATCTGTTAGAAACTAATGGAACTTACAAAAAATTATTTAAAAAAAAATTACAAGTTTATTTCTAATAACAAAATTTGAAAGCCTATTTCATCACCTTTCGAAAACAGTTTTTAGTTTTCGGATACATTAACAAATATTCCATTTATTTGGATTTTATTGCAAAGCGGAATTATTTTTAGCCTCTGACAAAATACGCCAAATTTTTGAAAGATTAATTACCAATTTTAAACTTAGAAATGATGTGTCCAGAATTCAGATAATTCGTGTTTTTTCTGCTGGTCTGCGCTTGATACTTATATATTATTATAACTCTTATATCACTTACACATAGGTACCTAGGAATATGTAGGATCAACACTAACTTGTTTCACTTTTTGCCGCGACTAAACAAGGATCGGTTCAGTAGATTTTTTCAAATCCAAAACTAGCCGTAATGGAGCGGGGCCTGTCACTGATGAACTTCCACATTTTGAATTGATGACAAAGAGACTTATAGTGGCTGTAAAAAAGTCAACTGTCATCTTAATAAGCTCTCGGCATCGTCAGCTTTGGCCTGAAGCATGATTCCATTTCATAGCAAATGGCTTACTGTCTTTTGTTGTTTATCATTTTTTGAAACTTTTGTAGCATTGCTCTTAGAGAGGTATTAATGACTTACAGTGGAGTGACACTAGTTGGTTACGTAATTAATTATTCATTTTTATTGTATCTACTTAACTACTCCAAACAAATTATGTTAATACGCCAAATAAACCATTTTCTAGTTCTCCCCAGACATAAAACTACTTTATTTGAGGGTAGTTTCAGCTATACATCATCAAAATTTCTTAATGAAATATCAGTCTATTCGAATATCGATTCGTTGCAGTACTGAAAGATCAGTGGATTTGCCCACCTACTGCATGACGGGCCGGATCGGGAGAATCTGGTTGAGGCCAGTTGAAGGAGACCAAACCTAAACCTCTCCAGTCGGATTCTCTGTACCCATCGCTTTGCGCTGCAGTGTAAGTGATGGATTCATAAGTCCGTCACTCTTGGACACCTTGACCCTAGATTCTAGAACTTCCTCTCCTTTCTTTCCCTAAAAATGCTCTCCACACAGCATCCCCAAAGATGACATAGGCCCTGAAGACTATTTTCTCATCTGGGCATCCTGTGTGAAGTTAATGTAAAAAAACATCAAATCTGAATGGTGGTCTTCTACCAGGGCCATACTAACGCCCTTCGTACATGGAACTACTTACAAGCGACTAGATCGCCGCTACCCGCCAGCCGCCATATCATTTTGCTAGTGCAGCGCGTAGCAGCGTTTACGAACACTAATAATAGTATGGAGGGTACAGACGAGCGGCGATCTAGTTGCTTGTAAGTAGCTCCATGTACGAAGGGCTTAAGGGTACATATCACTGTTACTAAGGTCTCATGTATTGTATTTCGTAAAAAAATGTTTACTGTCTTTTATAGTTCGTCATTAGAAAGGTAAAAATAGCTTACAGTAAAGTGACACTTCAGTTGGTTTCTTAATTAATTAATCTTTTTTTATATCCCATTGTACTTTACACAAATTATGTAAATAATATATAGCACGCAGGAGCTTAGCTAGGTACCAATCTAACAACCCATTACTTATTAAATTATTTCTCTTTTACAAGCTTGTTCATAATGACGTGTGATTACAAATATAAGTTTTATTTATTCATACCGAAGAACATTTTTATTCACCAGATTTACAGGACACTTTTCCATATAAATGATCATCTAGTAAATCCACGTTATGCAATTGTATTATATAAGTATAATTAATACAAAACAATACAAGAACAACACGTTAATCTACCAAACTATTAAATGGGAATATAATTCACCGTCTCCAGATATTTTCATATCAGAGGGTTCGGCTCTGTGGAATTCCTAATTTGACCGATAAATCCTACTGATCCCTCAATATAAATATTTAAAAAATCTTTCGTAATTCTACATGTATTTAAAATGACTGATTTTTGCATTTTTATATACAAATTCTTTGACAAATCTAATATGCCTAAATTTTTAATAAGAGAGCTAGGTATAATGCCAGTAGCCGAAATAACAAAAGGTAATATTTTTATAGTCTGAGAATGCCAAATTCTTTTAATTTCATTTCCTAAATCTGTATACTTTCTTATTTTTTCAGAAACAGATTTTTGAATATTACAGGAATTTGGAATAGCTACATCAATAATATAAGTTATTTTTTTAATTTTGTCATGTAAAACTATATCAGGTCTATTATGACCAATTGGTCTGTCTGTTAGTATAGTTTTATCATAGTAAATTTTAAAGAAATTATTTTCTAAAAATGAATTTGGTTCGTATTCATAATATGGTACTATATTATGACAGTCAATCAAGTTATGTTTAATTACCAAACTTTGGTGAATTATTTTTAAAACCTGATTGTGCCTAAATGTATACTCAGACGGCGCTAATATAGAACATCCTGATATAATGTGTTCTATATTTTCCGGAAAAGCCATACATTTTCTACATAAATCATCTATTTGATTTGGATCTTTGATTATATGCTTCCTATAATTTTTGGTATTAATTACTCTATCTTGAATAGCAAGCATAAAACCTTCTATTTCTGCGCTCAACTCTCCAATACTCAACCATTTGTTTGACGAAAGTTTGTCAACATACGTTTGGTTGAGATAATTGAAGTGTTTTGCGTGAATAATTTTATTTGACCAGGAATCTAATAATTCCTGGTTGGTATTTATAAAAATGTTGGCATTCTCGTCATTTTATTATATAAATATTACTATTTTGTAGAGGATCATAAGTAAGGTCGTTTAATAAGTAATTACCCTAGAAACAAACCTACCTCCGATTATTAACGATTATTATTGATTAACGTCATATAAATCCATAATTTAATTATACCAAACGTAATTTAAACTGCACAACATGTGCCATTAACACAATTGACATAACATATAAATAATACAACAACATGAATAACAGTACAAATGTAAGTTAAATATAAGAAAAAAATGGTAAAAAGTAAGTAGTAGTGAGGTAATAAGTGGTAGGTAAAATTAAAATATAAATATAAAGAGAAAATATCTGGTATTAAGTATAAGTATAAAGTATAAAGTACAAACTGTAAAGTATTAAGCAAAAATAAAAAAAGTTAAAAGTGAGAATGAAATAAAGAAAAAATAAAAAGTTAAATGTAGAAATGTAAGATATCATTAAAAGGTACAAATATTTAAATAAATTACAAAAGGTAAGAAATTCTCATAGGAGCAAGGAAAAAAAAAAATATATATATAATATTATAAGAATCGTCAAGTAGGTACCTGAATACAATCAGCCTAACCAATAAAAAAAACATTTCTCAATCGTTAAACGGTGTACAATTTAAATTTAGAAATATTACTTATAAAAAATGTATTTACTGCGCTGTGAAAGAACTGGAAACATTTCATTGTGGTATACTGGCGCATGCGCCACGCGGGTTAGTTTTTCGGCAAAATGACAGTTTTGATTTGTGTTAAGGGATTCAAATCATGTTTTTGTTCATAATTTCCACTCTAATGACCAATTTTTAATTATATTATGATAATTTAATATATTTACTATTATTTTTTATTTTTATCAGTTTAATCCATTTAATGTTGTAAAATTAGTATCATATCATCGGTAAAAGCAAGGTTATTTTTTAATTGATTTTGTTGAGTGAATTTGATAACATTTATGAAAGTGATATTTTTTTTAATAAGATGAATGCTTTATACATATGCAGGTAAATACAAATATAAAAAAATAATTTTTATTTTTTATTAAAACAACTCTCTTTTTATAACTTTTGAAGGTTATTCCCATCAATGTTATATATATCATTGAAGACAAAAATAACACTAATAATCTAAACGAAAACGTGAAAAAGAACAATGATACACAGAAAAAAATAATCTTCTACAACAAAATATAATTTCATCCAATTTCCGAAAAAAATGTGTGCTTGGGTTTGTTTGCGTGTGTGTACGTAAGTGGAACCAAAATCGATAGAATGCATTGTCATTGACAACGAGGTTGTCTGCTAAGTTTCAGCTAGATTAGATGTCGGAAAGTGGATTATTAATTTCCACTTCCATTCATTCATTCATCACAAAAACAAAATCGAAATTCAAATAAACGTATTTTAAAATAATGGGTCGGGAAATAATATCAGAAGCAGCTATTTTTGTGATATTTTAACAAGCGAATAATTTATAATACCTCACTCTCATAAATTATGCCGGGAACATAGATTATTCGCTTGTATTATATGGGCAGGTACATAATGTTTGTATGTGCATGCCAGTGAATCTGGTAAGACACGAATTAACCTCGTTATGAAGACTTAATTAGGCAGAGATCTGAGGAGGCCGTAATTAGAGATAACCGACGGAGGTGCTCGATACCGGGATTGCTAGCTTGCTCCATACAACTTGGCGTAAATGGGCGAGAACCCAAAGCGTTTCGATTTAAACCTTTGAAGTACCTACTTGACATTGATCAAAGAAAGAGCACTCGTACACTCAATACTGGTAGCGATATTATATTCAAGTAATTGAGAAGGAATGATAAACAAGAGTAGGATGACAATATGTACTTTTGTTTCAGAAGCCTGTAAAAAATATGTACTTTTGTTTCAGAAACCTGTAAAAAATATGTACTTTTGTTTCAGACGCCTGTAAAAAATATGTACTTTTGTTTCAGAAGCCTGTATAAAATATCGTCGGTATACTGATAAAACCCACTAAGTGCATAAATGACGATTTTGAGAAAAATCAATTTGAAAGTTTGACTGTGTAAAAGTCATGTTCGCATTCTAAATTTTCAGTTCTGTAAAATGCTGTTATATTTATAGTTTAATTAACTTATAATTTTCATAAATAATTTCAACTTAATAAATTGTTTAACCCCAAAAAAAAATTTCTAAAGATAAAATGGTGGGATTTTAACTGGTTTTATCAGTACACGATATAAGCCTGTACTTTGAATTTAATGCCCAAGAAAACGTTAAATAGCTTCAGAGGATTTAATTTGTAGAGGAATTAAACCATTATTAAGATAATTTTATTGTGTATTAAAACAAAATGTTAAAATAAATACAAAATTGCATTTTTAAGTATCTAAATCATAAAAAGCGTTCAAAGAAACAATAAAATAATGAAACTATTTCGATATTTAAAGGTAATATTAATTAAGGCAAGAATGAATTATTCTTGAGTACCATTATCTTCAAGCTCACATTCATCATCAGCGGGCTCCGGAACTCGATCCTTCAGATCGATATTAGTGCGGAGTCCATTGTACCATCCATGTAATTCTTCAGGGATAATTCCCTTTTGACACAGTTTCAGTAGGTCATTTTTCTTGGCCTGACTTATCGCCAGTGGTTCAGGTTCTTTTGGTTAGAGTCGTTTTAAGTCTCGTAGAATAAATAACTTTGGAAACATTATTTATTTGTGGGCCAGGTGAATAAAGAGAAGATCTTGTAATTGATTTTCTGTCAAGTGCTTTAAAAATTTCTGCAATATTTATGTGATGAAATGTGTCAGACATGTCATAATTGAAGAAGATTTTTTCCGTTTCTCCTTTCACATATCTCAATCTTTTTATTTTTAACCATCTAACTTGGTTGCCTTGGTCATCCTTCGTTCTGTTTATCATAACCTTGTCAGCGAGGTCTTTTAAGTCGATAAATTCATCATGTTTAAACTCTTTAACTTTGTATGGCTTGACGGTAACTATTTTTTGGTCAATTTTGCGCTTTTTTGTGATCTAGCTCGTTCGAAGATATTTACCCAATCATGCTTAGTATACACAGAAGACTTTTTCTTAACATGTTCTATGCTACTATGCATTGAATCTGCTTCCATATGTGTGTGACCAGATTCTAGAAATTTCTGCTCAATTATGTTGATGTGCTCAATGTGTTGAACGGATCAGGGTAGTATTACTGCTACATATTGGTTTCGATTCTGCCCTCCGCATGTGTCAGAGAAGAAGCTTATTTCATTAATATAGTCCGGTAAGTAATTTTTGAGGTGGTAGTACAGGATAGAGCCTATTTCGCAACTCCCAAGCTTTCCATTTATTTCGGACCATTAAAAACAGTACGCATTTTTGGGGGCAGGTGCCTCATATAATGTAAGATTATACACACATAATTTTCTTGCATAGTAGAGAAGGCCGACTTTTCCGCTTGGTATTTGTAAAACTGCCTGTAGATCGAATGTTAGCGACATGAAGTTGTTTTCATTGTTAGACCTCTCTTTATCTTTTTCCTTCTCCGTATTGCAAATATCTTCTCTTTCCATGTGTTCTTTGTAGTTTTCTTCTAATTTGCTTTTATCACCAGCCTTTGCATAGTTTGAACAAATTAGGCACTGATCCTTCTTTGGTACGAAGAAACTTAGATTGTAATTTTTTGAAAATATTCGTCGGTATGTTATTTCTGTAACAGGTTCGGTAATATCCGTTTCTTTGCAATGCTCCACGTATAATAATCATAATAATAATGTTTTATTCCATTTATAGTGCAATCCCACACGTCCCATATAGTTACAAAAACAGTTAAATTATAAATAATGTAGAACAATTAAAAGAAGGTACAAAGTTATAAATAGGTAATCAATTTATGCGTGGTCTTGAGTGAGCTCGGGCCCAGCGCTCACTCAGGAGTGGCGCTTGGTGCTGGAAGGCTACGTTCTCCACCGTGTTGTTGGAGGCCATTAGCCGCATCCTGGCTCCAGTGACCCGGTGGACCTTATGGACAGAGAGCTGTCCAAATTCTTACGATTTGACAATTTTCTCGCGTAGTGAGACTCCATGCTTGGAAATGATTCAATGTGTGATTTCACATGATTAAAGATGTCCACCTTAGTTTTATGTGGAGGCTCTTTTTGACCTCTCTTGTCATCTTGAGTGTAAAATCCCTATGCATTTTTATTCTTGATTGCAAGTTTTATAACGTCTGGTGATATGCAGATAGTTTTGGTCATAAAATTTTGGCAAACTGTTATCTTGTCATTTCCTTTGGGAAAAAAATATTTTCTTTGCATACGATCTTTGTTTTTTGGGTCAATAGTCAATGCTTAACTATCTAAACGTCGCTATAACAGTCTGTTGAAATCACTTATTTGCATTTAACGTATTTTAACTGTCAGCACTCTTCATTTTAACATCACCAACATGGCCCATTCAAAACACCTATAAGACTTTAACTGGTTTCAACTGTTAACAAAAAATCATTTCGTTCATCCGTGTTAACAAATCATACCGGTTATAGTAATTTAGGGTTTTTTAATTGAAATTATTTCCTGTGAACGTGCATGTAATGAACAAATAAATAACGCTAAAGCGATTTAAATGGTTTTACGTGATATAATATTATTCGTTCAGCAAAGTGAAACATACCCATAAAAAAAATTAAAGTGTTATAAATTGTTTTAATAGAAGATATTTGAAAAAAGTTTCCACTAAAGGGATTTAGTTGTTTTCAACGGAATACATTTTTAAGTAACAAGAGGGTTAGAGGTTTTTTGAAAATTCTAACTTTAAAACGAACCATCGAAGGATGTTGTGGGTTTTAACAGTCGATAGAGCTCATGAAACTGAACAAAACGGCATTTTTAACTCATTTCGGCAAGTTTTGTCATTTAGCTGGTTTTACCAGTATACCGACGATATGTACTTTTGTTTCAGAAGCCTGTAAAAAATATGTACTTTTGTTTCAGAAGCCTGTAAAAAATATGTACTTTTGTTTCAGAAGCTTGTAAAAAATATGTAATTTTGTTTCAGAAGCCTGTAAAAAATATGTACTTTTGTTTCAGAAGCCTTTAAAAATTATGTACTTTTGTTTCAGAAGCCTGTAAAAAAGTGAACACAACTTAAGTTAAGTTAACTTAAGTTATTTAGTAATCTAATCATGCATATTATGTAGATCTACACACATATTCTTCTCCTTATTATGTTCGGGTCATGAACCTATCGCATAGACTTCTCTAACTGTGCGAATCTTGCCTATTAAAAATATCATTTCGGCAACTATTCACTCGTTCATCATCCAGATTTGGTAACCGTATGTAAGCATGGGGCGATACACTGATTTGTACACTGCCAACTTTGTCTTGATTTTTGTTCTCGAGTTTTCCTTTTAACCGAGCTGTATCACTAGCTGCGCCTATTCTATGGTGAAGCTCTTCCTCTTGAGAATTCGACCCCAAGATATTTAAATTGATCAACATGTTACTTCCTATAGCCATAAATTCTGTTTTTGAGGTGCTCGTTGCCTTTTGTGGATGCGGTTGATACTCTCTTGTAGCTCCTGAAATGGATTGGTGAAAAGCACCAATAATCACTTAAAATTCTTCCCAATATAAAAAACCGCTTTCTAATCACTGCGAGTATTTTATTTTTATTTTTAATAATATTCGTTATTAGGGTAGATAAGCTATTGGGAGGATGGTCAGAAACCTCCTAAGTATAATATGTTATTAAGTGTAGTATAAATTATTGTTATTATTTTTTATATTATTTTAATAACTGTGCTAAACAAACAACAGTTGTTATGTTTTCAACTCAATTTTTTTTCCAATTCTTATTTTTGAACTTATTTATTTTTATGCTTTCCCTTCTTTTTATTTCATGCTTGTACAAAACATGTCCCATATATCATCGTAATTTGACTGTCCTAAAACGGGATTCCTCCTAGTTTGGTAGTTAAAACATTTTATAAATAATGTATAATATATGTATAATCTTTTACTAAATAAGTAAATCAATTTATAAATTTTTTAACCCCTCGAGTTTTTGATTTGGCCATTCGATTTAATTAATATCATTCCTCAAAATATTAATACGTAAACACATAAATTATTTACTGTGGTTAAAAGCTAATGAATCCACCTAGATTTCACCGTTTATCCCATATTTGTAGGTTCGTTAAATGTGGTCCAATTTTGGACTGATATCAATCGCAGAAAAATAAAAGCGGTCCTAATTTGAACATAAATCGCTCCAGTGCACAGAGGAATAATTTATTTTATTTTTAAATAACGAATATATCGCAAACATATTTGCATCAGAATATTATGGAATTGTACCTATTTTGATGGTTAAAAGACCAGTGTATGTATATTTGTTGGATTGAGTATTTCTCAAAAATTAGTAAATTTTGGTTTAACCAGGACTTTCATAGGTATATTCGACAGGTAATTTCGTACTTAATGCCCGTCGAATGGTGAATGTTCAACTAGGATTTCGCGGTGGCAGGATTTCGTACATAATTAACGTAAGTCGGGAGTCCAAATGGAATATGGTTAACTATTGTCAGGCGTGCGGATGCGGGTCGTCACCGTGTCAAGCGACTTCGGCGGCTAAAATTAATCGTATCGTTCGACGTCAATTAGTCCAGTGACTGGACCGCGATGAGGTGGTAAAGTTAAAGTCACAAGTGAAGGATATCCTAATAAGTTACTATTTATTTCACGAGTAGTAAAATATAAGTGTTTTGAGGCATTACACTGTCTTTGTTGAATGAAAATTATTAAAAGTTTTTATAATATTATTGATTTAGGGGGTTTCTCACCATCCTCCGAATAGCTTATCTACACTAATAATGAATATTTTCGATTTACGGTTTATTTATTTATTAAGTTGGAGTTTATAATTCGGTACTCGAACCTATGAATAGTGGCGATATATATTGGATAAGTTGGCCGAGTTTTGTAACCACTGTGAGTATTTTATTTTTATGTTTAATAATATTCGTTATTAGGGTAGATAAGCTATTGGGATGGTGAGAAACCCTCTTAGTGTAAAATTACAGATTTACGTAATAGGTACAACACCTTGTAATTTATTTAAAATACCTTACAACTTATATTTAATGTACTGTGTAAATCTTATAAACAAATAAATAAATAAATAAATTCTTATTAAATTTGTTGTCATTTTTTAAAACGTATTTCATTTTTGGGTAAGTGGTTTTTCGTTTTTAGGGAAGGGTAGTTGAGAAGGTTCTGGAAAGGAAAAATGTATGATGGGTTGGTAGGATTCTTGGGGTCAGTGTGTCAAGGAGTGACGTATGTATGAATTTATTGATCTATCTGTTTCCCGCTGCGGTGAATTGCGATGGGTCGAGAGTGTCCGGCTGGAGAGGTTAAATGGTCTCCTTCAACCGGTCTCTCCAGATCTGGACTGCAACGCAATAGGTGGGCAAAAAAACCCGGGAACTCCTGCTAAGTCAACAAAGTCAGCTAAGTGACCGCCTCAAGTACGGGAGTCCATCTAAGCCAGAGTTAAGCTAGCCTCTCAGAAACTGGGCGTATTGTACCGCAGATAGTACACAACTACTCACCCTGTACAGTACATATTGTATGTGCGCCCACAGTAGAATTCTGAACTGGAGTCCCACAATACCTGAAAAACCCTCGACTCTGTGCAGAAACAGGCTGTCCGTTTGATAGATTTTCCGTTTTATTTGATGGATTGCAATCTTTAGAGCACAAGCGTCGGTTGGGAATACTTACTCTACCGGTATTTAAATGGAAGATGTTCCGAGGAACTACCGTCATTGATCCCCTCGGCACCGGTGCATAGTTGGAATACACGCTTAACATATAAACACGATTGATATTAATTGGTCACATGAGAACGGGTCGCATCTACGACTCGTTCTTGAGTCAATAGCTCGATTGTTGAACGATTTGCAAGCCTCTGTGTTTCCTCCCTCATACAACAAGGGTTTTCTTCAAGACCCATGTCACTCCTTCCTTTACTCAAAAAGAAAAGATAAAGAAAAAATATTTTAAATGAAACAAATTACTTTAGTATAAATCACTATTATCAACGTTATAATATATCTACAAGATATTAATAATAATATTAGAGTTAAGGAAGATATAAGGTGCTTGGATAATAATAATTATTCTGAATTTGCCAACCACATTTTAGAAACAAATCATTCTTTTGATATAAATAAAGGGTTAAAATTTTTACACAAACACAACAGATTTACAATTAGCAAACTTATAAATTTTAGAAATTAGAAAAAATGTTAATGGTGAATTAAATATTATTAATAATCTTTTTTTTTTAAAATAGCCATCTCTTAAATTTATTTTTATTTTAATACTTATATTTAAAATAATTTATTTTTGTTGTTTAAACAACTTTTGTTAATTTAAAAAAAACTTTTAATACGTAATGTAATGTTAACATATTCTTAAATAATTTTTATATTTCATTTTGTATAATTGCTTTTATGATATTTTAACGTAAATAATCACCTCTCCCTGTCTATTGTTCTTTTTTGTCTATACTTGTTTGTTTCTTTTGTTATTTTTATTCATGTTATTATCATGACGAAGTACCGTCGGTTTTTAAAATGAAGATATTATAACATTGATTATAGTAGTTTACACAAAAGTAATTTGTTTCATTTAAATAAAAATATGCCACAAACTGAATTTGCAAAGATTGAAGAAAAATATTTTCCTTAATAATTTGAAAGATAATGGCTATAAGTTAATGACGATTCTAGATATAAAATCGGTTACGCAATTGTGTACACATCATAATATGAAAATTATATTAAAATTATTTACAAATAAAAAGTAATAATAATATAATATGATATAATAATATAATATAATCAAACAATGGATCATCGAAAAAGGTCGTGCAATAATTAGTCAACTCACCCAAATATAATCATCTACGTCATTATTGTTACCACTACCTACCAACCTGAAAATTTTTGTCAAATATTTTTGATTTATTGAAAAATGTACTTCATTTAATATTCATAAAATATTTGCAAACTAGTCTGCCTCGACACAAGGTTTCCCAGTGAGTTAGGCAAAGCCAAAAAAAATGTGAACCTTTTTATATAGATGCACATAATAAATAAATAAATAATAATTGTTCTCACATAATCCATATAATAAACCAAATTAGTATGTTTCAAGTAACAAACAAGTCTATTTTATTTATTTATTAGGGACGTATTTTGACAGCAAACATTCGTTCCGCTTATTTCCAAACATTAATTAAGTCATTTATTTCACACTATTCGTCATAAATTCTGAAGCAGGCACACCCGAGCCCCGCACTGTACTCCGATTTCTGGTCCCTACATCTCGGATCTATTTTCTGATCTTGAATACGTAACAAGAAACAACCGGCAATGAATTCTCGCGATTCAAATAAATTTCGTGCATACGCTCAGGCTAAGAAATGTGAAATTGTGATGTGGGAACAGAACAATCGTTATTATTCTTAGTCTAATAAGATTTAGATAAAAACACTAAACTTGTTGTTCGGCTTTATCTCGTAAAATATTTGCTTAGCTGAATATACATGTAAAACTCGTTAATATTTTCACACTGAAATTATAGCTTAATTTCTGGAGATTTTCAAGATTGTGGAAAATAACAGCTTCAATGCAATTAAGTAAGTACGTTGTTTGGTATAAAGTATATAAGTCTTTCTCGCAAAAGAAAACTTAATATCGGATATAATTTCTCTGTTTAAAATCATAAACTATACGTATACTTCATCATTTAACTGAAACCTTTTGGATGGATACTTATCGTATTAATATACAAGTTTTTCAAACCAAGAATGACTTATTTATATTATATACACTGCGATATATTGACAAGATTTGGATATATTTTCGAATTAAATGACTACCTTCAGAATGAACTTATACTTGCATTATATATTATGCTTGATGATCTTTTCTCTTATAGCCACTTTATAATTATTGTCATGTACCTAATTATGCATTGGTTATATTATAAATATATTTAACATATGCACTTATTACATATGTATACAATATACACATGTATTCGTATATGTATTTGTTTATATATAATATAATATGTATTATATACGTATACAGGGTGTAACAGCGCATACGCGAAGGGTTTTAACTAGCGATTCCTAAGCATTTTTGGAGTAAAAAAGTAGATCTCATTTTGCTGTCCGATGAAATTTGATTAGACTGTTAATTGTCTTTAAACCTAATTAATTTACATATATTTCACATACACAAACCTAACCTAATTAATAAACTTAGACTAAACTGATATTTAACAGACGTGTGGTGTTCATCAAACGCGCATGCGCCGTGCCGCCAAAAACGACGTTACTAGACTACAATTTGTTTTAACAGTACAATCACAAAACTGCGTTTATTAGTATGATTTCAAAACACAAACTGAACTATACGTACCATTTAACGGTTAGCTAGTTGTATTCAGTAAGACAGTATAACCGGCAAACAATAGTATTTAGTTTTTGTAAGTCCCATTAACTCGCTATATTACGACATATCTAGGAAAAATTACAATTGTTTTTTTAAGCATCGATTAGTCTCCCATTTTCGTATCACTTTTAATGTTATCGCTTTTTAACTGGAGCCGAGTACTCATTTCCCCCGTCATTATTGTTTATTTAAAACGTTAATTACTCATACTAAAAAACACATCCATGACCGTTTTTAGCTGTACAAAAACCCACATACTAGATTCCAAATGAGACCCATAAAACTGTTATTTTCGGTGAACACATTTAACTTTGTATAATACGATGCTCTTTGTTTTATCGCTGGCAACAATCGGACATTAATTAAAAAACAATCGACCTGAAAACAGATGTATCATATCCATTATTTTTCTAATTAGCACTATAACTATTCGACATACATCTATTACGGAACAATGGCTTGGGAAGAAGGGCTTAGCCCTCGCTTACAAGATGTGAAATGTTACTGTAATTTGTTATTAATTAATTAATTATCTACCTAAGAGGAGAATTTATCTTATTGTCCCAATTCTGGAGAAGAAAACGATATTTTTCTTCTATTAAAATTTTCTTTCATTAATATTTCAAAATTCAATTTTAATTGATTGTATATCAGATATTAATTGATTGGAAATTGTTTAATACTTATATGACACAGCGCCCTTGAGGTGATTTCTCACAAAAACGGCGCTCTACAAATTATCCAATTATTATTATTATTATTATGAATCATCGTGTACCTACCTTATATGTACGATACCTGTAAATTTGACTGTCATAGAACGGGAGACTTACCTAGTTGGACAGTCAAAATGTCAATAAAATGTAAACGTATTTTTATTATAACAAATAAATAAATAAATGGAATTAAAAATACCATAATAAACAAGTTTAAAAACTACATCTAAATACGGCTTTGTAAACATGAATACGAGGAAATCATAATTAATAAGAATCCAACTAACAAACAACAAACATGAAGATAAGGATTACAACAAAAATTTGGATGAGAAAATCATTATGTATCACCAACATAACTACTTGCGGTGCTCTTCGAAACAGGAATCCCTAGTGAAGGGACTGCGAATAAAGTATTATACTTTGGTTATTAAAAAAATATAAAAATTGTCTTGTTGTTAAGGTACTAAGTGTTCCTTGGATAGCCGATAGTTCATCAAGATTCAAAATGTATAAAATTATCTGTCTTCGAATGGATGTTTGGATGAACTATCGGCATTTTTAAATCGTGGTAGTAGTTTTTAAACTTTTGGTTCACTTGTCAAGTGGAATTACTTTGATATTTTTGAAACTTTCTAGTTTTTTGCTGATTCGGAACTATTCTGGGGTGCAATTTATGTATTTAACGTCTTCACCATTTCCTTTCCGTTTCGAGATTGTTTAGAAATTTTTGTTTCGCCGGAGTTGATTCAAGTTTCAAATATTAAGGACCAGTTGTTTCGGAAAATTTCACGTTCGAATTTCCTTCAAATCGACATTCACCGAAAAATTGGGTTGTTTCAACCTCCGTCAGAAGAAATTTCAACGAAAATTTCATAGGACCAGTTGTTTCGGAATTCCCTTCAAATTCGAATTTCCTTCAAATTTGAATTTCCTTCAAATCGTCATTCACCGAAAAATTGGGTTGTTTCAACTTCCGTCAGCAGTGAAAATACTATAGAAATCTGATGTGAATGTGATCAGTTGAGTCCGGACGGTTAGTGAAATAATGGGAGGCGCATGCGCAGACGTCAAAATTGTGATTCGGCGGGGAACACTTGAATAAAATTTTCAAATTTATCGAACGTTATTTGGAGTTGAAACAACCCATTTCGTATTTGAAATATAGGAAGACGTGATTGCGTGTCAAATTTGAAATGAAAAAAAGAATCTTTTCATTTTTGAAACATTTCCATAAAATTTTCCTTGAAATTTCTTCTGACGGAGGTTGAAACAACCCAATTTTTCGTTGAATGACGATTTGAAGGAAATTCAAAAGTGAAATTTTCCGAAACAACTGGTCCTAAGATTTTAATATGGGTATTACCAGAGAATATCGAAAATTAGTCATTTTTAAATCAAATTCTAGACCTATTGACTCTTTTTTACAAAAAATTGATTTTGGAAGATTGTTATTTTATCTGGTAAACGCATTTTTTAAATTTTGAAAACGAAAGTTTAATATCCGTTGGTCGTTGGCAGATTTGTTCAATTTTCAAACGACATATTGTATTATAAAACACAAATTTCAAATCATATAATCATACAACAAAATAAATCAATACATAATCTAGTAAACATATTTTTCAGAATTTTAATTTTATTTAAATTAAAATCATTAAAAAATAAATCCGAGAACGTGTTTTGTGTCGAAAATATCCCAGTTTTTCTATTTATTTACACTTATTTTGTTTAGACATAATTGAAAAATCATAAATACTTATGATCAAAAAATACTTACAAGAAGTACACGATATTTAATAATTTTTCATCGTGCGTTTTGAGCATTTTTATTGCTTACTTGAATGTAGGTATTATTTTCAATAAAATAAATCGATATTAAATTTTTAATAAAAAAAAAAGATTTTCTCATCGGAACCTCCGTGTACAGTTAAAACAGCATTTTAAAACTTTTATTCTCAGTCTGTTAATGGCTCTTAAGGGGTAAATTCTGACACTGTTCTTAAGAAAATTTCGTTTGCTTAGAATATTTCTTGGTTGTTTTGAATTGTGTTTTGATTGTTATTGGTTTACGTTCGCTATATAATAATTTATAATTCCAGTAAATTTTAAAATTTTTTCGTTTGCTGATTTATCGATTTCAACGATTGTAGTGGTTATAATGTTCGTTATAAACATTGAAACAATTTATTAATTTGAGATAACGTTTATTTTGAATGTGACCGGCTGACTATTATACACACAGTGATCTCCGTTTCCGGATCTAGGAACATAGACAAGTTATTGTCATAGAGATATTATCATAACAGTGGTGACAGCCGCAGGATCATCAGAAATCTTGTCGGCTTATGTCGTCTTAACACTTTTAGGTAAATTGCGATAATAATATTTTTTTATTGCACTTGTTGCTCATTAATTTCTTAAATTGCATCGCAAATACTAAGATCATTTAGAGCTAATTTATGATTGATAAACGAGGGTTTTATTTTACGTTCCTCTTTAAGGTTTGGTACGTAGATGGTTATTTATCAATTTTATAATTTTTTTACCACGTTTATTAGTAATATTTTTTATGGTTATAGCTGATAGACTATAACAGGACAATAACTAACACGTTAACGGACATTACTGACTTCTGCAATTCGATTCGATTCGCAAGACAAGCACGTGCATATCAAAACAGCATGTTTTCATGTGAATTTATTGCAGGATTGCAAACTCTAATCGTCACGACGTGTCTTAGCCATAGGGAAACGACATAAAAAAATAATCATGGCCCAGACAATTTAAATTGAATAAAATTAGTTTTAATTAAGCCTGTTTATTTGATTTTGTATGGAGACTAATGAAGGAAGCACGGGGAAGCATTCGGATTTACTTTAAGTCCCTTAACTGGCCAGTCGCAGTGAAAAATTTAGTCAACAGCGGAACAAGATTAAAAAGTTCGCGACCGTTGGAACTCCGCCGTGGGCTGCGGCGCGCCGCATACCGTGAGCGAATTATCCGGGTACACTCTTCTATAACTAACTTTCCTTTATCCCTGCAATACTTTTTTTATCCAATTTCCTCAGCATCACAATAAAGACATAATAACAATACACTTAATTAAGGGAATGGGAAATCTCTATCGTCCGCAGGAGGTATATTAAAGAACTTGCTTTGACCAATAACAGTCAGTCTGGTTAAAGGAAAATTTAAGCATGTACTTTAAACTGACCAACTATCCAAAAGGCAAGTTATTCAGACTGTTGTTGACAAGGTCCGACTCAAGTATTTGGTTTACTTGGTTGTGCCATCTCGCCGACTTCTTCCACAATTCATATTATTTATTTTTAATTGCAGTTAGAATAATACATTCGCCATATTTTCAGGCTACTGGGAAGGAGTTTGTAAATCTGTATATCCTCACGGTCTATGCTTTTGTTTTACGCTTTCAGTTTTTTCTGTATTAGTACAGTTTTTAATGATTTCTTGTATAGTATTTGTGTACTTGTGGCATTTTTGTATTTGTGCGTGTAAAACCATTTTATATTTTGTGGATTAAAATGCTAATCATACAATTTTCTGATTGTCAATAAGGTAATTTCGTGTTATAGTTTTTTCTAGGGGGTATCTAGTATATAATTGAAGAGTTTTTTTTATAACTTTATTCTATACCATTTGTAAGTTGTTTAAGTATGTAATTTATGTATTTCTTAAAATTTCTATTAGATCATTTAGGTGTGACCGAATTAAGTTAAAGTATAAACCCCCCTTTACTTTTATTGGTAGAAAACAAACTATTCTACCAAATAGACCAATTAATGAGATACGTTTTTAGATTTTCACGGCCAAAAGCATGTTCGTTGTTTGTTTTTGGGGTGTTCGACAGATCTGCCGGATCTGCCCTAATGATGGACACTGCAACGCTGTCCGAAACGTCGGCTAAAGAAGGAGGTAGCGCAACACGGCATAACACCCCAAAAACAAACAACGAAAAAAGACCAAGTAATGTTTTTTTGTTCACTTCTTCTATGTGCTATTTAAATGTCAGAAGTTTGCCATTATGCATATAAAATAATTTTTACTATTTAGAATGTGTAGATTTCTTTCTTCTATTTATTCTTTTAGCTTTTGGTTTTATTAATGGGAATTTTTTATTCAGTCATTTGTTCAAAAAAATAAGATTATTCTTATTACTTGAGATTGTTCGTTTTGAGTTTTTGCTAAAGTGAGATATAAGAAGATGTCGCCATTTAAATAACAATCTTTGGAATAAGAGTGGCTCCAATATCGATCCTTGAGGAAATTCATAGTTTATGCTCTCGAGTTGACTATTTTTATCTCTTATGCCAACATATTTTTTTCTGTTGTTTAAAGCTCAGGTTGATCAGTTTAATTTTTGCTAATTTCCACCTTCCTCACACTATCAAACATGATTTTACTGCAAATACGCCACATGGATTTTATACAGCATTCAGTCTACTTTCATATTTCCTATGTCCGTTCCATGCCTCTCTGCCATACATAATAGTAGCTAGTAGCTTCGCTTCTTTGGACAATTTTTTGTTATCCTACATAATAATATAAAAATTAATTACATGTTTTCTCACTTTATGAATATATATTTGGGAGGCGGGTATAGGTACCGCCGCTCCGGGAACCATTTATTGGATAAAAATGGGTTCACTGAGGTGATGAGTTTTTCTAGGTTTGGCGGCGGACTTGTTCTTTACTTTACATATTATTTTATATTCTACTATATTCTTCCATTCTCTTTTATATTACTCTACAGTCATTTACATTATTTTATATTCTTTAAATTTCTTTAACATTATAATATTTTTAATGTTTTTGTATATTCTCTCACATTTTTTATATTGCATATTATGTGAATGTACTGTATAGAAAATCGATCACCATAACACCGTCATGTGCCTAGCATGGTGGTCGAAAAATCCTCAATTAATGTAACACATTGAGTAGGGTGAGTACGAAACTCGAATCTTTTCCTTCTCAGAACTTCGTCGCCTCTCTTTCCTTAAAAATACCCTTTACACAGCACCCCAAAGATGACAGGACTTGAGAGATGTTTCAATTGTGACTCCATGGCACCCTGAATTTAGGAAATGAATAAATGAAAGTGAACAAAGATCTGAATTAATATAGAATTACGATTTTATGGATCAAATTTTAGGTTTCGTTTACTTTACGTTAAAAAAATTCTGGGAATCAATATTTTTTCCAAAATCGCAGCGTTCAAACGAGAATCGAGTGCACTTAATAATTCTACGTATCGCCCGTCTCGCTGAAGCCGCAGCGGAGTTGAACAGAGGCTGCCGAGTCCCAACTTCCGGCCGCAGGTCTTTGAAGTCTTCAATGAGCGTCTGTTAACAAAGAGACAAAAGTACATCAAATTTCTCCCTAAAAGTGTATATGTATAGGTATATTATTACACAGAACGTAAAAATTAACTACAATAATTGAAATTTTTTAAAATTTAATTAATTTCTACAGTTTTGCTTGAATAAAATATAAAATCGTTAATTATGACAATTTATTTTTAAAATCATCCAGTACACACAATTTTTTTTACTTTCAGTATTTAGTCACCGGAGACCAAAATTTAATTTTCTATTTTTACTCCAAATAATGTCAGGAATCACTGGTTAAAGTAACTTAAGTACATCTCTTAACAGGACCTAACACTTTCTGTTAAAATACACCATTGGCACATCATAGACCAGAGGTTCCCAACCTCGTGCAACGATTCGTATATGCCCGCCACTATTCGACAGACAGAATTTTTTTATAAACATTAATAAAAAATGTGGATTATTTTTATTTATTTGTTAGAGTTTTAATTTTTTTAGTGCCTTGGTTTATTAAATACGTTTGTATATTTGCGATATTGTATGTGTGAGTGGTTCCTAATGATTATACATATTTTCAATGATTTAATTGATCTCGAACAGTTTTAAAGTTATAACATCAAACCTTTATATTTTTTTGATGTGTAAAGCTAATTGACTCTTGCCGGAAAAGAATTTGAAATTGATATTGGCAGCACCTCTCCCTCCCCCGCCGTGGTGCCCGCCACCCTACCGATATTTTAGAATGTGCTCTAGAGTACAAAAAGGTTGGGAACCCCTGTCATAGACAAACCCACACGAAATTTCAATTATCATTTGAAATACAAACGAAAAATAAAAAGACAATTTGAAATAAATTCTAAAGGTTTGACAGTAATCTACCCACGTTAGCCGAATTTCGTAATCAAGTTTTCACCACGGGAAATATTGTAAAATGTATTTCTTTTGATTCTACAAGTCTGCTGACGTCTCGTACCACTGAATTAACTTGTTTGCAAAACAATATTCTTTTGATCTCTCAATCCTAACATTATCAGGCTAACACGAAGTGCCATACTTGTTCAAATTAATGGCGTTAACTTAATAATAAACACGTTGGAGCTAAAAAAATTAACACGTGTCTCTGTGATAAGTGACATTCAGTATGTGTTCGGAAGAAATAAACTGTTTGTCCCATACTTGAGAACTGTAAGAGAAAAAGATCGACGATTGAGACGTGAATAGTTCTGAAGTGTTGAAATGTTAAAGTACCGGTTTAATAATATTATGCGAACGCATCTTTATCACTTCAAACTATGTTTATTTATATTATATCACTTGACATATAATCTAAAGAGCAACTACAAAGTATCACTCTATTTACACATTTCGGTGTTAAAAAATTGTTTCAATGTATGTCACCTACTACATTCTAAGCTTTTTTTCTTTTTATTTTGTAAAGTGTGTAAAGTATTGTTAAGTGTAAAGTGTACCGTAAAGTGTGCAAAGTGTCGCAGAGTGTAAAGTGTGCTATTAAAATTAATCAATTAATAATTACACGTTAACAACATAGTGCTGGGTATTCCAGGTGATCCGAGAACGTTGTCAATTAGTTGAATTAATTTTATTTTATCCGAAATAAATATAACGAAAACTTTTTTTTAGCTCCACACAGGAGTCCCTGAGGAAAACGATTTCCCTTGGGGGCCTTTGTCATCTTTGCGGATGCTGTGTGGAGGGTCTTTTTAGGGAAAGGAAGAAGAGGAAGTTCTGGTAAAAAAAATGAATGAGAGGTGGTTAGCAATTTGGGGGCCAGTACGTCCAGGAGAGAAGGACGCATGAAGCCATCCCACGGTCCCGAGAGAATCCAGCTGGAGAGTTCAAAAGGTCTCCTTAAGCCTGTCTCTCCCGATCCAGCCCGCCATGCAAAGTGGGCAAACGTAACTTCCACCAAGACGTAGACAAATATCACCCCATGAATACTGGCACACCTGCTAAATCTCCAAACGTAGCGAACCACTTGAGGTGACCTATGGCATTTTATTATCCAACTGAATAAAAGAGCGCCCAATTCCCTTTCCAAATTTATGGAAAATGTGCATTTTGGTTAGATATATATAATTTTTAATACATACAGAAAAATGTATTAAAAATGACATATGTATTATACATATATTCAGCACATATAGAAACTTACCTTTCCAAGTGATTAGAATTACAGCATTTAATATTGTCGTAGTGATGTACATTAATTAAAATTCGAATCACCTAATAACGGTACTCTTAAAATTTTCATAATAATGAGCCTATTTGCGAACCTTTATAAATTAATCTGGAAATATTACAAATCAAGAGTTGAATAAATAACGTGTTTTAATTTTTTTTTTCAAAAAAATTGTCGTGATCATTTCAGTGATTTTGCCATGGTAAAACATGGAACTGTGCATCATATTCAACAATCGATTTTCGAAACGTTTCGATATTGAAAATTTCTAGTGTGCCCATCCCTATATTCGAGCCAGTAAGAGCGGACTCTGATTACTCTATGACTCTACTTCTAGTGGCGCACTTCATGTGAGTCCATGTGCGTTGGGTGGAGAGGTAGAGAGCACTATGACATATTGCACTCTGAGTGCGATCGGCGGTGAAAGTATCCCTTCATGGCGGTACTATCGACCACTCGTTTCGGCAAAGGGGAAATAAATTATTTGGCAATATGAGTGTACGTACACTAGAACCATGTAAATCTAAGGGTATTTGTAAAATATAGCGTGAGAAAACTTAAAATTTAATATTGAAAAAAAATTGTATCACATGCTGTTGAAGAACGTATGAAAATTTTGTAGAAAAATTAAAAAATATATATCTGCAATTTTGTTGGCTTTTGAAAGGAAATAAGGGTTCCAAAGATTATTTTCCTTTATTCATCGATAATTTTACAATTACAACAATGTAATGTTTTTTCTCTGTCACCAAATAAGGCGCTCGAGAAGTCTTACATGGGTACATCATCTTAACAGGATAAAAAAAAATGAACCTTCTTTGCTGTTCATACTATTCTAGCAAAGGCAAAAACCCTGAAAAATAAGAAAAATACATGTGGCAGTAATTTTACCGATATCCAAACGTCATTTCCGTTTAAAAACATTTCCGTCCGAAAATTACCTGAATTACTCGTCATATCGCGCCTAAAAAAGTTTTACTTTAAAAAAATCGAACATAAAATTTTAAATACATAATATCAAAACATAAAAAAAATATAGATATAACTTCTAGAGAGAAAGAAATTGTGCGCGCGCACTGCTCTCTCTTGCTCCTACAGTATTTATAAAATTGTTTAGGAACGAAATGAAATTACGAATAATCTTCATGCACTGGCTACGAGAGGAATAGAGAAATAATGTGCGCGCTCACTGCTCTCTCTGGCTCCTACAGTGTGATACAGCCCGTTCGCCTTGCCCGTAACGCATTACACTTTTCGTAACGCATTCGCCAGCTTACCCCCCAAGTCAAGCGTGCGGAAAGAAGTTTTACTTCCAAAACACTTACGTCTAAAAATTGGTAGGGGTTTATTAATAAAACAACCAAATACCTAATTGTTAACACTCTATGACTGTTTCAAACAATAAATAAAGACAATCTATCAAGAAAACACTTACCCCTAAAAATTGGTAGCGGTTGATTAAACGTGAATCAATCTGTTAATAAAACTACCAAAAGGCGTTTCCATGTGCCCACAGCCCGGCGTCGTCCGCGCCACCCCCTATAATGTAATGATACATGTTTGTGTGTCATTTGATTTATTTGCGGGAAATATACAGTTATTTCCCCATGGCCGTTTTTTTGTCGCGTTCGCGTTATACCGAGACGAAATGGGCAGAAACGGTTGCTATGTCATCCTCAGTGGAAACATGATTTATTTCAAGTGGATTGGCGGAATGATGAACAAACATTTTGTGGTATGATTATTATGGAGTTACTGCACTTAATAATAATAATAATTGGACAATTTTTAGATCGCCATTTTTGTGCAAAACCACCTCAATGGCGCTGCACAATTTATTACGAATTCTTAGGCCCTATTACAGAAAATACTTACCTGGATAGTTTTTTTTTAGTAACTTTATGCTTTTAATACTGCAAGTGGAGGACATTATACGTAAAACACTGGACATTGCATGATTTTACATTTACTACCCCCCCATCACTGTTGATAATACATTTATAAGAATGACCGGTCAGTGGTTGAGTGGGCATAGCGATTGGGTCCCACCCAGGCGTTCCGTGATCGATTCCTCGACTGGCTAAGTCCTCCATCACAACACAAGCAACATCTTCCGCTTAGTGTGGTGGTAGTAGGAGATTTTCAAATGTTGTTGGGTTATTCGTACCCCGGGAATGTTTGTCTTTCTTTTTAAAAAAAAAAAAGATTAGTGCAAAAAGTAGAGTTAAAATTTATTTTGAAAGACTGGAGAATTTTTATGAAATGACCTTTGCAAAATGCAAGATAATATTTTTTTAATGTAAAACTTCTTTACGCACGCTTGACTTGGGGAGTAAGCTGGCGAATGCGTGACGAGAGCGTTACGAAAAGTGTGATCGGGCGAGGCGAACGATAATAAATTTAAATAAATATTTGTAGAAAATTAATATATGAATACATATGTATGTACATACGTATATACATACATATAGATAGAGCTAAAGAAGTTTTACTTCAGACGTATGGTCTAGAGAACACTCGTTTTTTTTTCAAATTTTTAAGCAAATAGTTATTTACAATACACTTCTTCCACTATTCAACTTATAACTCAGTAAAGATTTAACTTAAGATTTGTAGAGTCAAACCGTTAATTACATAAAATTCCTGCACGAAAAAAATGAAATACCTGCAAGAACATTAGTATTTTTGTTTCGTGAACATGAACGAGGTGTAAGTGCTCCAAGGTGTCCAAGTGTCCACTTCAGAACATAATATTCTCATCGGCATTGATTTTAACACTTCTTCAAAGGTAGTCCAATAAAATTATGATCACATAAAAATTGCAATAAAATACACAGGGCACATTCGATGACAAAACGCCGCAAGTGGTCTCACGCCGGTCCGCCTCTCCGCTTCTCCGCCTCTCCGCCTCTCGCCGGGGCCGGGCGGTGTCCGCGCCGCGGCGCCGGAAGCCGCGCGACGCCCGACAGAGCAGCGTCGTTTATCATCGGACGCCGCCGTTCGCCAGCGCTACAAATGCTGCAATCTGCTGCGCCCGCTATAATCGGGAACGAACGAGGGGGAACATTTGCAGCGGTCCTTCGGAAATAAAGGAGGTTCTCTCTTTGTGATGTTTGAACTGTTATACTGCTTGTGATTGTGCTGTAGGGGTGATTATAAACTGAACAAGCGCTCTACTTATTTCAATTATTACTGTCTTACTTTGCATTATACATATTAAAAAAAAATTGAGTGCGTCTAACCTTTATTTATATTCAATAATAAAATACGGTATTACTTTTTAGGGAAAGTCATTAAACAACAAAGATGTTTTTATCATACAAAAGAGATGCATAAGAAAATATTACAAACTCTGATCGTCTAGATTCATGTAGACCTATGTTAAAAATATGAAAATTCTAACAGTTACAGGCATTTATATAATGGAGTTATGCATGTTAGTGTGATCATCTACATCTACAGACAAGTTCCCACAAAAAATTTTAACACATAAATACGCTACAAGATTCACAGAAAACTTATTCATACCAAAAGCAAACAAAACAATATTCCGAAAAGGACCATACTACATGGCCATTAAAGTATATAACAACCTTCCACATAACATTAAACAAATACAAGATACACACAAATTCAAATCATCACTAAACACTTTCCTTTTAAACAGATATGTCATTACACCTTAAGTGAATACCTCACATAAACGAAACACCTATTTTTGTATTTTTATTGGTATATTTGCATTTTTTATCTGTTAGCTGGAAGAAATGGAGTTTACCCAAAAGCTACACTCTTTGTATTTTTTATTTGTGCAATAAATATTTTTTCATTTGATTTGATTTGATTTACGAACGGTTGAAGTAAAACTTCTTTGACTAAAAACTAAAAACAAAAAATAAATACATTTTAGGCTGCGGAATATGATTAAAGGCTCTGTCAAACAGAAGGCGTACTTACCGCGCGTCAAGGCGTCAACGTAACGTCGCGTACTTTCTATTTGAACGGCTTCGACGCGCAAACCAGAGCGTTCGGCGTCAGTTACTGTCAGTCGGTCTTAGCCACGATGTCCATCGATTCAGATGAACATAAGTTGTTACTGCTGTCTGCATTATCACGTTCCCGTAGTAATAGAATATGGGTGCATGATATTAATAAGAAGATGAAAGAATTTGGAGAATATCGTCATTTATTCCGGGAGCTTTCATCACATAAAAATCGCTTCTTTCAATACTTACGTATGTCACGAGAGTGCTTCGAAGAATTGCATTCCCTTCTGCAACACCAAATAAGCAAATGCACCACTGTTCCTCGTATCATACAAACAAGGATGTTTTCGGACACATTCAATTAACTTTTCAGCAACCATTTTTACCACAATCAAGCAAGAACTCCCGGCGTCAAAGGAAATTTTGTAACAAAAATACAACGTGGCGTTCTGCCGCGGCGGCAGAGTTTCGCGTATTGCTACACGCTCGCTCTGTTTGACCGGTTTAGACAAGTTCACTACAACACAACGTAGCGTTATACGCGCTGGACGTTTTAACGCCTTGACGCGCGTAAGTACGCCTCCTGTTTGACCGAGCCTTAAAAGGTTGATATTTTCGTTTATAATTATTTATAGATGATGGGGTAAAATTTTCCTGCGATTCAGCCATTTGAATTCTAAACAACACTATTTTTATCGTACACTACTGCCACTTTTTTCGAATTCACAAGAATCAGAGTGAAAAAAGGGTTAATATTTCGTAAAAAATGATACAAATCAAAAGGTTAAACTAAAATCTTTGGTTAAATCATATAATAATCAACAAAACATAACAAAAACCTGTTGAACTTACCTCATACATTAGTAAACAAAAATAAATGGGTGACGTCTGACGTGTGAGTTTGCTTTGACGTTTTGTTATTCGTTTCCAGTGTTAGAATATAACAAAATAGTATATGTAACCACTTACAACAGTTTCCATGACTACAATGTAAACATATTATTCTTTCAATAAACGTCAGTCTATGACCAGCCGCCTTAGCCGTTTCATTTGCTAGGCTACGCACTCATGGTTGCCACACCTACGACGATATTTATATTTATATTTTATATTATATTTATATGTGATGATATTTAAATCGAACGTCATTTCCTTTAATGTTACTTTCATCCAAAAAATATTATTAATTACCCGTCGTAATGTCCCTATATGAGTTTTATTTCAAAAAATATCACGCGACAAAATATCTGAGCCTGGTGAGCGGGACACAAACCGATATGAAACAAAGAATAAACAGAAAAAAAAAATTGAAAATTATTATTAATAATGTTGCGAAATTGGCAATCGACGTCATACATCTTTTGGTGCTCTCCATGCTATTATCAAAGGTTGGTCATCATCATCGTGCACTATTAATGGGCATTCTTGCTTGAACGTTTCATTTCCGTCATAGTAGTCATTTAAAAGGATGAATTTTTCAAACATGCTAATTTCTTATATAAATATCTTTTAATAATATTTTAATATCACCTACCTACCTGAAAAACTTAAAAAAAGAATTGTCATTCAGATTAGGGACATTTCTTTGCACAAATTGAATATTTTTTTATTAAAAATAATAAAAAAATATAGAAGAATTTTTCTCACCTCGCTCGATGGTGTATGCGCTGGACGACGTAAGCGCACTAAGGCCCTACGTTCTTAACCGAAACCAAACTAAAACGGGTTGGCAACTGCATTTTACAAATCGCAAATTACTATAAAACCTTGGCAACCAGGCAACCTTGCAACTGAAACGTACCGGCGACGACTAGCAACTAGCACGGTGATCAACACCTTGAAATACACAGGATAGCCTTTGAGTTGCAAACTGTTTTTTTTCCGTCGCCCAGTGAGCGAATGTACTAACAAGCAACGCACAATTGTCTAATTTAAAACTATATACCCCACTTTGGCACCACAACCCTTGGGCCACGGGATATATATAAATATTTGGCGTCAATAAAAACATTTCATCGCCTACTCTGGCTGGACCTTTTATGAGAGCCTGTTTAATAACGTTTTCACGTGGACATAATTTTCCACCGTCGAGTAGCGAACGTTGAATTCGTAAAAATATCAACATTTAACATGAGAGTTCGGCAGACATTATTATTCTTATTACGTGAGCTGCTGACGCCGCGCGGCTGTTTCTGGGCCTTTTTACAGTTTTTGTTACCTTTTTTTAAACCTAAACTTCCATTTGTCAAGCTGCGACACCAGAAATGTATGCCGCAGCGATTCTCTGTGAAGGGCACTGAAGAAATAATCCGATAGAAGCGTGTTGTGGGCCTGTCGACGTGCCCAAAGTGTGCAAAAATTTACCTTATTTTTGTTGAAATTGTTAAAATATAATTTTTAATTTTTGAAGTAAGAATTCTTTACGCACGCTTGACTTGGGGAGTAAGCTGGCGAATGACGAGAGCGTTACGAAAAGTGTAATTGGGCGAGGCGAACGGTAATAAACTAAAATAAATATATATTGGTAGAAAATTAATATATGTATATATATATATATATGTACATTATACATATATACTATACATATAACCATCTAAACATATTTATATATATATATATATATAGTATATAAATATATACATACATATAGATGCAGCTAAAGAAATTTTACTTCAGTCGTGTGGTCTAAAGCACACTCGTTTTTTTTTAAACACAATCATTTTGCCTGTTTGGGGCCCAGCAGTCGAAAGACTCGTGCAAAATGGTGACTTTTTTTGAGAAGTTTGTTTCGGGCTTATACTTATTGATATGTCTCTAATTTAATAAGTTATTATAGTAATAAGACAACTGAATAAGTGTTCAATATGTTTAAAATAAGTTATAGGTTCGTTTGATTACTAGTTGATTTAGTAAATTATCGTAAAAATTACAATCAATGTTAAACGGGACAGTTGCCCCTAATAGACTAGGCTCTATGCCTTCGGCAATCATCGTAACCGTTTGTACGTAAGACGTAACGTAAGAGATAATTGACAGCATGTATAATGCCTGATATATACATATTCAATATAGAAATGTAGAGGTCCATGTATGTTTAGATTAATTTCAATGTTCTGTGGATTAGTCTCGTTTAATGTTAAGATCAACTGAATTGATTTTCTAGATGATATTTGAAACTTTATCCTAAATCAAAACAATCCTAAAACATAATAATTAAATAAGATTTTTAAATTAAGCAAATTATGTGTCTTTTATTAAAAAATCAGAAAAACTTTTCTAAAAGTAAGCTTTTTTACGTTCAATTTTTTGGAAATATAAAATCACATTTAAATTTTTTTTTCTCCTACCTGCGAACTCAATTTATTTAATTTACTTACTTAACAACCTTACTAAAAAAAACTATTCAAAATGTTCGACAGCATAAAGTCATATACTTAAAATTAAATTTACTTTAAAACTAAAAAAAATACCCTTTTTCACATACTGTGGATTAATAACGTTTTTTTTTTACTTTAGCCTCAGAAAATAATTTTCCTCAGGGCCTGTCTCATCTCTGTGTATGCTAAGTGGAGGGTATTTTTAAGGAGAGGAAGTGCTGGGAAGGAACATGTTTGAGGTATGGGAAGGAATTTAGAGATCAGTGTGTCCAGTAGTGACGGACGTATGAATCCATCTCTCCCGCTGCGGTGCAAGATGATGGGTCGAAAGAGACCAGCTAGAGAGGTCAAACGGTCTCCCCAAACCGGCCTCTCCCGATCTGGCCCGCCACGCGGCTGGTGGTCCAGAAGTGAACAGTGAACTTACCATCCAGATGAACCGGGCACCCAAATGTCACCAATTGTAACGCACCACTTGTGCTCCATTTGTTGGATACAATACCGGCCTTCCAAATTTAAAACATAAAGTTTTCAGTTACAAATATTATATTTGCTTTACATTTCGTGTAGTCTTGCCAAAAAAAAATTAAAGATAAGAAAGTACAATTATTGCTTGGGACTCATTAAATAAAACAATATTATAAGAAGACAGTTACGTACAGTATTGTAACACAGAGAATGCTTATATTAATATACTAGATATATGTATCTACTTTTAAAAACATGTCTTTTAATATGCATGAAAATTAGCATCGACATTAGCAACTGGACCGGATTCAATACAATACGTCGACTTGTTAATTATATGGGTACATTCTCACTGACAATATCATTGTCACACAAATGTTGTGGCAGCGCGAAGACAAAATGCAAATTATGTATTTTCCTCGTAATTTAAAATTTTCAGAAGTGCACTTTGAAATCACCACGAGAGCAATAACATTATCAAAACCATTAATTCTTCAGTGTGTTTTTATATTATTATTATTACGTTTGTTAATATATTTTACTTTCATGTAGGCAATTGTCAGGTTTAGATGTAAAAAATAACAAAATACAAATAATTGTATTAAATATAGAAACAAAATTCATAATTGTGGTATTACTTGTGTAAGTGAAATACACATTCGCATCCTTTACTGATATAACCGTCGAAATAATAAAATTTTCCATAGATACCTCAAATAATTAAGATGGAGGAACTTACAATTCATAAGTGGGAGATAATAGCTACAACTTGTTATAGATATTTTGTTTGTCACAGGTTAAGTAGAACAAACAAAGATAGAAAAAAAAACAAGGATATACAAATGGATATTACAAGTAAAGGGAAAAATAAGGGAGAGAAAAAGGAACAAGACAGAACAAAAAATGGCAAAAAGTTACATAATTTCATTTACTTAAAAGGGTATTTAAATTTTTTTATCAGATTACCGTCAAATTTATTATTACGCCGTAAGTTTTTGAACATATCTGGAAACAAATTATATGGTGTGTAGGCAATATGGTTCAGATATTTTATCCCATAATTTGTAGTGTGTTAGATGAACGCGGTTTTTATTGATATTTTGAGTATTGTAGTTGTAGATGTCTTGATTCTAAAGTAGCTTCACGTTAGTGTGAGTTGATTGTTGAGTAATTTGTAGTATGGTGGTTATGGTTTTATGTTTGGAGAGGATACCGGAAACTGAATTGATGTCTCTGACATGAGTGTTCGATGGAAGTCCAAAAGTACAATTGTTTTGGTTTTTGTGATATTATGAAGCTAGCAGGTTTCTTAAATTCATGTTTTGAAAAGCAGAATGCACAGTGTAACATTCAAGTTAATAAACAAAGTACAACCTTGAACATGTGGAGTATCAAAAAATTAAAATTAATTCCATCAAGATATACGACACACGGCTCATAATATACGCTTGCTCTCATTAAGATTATAAATTATAACATAAACAAATGAAAAGAAACTAAACATCTCGACTTAATGATTCTCGGTGACTCACAACGCGCCACGTCGAATATGGGAAGTTAGCTGACAATAAAAAAAAACATGAGCGGTTAATGAATGGGATTTGTTGGTAAAAAGTCACGGTGGAATTTGGAGAACCTATTTCTAGAGTTTTTAGGACTAAAATAATTAGTAGCTGCGAACGATTAGGCGAATACCGCACTAACAAGCGACGATCTGCTGTCGTGGAACCGTCGCATTGGGAGATATGGACGGTCGCAGCCATTATCCACTGTATTGTGAGAAGAGAAGAGAAAACAATGCTTCTTAACGAGTATTGAAAACTGTACGGTTCTAATAAATATCGCTGGGTCCGTGTTTCATTATTGTTAAGAATGGCTTTTGACGATTAAAGAGCAGTTGTTTCGTGGTATCCTCTATATTTTTCACGTTGGCTATATCAATGGACAAAATTGATACTATTCCTAATGTGACCAGACGTCCCGCTTTCACCGGGACAGTCCTGTTTTCAGGCAGCGTGTCCCGGTGTCTCCGAACACAGCTTCGGGACGCCAAAATGTCCCGTTTTCAAAAAAAAAAAACCCGCAGTAGAATTTAAAAAAATATATAAAAAACAGCGTGCAAATAAGAATCCTGGCGATAGAAACAAGACGAGTTGTGATTTAACCTCCTACATAGTAAAGTAAATTCACTCGTAAAATTCATGATTTGTAATTTTAGTAAAAAAATATTTTTACTGTAGCAAATTGCTTTAATTCGTTTATTATTTTAAAAAATCTTGTTTTTTTAATAAGGGTTTAGAATTTCAATCGTCAATGCCATTGGTAGCTGCAAGATAAATTGTAATCGTCTCTTTCATACACTCTTGGGTAGGTGAAAGATGACTGGAATTTTTCTGACATCCGGAATTTTAGCTGCCTGCCAGGAAAACAGGCAAAATCAGAAATGGTCAAGAATTTTTAAAAATACAAGAAAAAATGAATATAGTAGTATTTTGTCTGCAACCGAAATTAAAGGATGACGGATTTCCTGGCAGAATCGAATAAAATGACAAAAAAATCACAACCTGCAACCGATGGTAGATAATGGAATACAAAAATACAAATAAAAAGAATTGCCAAATTTTAAACAAACTGCTAGAATTAACCAACAGTCCAATTTTAAAGTTGTTCCCTTACTCCTTATGTAACCCCCACCCTTCCTTTACCACGACCCCTACTCCTCCACCAACCAGTCTATGATGTTCTCTCCCTCTCCCATATATTGCTTTCTCTCTCTATTTTGTTTACCTTATATTGTTTCTCTGTATTATGATTTAGTTTATTTTATTGTCCTGATGAAGATTGAGTCCAATCGAAACCGGTCGACAAATATAAATAAAAATAAAGTGGTTTAAAACTAAGTATTTGTTTAATTTGGTACAAAAATATGGGTTACATTCAAACAATCCAAAACTCCATGACAGGCTTTTGGTAAGCACAGGTATTTGTGCACAAAGAAGAGATATACACTATATAATTATTATGAGTCAGTTAATATATTACCTGTTATAGAGATATAATGTTTTAAAATTGTATGCCAAAACCTACTGTCGGATTCCACATATGATGAAACAGGAACACATGGTTTAGTCAAAATTATGTTATGTTCATTCCAAAAATTGTACAACTGAACTTTAAAAACTGGTTAATAGTTAAAGAATTTATATATAATTTCTAAGTACCTTTACACGCCACTGATTGTATGCATGTAATCTTATGTATACATATGCCTATGAGTGTGTTTAAGTATGTTGTGTGCTTTTGAGTGTTTGTGTGACTGTGTTATATTTATGTACCTGTGTATGTATTTTACGTCTTTATATTGTAGCTTTATGTTGTCACTTTTAATGTTATTATCTATTTTCTATATTATCGTTTCTTATTATATATTCTTGTTAGTGCTTTAGTGGTCTAATAAATATTGTTAAATTGACCTGTGTTGGCAGTTTAACGGGTGCTTATAAGAAGAAATGAAAAAAAATACCCAACTACATGGAATCCTTTCTTTATCCTAATAAATATAATTCATTTCTGGAAGTAGTTAGTTTATCATAAAATTTTTCTAGCGTAACATTCTTCAAAATCTTATATAAATTTTTGTTCTTGATTTATTCCATATTGCTAAATAAAACGAAAACCCCACGGAGGACGGCGATTACATTCGAATAAAGGAAAAAAATATCTATTTCAATTTGCTTACAAAGAATACTTAATTAAAGTAAGATTTAGTCGTTATATGCATATATATGTATAGGATTCTTGCTCAAACCATCTGACTGTCAACTTAGCCTACCCACCTTCTTCTTTCGTATGGTGGGGGGGTCAGAGGGGGACATCTAGGTCTGCGAGCCAGTCCAGGGCCTCAGGCGTCGCCCTGTGAACCTCATCAATCCCGCCGGGGAATGAATGGAGCGGGCATTCGTTGACCACATGTATGGTGGTCTGCACCGCACCGCATTCGCACATCGCCGACTCTTTAAGGCCCCATCTATGCATCATATGGGCACAACGGCTATGGGAGCACCTTATTCTATTGATGGCGGACCAGAGTTTGCGAGGCAATGAGAACCCAGGCTGTCTCTCAGTGGGGTCTTGTACGAGATGGGCATTTTCCACGTTGGCCGATTGCCACTCAAGTTTCCACCTGTCTTCAGGGTTGAGGGGTGATTGGAGGAGTCTTTCTCCTTCCGTCCAGAAGGGTTTTCGGGACTTCAAGCGGCATGCCGGGTGTGAGACGACATCGTCGTGCAAAGGGATTGCGCTTTTTCGCAGAGCCTTCTTGTATTCCCTCAGTGTTGCAATCTCTCGCCTGATGCTTGGCGGGGTTATATTTGCAAGTACGGGGAGCCAAGGGAGAGGAGTAGATTTTAAGGTCCCGCTGATGGTTCGCATTGTGGCATTAAGCTGAACGTCGACCATGGAAGTGTGGGCGCTTCTGGCCCATACTGGAGCACAGTATTCAGCTGTTGAGAAAACCAGGGCAATGGATGCCGTTCTGAGCGTATTAGCGTCGCATCCCCAACTAGTTCCAGCTAGCTTACTGACTATGTTTAGTCTTGTCCTGGTTTTTTTTTGCCAACTGTTTCCATGTGTTGCCGGTAGTTCAGGCTCCTGTCCAAAGTAACTCCAAGGTAGCGGGGAAAGGGGTCATGGTAAATATTTTTTCCATCAAACTGAACACAGAGTTTGGCGTTTGCCTGCGAGTTGCTAAGATGGAAAGCTGTCACAACTGTTTTCGACCCATTTGGCTTTAGTCGCCAATTGAGGAAATATTCTTCCATAGCCTTAAGGTCAGAATTAAGGATCTCTTCTGCTGCTTTAAGGGTTTTGGCTTGGGCTGCGACGGTGATGTCATCTTCATCATCATGCCTACCCACCAGCACTCCACCACGAAAATTGTCACTCCAAATCAACGGACTTTAGACCACATAAGGAACAACAACAACATCGAAAACCATGCAAGAAACCTTAACAGACGGTTCGATATTAAATGCACGACGTAATTATCGTGAATTCAATAAAGTCACACTATACATAAATCAGTTTACCAAAATTTTGAAGTTATAAAGCGTTTAGTGTTCGGCTGCTCCTTATAATTAGAGCATCGCCTCCCCCTCCTCCCAACCCCACCACCCGAGAATAATCTTTGCAGTACATATGTTTGTTTTAACGCCTTACATCCCTGCGCCAGTGTTGCAGCGCTTGTAACCCTCTCCTGCGAGATATAACACATAACACCGTGAGATATAACACATAACGCCGTGACGTAAGATGGGGATAATTAGCTACAGACGCCGGATGGCGGAGCACAAAGCCTTTACGAGAGCAAGGCTATTAATGCACAACGCCCCCTCGCGTGTATTCGCAATATTGAGACAAGGGTGGATTGCCGCTACTAATACACGTGTAGCGAGGAGGTGGAGCAACCCTTTCTCAATCTGAGAGGTCTTGGAAAATCTCAAGATTGATTTAATTAGAGAACGCAGCGGGGACGAGTTTGATGCCCCCGCCCTGGGCTGAACAGCGCAAAGAGCATCTTAAACTTTGACGTCTTTGGAGATTATAAAATTGCTACTTTCAATGCGGAATATTGAAGTTGTACTGTGGATTATATATATATTTGTGTGAGAGGCTCTCGTTACTGCCCTCACCTGTTCGACCATAACATCGACAAGACATCATTGGTCTACATATTTTTGATGCCTCCGCCCTTAGCCAAACGGCGCATAGAGCATCTTAAACTTTTAGGTCTTTTAAGATTATAAAATGGTTACTTTATATATGGATTGTTGAAGTTATACTGTGGATTATACACGAGGAACTTGCTACTGCCCTCTCCTCTTCGACCATGGCATCCATAATACATTGATCTAAATATTTTTGAGGGGCTGATCGGCGCAAAGATCATCTTGAACTTTGACTTCTTTTGAGATTATAAAATTGCTACTTTGTAGTTGAAATTATACTGTGGGTGATATAGGAAGGAGGAACTGATTTTATATTATGAGAGGCGCTTGCTACTGCCTCACCCGTTCGACCATGGCATTCATATCACATATTTTGTTGACTCCATACTTGCACAAAGCAAAATATTACTACATATCCTGATACAATTGGCAAAGAAATATCTTCCAACCTGACGTTAAATATTACCTGCTGCAGAAATGATGCGAGTGATGAGAGAGAGACCGATCAGTATTTGAGTGGGCATCGCGTCTGGGTCCCACCCAGGCGTTTCGTGTTCGATTCCTCGGCTGGCTAAGTCCTCCATGTGGTGGTAGTAGGAGATTATCAAATGTTGTTGGGTTATTCGTAACCCGGGAATGTTTGTCTTTCTTTAAAAAAAAAAGCTAAAATAGAGTATGCTATATATAATAACAGAAATAGTTCTCTACTCAGCGATGAATTTAAAAATCTTAGGTACTAATCTCTTTGTATTGATAAATTTTCCGTCTTTTTCAGAATTTACAAATTTTGACGAACAAAAACTTTTAAAATTCTTACTTAATAATGAATTACATGTATATAGTGGCGCAATATTAGGTATGTTACGAATAAACTATTAAATGTCTCTTTTGATTTATTATTATTATATCCCATTAGTCTGCTTTATTGTATATCGGTATTTTTCCCAGTTTCTTTGTACTAATGTAAATGTATCCTCACTGTTTGTTATATTTTTATCTTGTTTTCTCCCTCTATATTTATATATAAGCACACACTACGTACTTCTAGTTTAGTATTAATTTGTACCCTGATAATTAAAAAAAAGCATAACCGGTCGGTGAATGAATTAATTAAAACTCATGGTTTTACACAAAATTTGTGTTTTATTTTTATTAAAGGTGTCAAACCACAAATTTTAAAATATTGCTTTCTACAATAATTTAAAAGTTCTCTCTAATTTAGTTTATTGAAATTTTTTTAGTGAAATTTTTGTGAGGTACTTTTTTCATTACAGAATAGAGATTTTTATTTTGAAAAATCACGAAGTCTGATCATTGTTATTTATTGTATACATAATGTTTAGAAGCGCTTTTCCAACATTTACGGTTGCTCTCCCAGCTATCAAACTCAACAGAACCTGGAAATTTAGGTAGTTGGAGAATGCCCGGAACACGTGTGTTTTGAATCTGAAATGTTTAACAATTATTAAGGAAGTATCGTACCTTGAATGAATTTCATAAGTCTAAGTGATCCAAGGCGTTGGTCTTGTTCGATAACTTAAATCAAACGGAGCACGAATATTGAATATTCGGAAGTTAAACCAATCATAAAATAATAAGAAGTTGTAGAGGAATAGAGTTATTTTAAAATGCACGGGTAAAATTAAACTTCTAAGTATGTTCTGTACTTCTACGCCACTGTCCATCATGTAGGTTAAAAATGTAAACGAAAACCTAACCCGTCACTGCTGTTAAGTCACCAAACGTAGCAAACCACTTGTGGTGACCTATTTTTATTTTATTATTTATTGAGTTAGTTTATACTACGTTCGAATATAAACTTATATAATATAAAAGATAACATTTCATTTAATGAATTAAAATATTTATACAGTAAGCCTAACAATTCATTTTAAATACATTCAGCATGCATACATGCAGTTATGTGATTTTTTCATTTGTGCTCTCAATTTGTTTCATTCTAACTCTTTTTATATTTCTGGATTCGTAGTTATGTATTTAATAAAGGAATAACCTTCAAAAGTTATAAAAAGAGAGTTGTTCTTATAAAAATGTATGATCTCTATTTTAAAAAAATCATCCTTAAATTTTGGCATTTAGTTTATCATAACTTTATGCACACAAATTAACACTTTAAATAACAGTCACCTTTTTATTCGAATCCAATTAAGCTCCTCTCTCATTTGATTAACCCTTGCGAATTTGCCTTTTCCCATATTTCATAACTCCGTTCTGTATAACTGCTAGCTTGTTTAAATTTCCTTCATTGGCCAAATATAACATGGTAGAGCAGTAATCTAAATGTGGAGCAATTATAGTTTTATAAATGAGCTCTGTAGTGTTTTCATTTAGTTTATTTGTTAGTCTTCTAAGAAAATTGTCTTTTTTAATACCTTCTTTAGCAAATATTAAAAAAAATTCTATGAAAGTTAGTTTTGAATTGAGTATTTCACCCAGGTACATATTTGATTTCATTTACTTTGTCTAATTTAAATTTGTGTTATGCGTTTTATTGCCTATGGCAGAGGTGTTTGTTATCCAATAAATGTTTCCCGGGCGGCGGTACTCATACCCGCCTTAAGCCACTCTGATTGTATCATTGTACCCGAAACCACTCGAATTTTACCCATAATTAAAATTCGACACAAGTTATTATTTCACTTTATCACATAAATCATCAATTTTCTTCTATAGCATTTAGTTCGCACGACGCACTACCTTATTTGGGCTACGCAAGAAAGATAGATAATGACACAAACATCTTTTTATCCATGTGCCTATCATCATTCTATATTGTTAACGGTTTTCATTTCAATTAAAAATTGTATAGACACACTGTAAATTAGGCCTAATTAAATTTTAAAAAAAAACATAACATTGTGAAAAGAAAACTTTCGTCGTATAATGTAATATTATTATTAATATTTTTTCTGGGTCTTGTCACATTGTCAACAAAATACAATGCGTCTTTTTTTATAACAATTAAGTCGTTAAGTTAAAGAATTTGTAACGCGTAGCGGATGAACGTATTAAATCATAATAAACTTCATCTGAGGTGGTTTGCTACTTTATAGGTTAAACGAGAGACAATGGATAATCTAATGGTAAAATCTTTAGCGCTAAATAATACTCACTCGGAAGTCTTCACAGTGAACTGAGGTATGTAGCGAAGTACTCAGTAAAAGGGCGCTTTATACAATTGTACAGCTAATATTTAATATATAAAACAAGTCGGGTCAGTTACACCATTTATAACTCAAGAACGGCTGAACCGATTTTTATGATCTTTGATTTGTTGGATTTGTCTCCGTCCCGATTAACAGAATAACTCGGAAAAAATCACGGGAAAAAAAATAATGATGAAGAAAATTAATTTTTTCATATATTTTGTATGGAACGGCTTTTCAAATAATGTGCGTTGGTCGACATAATTTGAATAAATTCGACTGTCAATGGTGTAGTGTGCGGAACATTTCGTGCTTAGTCAACAGCTCAATTTCATTTTTTGATCTTAGAGTAGGTACCTATTTATTTTAACTTTAAAAAAGCTTGATTTATTTCAGCTAATAAATTAAACACAACATTTATTGATTCTGAGGCGGTACGAAGTTTGCCGGGTCAGCTAGTACAATATATAAATGACTACTACTATAGAATATGTTTTATTTCACGTGTTCATTTGTTAGTTAATTTTTATTCACTTGCTACCGATTGAAGTACTCGTACTTGTTACAGAAAAAAAACCTTCTTGTTTGAATTTTCATACTAAAAAAACTAAATGTCCGTTTACTAAAATACATCGACTTTCAAATGTAAAAATTTGTTTTACTGAAGTTTTAACCTTCCTTCCCAGTGAACGGAATGAACCGCGCTACCGATTCTGATTTTTGAAACCGACATTATCAAGTACTTTAAAATATTTTAATTTCAGAAAAATGCCTATAAGTCCGTGTGTTTGTGAGTGTGAAAGTTGATAAATTCCATTGTCATCGACGATGAATCCATTGACCAAGTTTCAGCTCAGTCGGATGCCAGGAAATGGTTTTATTTTAATGATGTATAATATGCTTATCAATTAAGTATGCTTATAGGTGAGGTTGTGTCACGCAGAAAATGAATCAAATCTGAAAGTTGTACGAGTTGTGTTTAATGATCTGAAAGTAACCAAATTATTCTAATTTCCACGTTTTTCTCCATTGTTCCTACTTGTGGCGTCTGTGGTGGCATCATAGATAGTTCCGCTGGGAGAGAGTTTGGGAGGAGAATTCCTGTGTGGTCTCCACAAAAGACAAATATAAAGAACTTTGAAAGGTACTCGTAGATATTCTAATTTACCCCACCAACTTCAGAATGACTCCTCGGCCACTCAGCACTTGAACACTTTATGCATAAAATTACGGAACACATCTATACACTACCTGTGGGCGAAAAGGCAATTTATCCACTCTCTTCAGCCAGAACAAAGAGGTGTTTATTTCACGTCTCTCTACAGTGTTTGTTGATAAATTATTAATGAATAAGTATTTCTCTACGAGCAAACAACAACTCCGTCCTATGTCCACTCAGTTATATATATACAAGAAGACATGCTGTATCTAGAAATTAAAATGCCCTTTTCTCCGATGGTTAACACCATCTGTCTTGAACCAGAAGGACTACGTTGTGAGACAAAATTGGGTATAACACGGTCAGACGGTGGAAGACGTAGTTAGGAAAGGAATCTAGCCATAAAACCAATTGAGTCAGCTTTTTATAATGGTGATATCATTAACTCCAAAACTATAAACAAATCCATGAAATAATATAAAAACCTATTCGACCTAAGCCAAATATAATGAAATAACGGTGTTCCACAAGGTCATTAAGTGGTACCTACCTTATTCGTTTTATTTATTATTGTTTCCCACGTGTTACAAAGTGCATCAAGATTACTAATGTGCTTTGTGCAGCCATATAATTATTGTTTATATTTCTTATAACAGAATACAAACATAATGGTAATAAAGCGGTGTGTTAATTGATTTACTCACATGCCACAAATATCTACATAATATTTGTGTTTATAATATAAAACCATCCCGATAACAACGCTTGCATGTTTTATCTCTTAGTGAGTTGTAATAATTCATACAAATAATATATTCTCGTCTTTGACTATTTCAGCCAAATCAAACTGTTAAAGATTTTTTTTTATATTTATAAGATAATCAAATATAATAATATACATTTTTTATTAGACACAGAAAAATAAAAGGTAACGGTAGCAACTGGGACTCGAACCTCTCTCCTTACCGGGACAAACGCCATTCCAATTAGGCCACAGCCACTAATTATTTAAACGTCGTTTTGTCAATCACATATTTCAAATTTTTGAATGAACAATATTTAATATCTTCGACTAAGAGAGTTCTGGGTTTGAGTCCAAGTTGCGACCGTTATGTTTTATTTTTCTGTGACTTGTTGTTTTTCATATTTTCGTTTAGATTATTGGTGTTATTTTCTTCCTCAATGATATATTACATAATAATAATATACAATCACAACACGCCAATAGCATACATACATATATTGTGTTCAATAAAAATCTTATTACTTACTTTTTTTCCTTTATTAACTATTGGATTCACTTAATCTATTGACTTATTCTTCCTTATTTATATATAGACTTTCACTTTCAGTTATTCTCTTTTCTCTATTTGGTTCATAACTATAATATTTGGAACTCTTCATTCACACGTTTTATAATTATTTTTATTATTATTAACATGATACATTTTTAAAGGATATATAAGTGTAGTGATGATGATAAATAAAAAATTACAATCAATGGTTAAATCAATAGAATAGTACGTAAATGGGAGTATAAGCATTATATAGTAAACAAGTATAAATTAATAGTCACTGCAATATTTTCATATATATACCTAGGTAGGTATATAATGATTATAACAAAATTATTAGAAAATTTTCCATTTCCTTAGAATGTGAATTTCAACTAGTATTAAAAGTGTCTCAGTTCTCAAAAGGGAATCAATTTCTAATAGCCATTTCCTTAGATTGTATTTGCCTTTGGCAATATAAATGATGTTATTTTGATTGTCATTGGTAGTTTATTAAATATTTGGGTACAAATTTCGACTACCATAATACGGGCATGTGCCTAGTGTGGTAGTCGAAAAGCATGTAAAAAACTGTACACAAATATTTCATGAATAAAGAAAATATATATCTATATATATGTATATATATATAGTTTAGGGTTCTTTCACCGTATGTATAGGTACATTACGGAACCACCAATCCTTCATTTTAAGTGAATTTGGTTTTATGTTTATGGTAAATTCTTTCCATATACAAGGAATCAAACAATTATTGTAGATCATGTTGACTTACTATATTATAATCATCTTGTTCAAATTAACTGATTCCATTGCAACCATGCATTCTTCCTACGACTATCAACTTAAATCCTCACTTTAAACCATCTTCATCGTTGATTAGTTGTCTTCCATTGCATGAAATTTGACGAAACGGCAAACTACGTTTTGCTGCAGTGCACCAGTAACAAATAACGCACAGCACTTTAGGCTGAGTCTACTTTATTTCAACGATAAGTCTTTAAGGATTCCTCACAGTTGTTGCGACTCGAATGCTTCATGGCTGTAGTTTGTAGCTCGTCAGCACTGCTCATTTATGTCAATTGTTTGCTTTCGTCAACATCAACATTGCAATAATTGCATGCGGAATGCCCGACGTTCATCTGACGGCACCTTGTTTGTACATAAAGTTTAGCCATTGCACGTGCCTTTACGTGGGCGCTAATTGATCTACACAGCTTCACTTCGTTTTACGCAGATCTTGCAAAGACCACTGGGAGAAATGTATTAGCAGCAAATTTTGTGTGTTTTTTGTTGTAATATTTTATTTTATTTAGGTAACTACAGTTAGTGTGACCTATTGGATCGAGCTGATGCGTCCATTCTTTGGAGTTTTTGTCCTTTTTTTATAAACTTTGTTGCAGAACAGTTTCTAAACGCTTGTTTAGGTAAAATTTGTTATCGAGTACCTATCTACATCATCGTAATGTACTATCTTTCTACGATCTAATAATTGTAAACCTCCTTTCATATGATAAGATATTCCAAAAAAACTACTTCACCTACGATATTTCCAACTAATATTCCCGAAAGTTCACTGATTCAGAACAGCAGGAACTGCGATTTAAAAAAAAAGAAAAACTTTAATAGATGATAAGTTTTTTATAAAAATATAAGTAGGTACCTACGGCGCGAATGTCCCAACTGCTCCCAACCGTCTGTAGTCAGTGAGAATATGGCGATCCAAATTGGGTCATGTTGTGAGGCTGAAGATATTGGGAAAAGAAAGAAGATTGGAGAGGAGGGTGTTGAAATATCTGGTTAATAGAATCTGTTCACCAAATACGACTAAGGTTTCAATTTCGAATTGTGGTTTTCACCAAGGTGATACTGAAAGCATCATTTTTAATTAATTAATAAATATCATTTTTAATTAATAAATTGCGAGATACTAACTCTCAAATTAATATGTTACCTAATTTAAAATGATTCGTAGCCAAGGAATTTGAGACATTTTTTTTTAAATGAACTTGGGATTATCCTTCTCACCTTGACGTCATAAATTAAAAAGTTTTACTAATTCGTTTTGAAACTAAGATTTGAAGTTATTTTCCTTATAGTTATATCACAAAGCCAGTAATCATTTTTTGTCAATTTGCAGCGTTTTCCAAAAATAGTTCCCCCGGCAATAGTGCTTCCTTAAATTATTATTGAAAAGAACAATACACCAAAGGGCGCCATTAAAATATTGAGGAATCATTGAATGAAACAATGGCGAAATTTAACGATCTGGAAGAAAAGTTCCAATGAAAATGGTTTCGAAAATGAGATATAAAAGACCTTTAAAAAAAACATCAGCCCACCATTGAAACAATTATTTAAGTGGGAGACGACTTTTTCACTGAAACGGAAATTAAAATTCAGAAACGAAAAAAAACTGAAATCGATCTGTTTTATATTATTGTGTAGGAAGATGGCGTTTGGACCCGCCGATTGGCGACACAATGGGATAGTAGACGTCAATCGGATGTACAATAATAAATGGCCATTGTTTCGGGGGTATCAGCGATCGCCGTCCGTGGCGCCACTGTGCGGTGACAATCCGCGGCGTGACTTTATGCGCATCCAAGGTCTGGAATTCTCGCCCTTTACCTTCTACTTTATACCTTACACTCGACCAACAAAAACCAGCCAAAAACCACCAAACAAAAAGAAACAAACCATCCAATAAACACTAAAGAAGCCCTCATTCACTTAAATTTAACCTTTCCGTTACCTTGTACTGTTTTAACCGCCGATTTCTATGGTGTCAAGGGCGCCAGTCACAGCTTTTGGGAAAACTTTTAGTGCTTTTTTTGCTACGAAATAAAAACATGCTGACAAGGGACTTTGCTTTGTTAAGGGGCCAATAAAACTGTTCTGTTTTAGGGTTTAATTGAAAGAGTCTAATATTAATGATTTAAAGTATTGTATCTTGGATCGCAAAGAAATATGGAGAAGCATTATAAAATTATTAATGTCGATAACTCTTTTGAAATCATTACGGAGCAATATTTCATTACTGATATTAAGGATACCATACTTAAATTAAGCAAAAAATAATCCATTAATGTTACCTAAGTGCAGTAAATTTAAAATAATTAACTAATATTCAATTACTAAGAAAAACTATCTTTTCATAACTTTTGAAGGATATTCCCATCAATGAATTTAATTAATAGTTAATTAACTAATAATTAACCGACAAATAGAAGTTAATTATTATTAACAATATGATGCTTTTACCACCTTTTATTCACGTTGTTTTAACATGTAGTTGTTGTGTGAAAAAGTACTTCAGAAAAATAATTAAAGATTAAGGTAAGGGTTAAAAAAATCCTACATAGTTTTAAATTCTGAACAAGTGCAATTTCACGGTCGTGTCTCGGGAGCTATTCTCTTCCTATAAACTATTATATTCAGTGCTACGCTTTTGTAATGTATACCCGCTTCAGTTATGCGACGGAAATATTGATTATATCTCAAGTTTGTTCCACTTGATCGTGGCAGCTTTAGCGAGATAGAATAAAACGAGATGCGAGAGAGTACCCGAGCCGGAGCCGGAGCCGGAGCCCGAGCCCGAGCTAATGAGGTGAAAGCGACACAGACCTTTATATTTCCTTGGCATTACTTCTTCTGAAAGAGAGTCGCCCATTGTGTATTCTAATCGGTAATCCATCAGCGCTCCTCCATTCACAAGCGACATGTAAGTTTTTTTTACCCAAATAACTGTTCCCACGGACCGTGGAGCGATTTTATTAACCTTATTGCTTAGATTGTCGTGAAGTTTGATCAAAATATCGCACGGTTCCGAGCGATCGTCAGGCGGTTTTAATTTGTACAAAAACTCCGTCGCGGCCCTCGGATAAGATACCAAAAAAGTCTACAAAACCAGGAGGAAACTGCTGTCGGCTTCCGGAGATCAAAAAGGGCGCATCTTTGGGGAATTTTAAGTATTGGCGTTTCAACCTTGCGGCGACCTGCATAGATGCAAGGACTTAATGTGTGTCGAGATTAAGATCAATATGTTTATGTACATTTCTTTGTTTATGTACTGATCCCTGATCCCGCATCGGAAATTGAATCTAACAGCACTTTTATATGCCCAGTTATCGCTTGATGTCTTTTCTTTTCTGTTGTTTTTTGGGTATCGGTCCCCTTTGGTTATCTGTGAATAAGATCTGATGTTTTAGTAAAAGGAAGAGTTGGCCGTAAATGAGAGTTATTGGCCTTTACACCGAGGATGTTACTAACTATTCCTTGTCCACTACTTTGAGAACGCCGGCCTCCGCATTGGGAAATATTTGTTCGGTCCATATTTGATTGCCATCATGGCGTTTAACTTCAATCTAATTTCTTTTTATGGGAGTTATTTGAATTTAACAGGAGTCAACTATTGTAGGCGTTTACCATTCGGTGGCTTTCAAAAAATCATCCCAACTGGTACGGAAATATTTAGAATTTTCCGTTCTTACGTTTCTCCTTTGACTTCGCCGAGAAATTCAATAATCTGGTGAATTAAACGAAACTCCGAAAACCATACACATATATTTCGTTTCTATTGCTGTAAACATAGCGTCGTAAAATTTTGATTGGAGAAAAATTAACATAGCGCGACAGCTGTTGGGTAATTTATTCAGACAAGCACGGAATATTGATGATTGGCAAAAAAAGTTTTTAAAAATCATGTTTTGTTTAAATATCTGATAATTGAAAAAAATATACCTGTTGAAGTTTCATTTTTGTTATTACTTTTGTTTCTTTTGCACTTATGACATATAGTTATTAGTAACACTGTTACTACGTTGCACAATAAAATAAAGTCTATCTAATAACTTTTATTGTGTTAATATCAAAGCAGTTTTTGAAGTAAAACTTCTTTACGCACGCTTGACTTGGGGGGTTAGCTAGCGAATGCGTGACGAGAGCGTTACGAAAAGTGTAGTCGGGCGAGGCGAACGGGCTGTATTACACTGTAAGGGCAAGAGAGAGCAGAGCGCACTTTTCTTTCTCTCTAGAAGTTTTACTTCAGTCGTGTGGTCTAAAGCACACTCGTTTTTTTTTCTAGTTTGTCTTTTATTATCTGCAACAACAAACTATTTTATTTCACAAATTGCTCACCATTTACTTAGTGTTTATTTGAGATACGAACGTGATCATGTTTATTTCCATATTTCTATTAAGGCCCATTAACCAGCGACCGAGAGTTCAAATTTCATCTTGCGATCGTGCCCTTACAAATGTACGAGGCGGTTCCGATGAGAAAGATTGATTGTTCTCCGTACCCAAAAGTTTAACTAATAACTCAATATTGACTTTATTTCATCTAAAATTTGTTTTAATATATACCTTCATTTAAGTAAGCAATAAAAATTCTCAACCGCGTGATGATACATTTTTTTTCATAAGTATTTATGATATTTCAATTATATCTAAGAAAAATTAGTTTGTGAAAAAATGAACTCCAATACAAATCTTCCCTATAATAACCCTTGGATTATCATCATATATGTAACTACAACACAGGTATATATTGGTACATAGATATATTTTTTAAACATTGTTTGACGTTAAATTTTAACTTTTTCTTCATTCATCCTAATACACATCTGCAATCCTTCTTCCCTTTTGCACCGAAGTGGGAGATATGGATTTTTATGTCCATCACTTCTGGACACACAGACCCCTGATTTCTACCCACCGCTCCATACCCTTTTCTTTCCCAGAACTTCTTCTCCATCCATAGTAGATTCTCCACACAGCATTGCTGAAACAGGCTCTGAGTGATATTATTTTAATAACTCAGGTACGGGGCTGTATTTTTTTTACACAATTGTACTGAAAAAAAGATATGTACAAAAAACCAAACCAAGTCGTGCAATTTACCTGTTTTTATAAACTTTTACACATTTTTACGACGGCATATCTCGATATGTATTAGAGATTCAAAATGGCGGCGAAAGCTCAAGTGCCCCAAGGTTGAAAACTCAGATTTTACATCAGGAGATGCGTTTATAAAACATTAAAAAAAATTGGGACTACCGGAATAATTCCGTTCGCGGATCGCTAATTGCATTGGCCTATCAGCATTCGGCCAATATCTTGCAAATTTGAAATGCTTTAAAAGACAAAACAATAATTGTTCAGGAAAGCAAACAAAAATTTATTTTTCTTAAAAAAAAAATTTTTCCCTATTTTTAGAGACCTATAATTATCAATTTTTAATACAAAATGACATAAGATAAGTCTTTCGGAACACTATATTTTTTAAAGTTTATTATATTTTATAATATTTTTTTTATAGATTCATTAAATCTAGGTACACACTGGGTCGACGTACGTACGGAAATGTTTCAGAATCGTGTGTCTGATGAGATTCTAAAGCATATATTTCCATAGAAAATGTATGGTTGCTAAGAAGTCCAGATATCGTAATGAGCGGTGTAGCGTACGTACGTCGATCCAGTATGTACTTACCTTTATAATAGTGCTTAATTTTTTAGAAGATAAAAAAATCTTCAATGCACATAGTAAATGTGATATATATTATGTGATACATATTTCGACGACAAATAGAAAGAGAGAAAAGGCGGAGAAAAATGATATTCAACACACTTTTGGATACGGTGTCATTTGCATCAGTCCATGATCGATATGGTCCTTCCTCTGCCATAATAGTAATAATAATGATATTATAGCGCTGTGAAAAATCTTCTTGAGTGGTCGTGCGACACTGATAAACCTAGAAAAAGATTGGTTTCACAAAGTTGCAAACTGTCAACCTCGAAAACTTTAACTATACCATATTACATAACCTGCTTTTACCCTTCAGCCAATGTAGTCGTCAGCCTTCACACCTATCGTGAACATCCACCAGCTCAGAGCAATCACTGTTTGCAATAATTATGCACAGTAACCTCGTTTTCTCCATTTCCACGCCAACACCATATTTGCGCAGATAAAATGAATCAAATATGCATAATAAATATATTATTGAAGCAATTATCTTTGTAAGCAACCATATAAGGATTGTTAACAGCTTGTCAGCTTGTATTTACAGTAGTCTGTTAGTATACATATTAATGCACCTACGTGAAAGAGTAATAGCGTTAATTAAATATTCAATTACCTCGTACATAAAATTAATGTTGCCAGCGATTAACTTCGAATCAAGAAAGGTTTAATAACCAGAATCCAATCGTATAAAGCTCAATAATTATCCATTCAAGTATGATGAGCGGAATCTTTAACTGTCTAACCGAACCGTGTCGATATCCATCACAAGTATTAAGGCTTGTCGCAAAAAGTATTATCAAACTCTAAGATTTTCCAATTGAAGCAGTTCTGATGTTTTGTTCCTTTTGAAGCGTAGGCCAGAGCTTCTTACCAATTTAGTAATGATTTTGTCTTCGGTGAATTTTACATAATGGTACCAGGGCGAAGATTTGTTGCGGAGGAGTAAAAAAGGGATTATTAATTTCAAATAGATTGACGGAAATAATGTGTTTAAATAATTTGACTAATGATTTAGATCATTTCGATATAATAACTTACCAGTAATTAAAAAATAGTTTTGACAATAGTTTTGATTTCAAAGTCGTCGTATTTTTTTTTTTGAGAATTATGAGAGACTTTTAAACAGTTATGGCTCTATGACATCAATTAGACCTTTGATTGCTATTTTCTAGGTCCAGTGGCGGTTTTCTCTAAAGTGCGTTTGTGCGGCGAACCCCCATTAAAAATATGAGAAAACAAAACAAACTTGTTGTATAATAATATAAGCACACTATAGATAGCTCGACAATTAAATTGCACCTTTAAAACCGTGATACATATTCCCATTTTGTGCGCGTAATAATCCGCACATAATCGTCCATACAAAAAAAAATCATAGCCGATACCAATCCCTGTGACGGTGAAACGAAGAAAACTAAGCAATATTAACCCAGCTCGGTGCGGCGATCACGAGTCAAGATGTCATGTGACCTCATGAAATTCACAATCAAAAATATATGATTGTGAATTTAATTTTCGCGAATAATGTCACAGAATATGGCTGCCTACAATTCCTATTAAAAGAACAGAAACACTAACCTTTGATTGTAGTTCTCTGCTAGTGTAGGAGGTCTCCCTTTTTATCCCAAAATTGAGGTACATGACATCAGCCAATTCTTGATATTAATTGTTCAGCAAATGTTCCGAAATCAATAATTACACTTCGGAAATAAATCCACAATCCAAAAAGTATGTATGCTCCAATCCAGCAAAAATGAAGAGAGTTTTTTCATAATAACAATCGACAGTTTCCAAGACGACAGTTTCCAAAAGAGAATTTTCATTACTACAGTACACTATATTAGTGTTTCTATTATTAACAAGAACTGTCAAACAACCATTAATGTAAAATAAAAATATTTTAATTAATTAATAAGAACAAATAAAACAAACATATTATAATGCCTAACCACATTTTATACAGATATTTTTTGTTTACAGTGATAGGCAAAATAAATGTATACTTGGATATTAAATATATGCACAACGATATTTTAATAATATGACAAGCAAAAAGTACGTCAGGGATAAGCTGCAATACAGGCCTGAATACATTATGACCCAGTCAACAATAGTTTCTAACTTGGAAGTACCTGTTCTAAGAAACTATGAATGAAATCTTGTTGTTTGGTATACAATATCAAAATATAAAGATTTTTATTTATTAGAATAGAATAAAGATACAACTAGGCGCTAGTTATAAAGAATCATAAATTCTTATCTTTATCATAAATTTATGAACCATTTTTGGACCGTTTATAGAACAACGATATTATAGGATTTTAAAACACCATCCTCCCAATTTTCGGTTCAGTGCAGTAAGGTTGTCCAGGTGATCTCGAATTGTTAAAAAATGCAACAATTTATTTTAGCGGGCCTGTTGCTGTGAAATGCCGTATAAAAATTATTTAATATTTTAAACAAACCAATATTTCAGTTGACATATTGTTAATTGGAAATGATTTTTCAAAAGAACTCATAATATTAGTCGATATACAAAATCGGTGTATATCACTGTATGACACGATTAATTATAAAACAAATTCAGCAACTAATTCACTAATTATTCGTGCTCTTCACAAGTTTTTCTTCTTATTCAATAATATTTGCCTAAACTCTAACATTAACGTTTTCTCCGATTCACTGCTCAAATTTAAAAAGAGCATCAATGATATAAACTTGTTTATGTGCATACATAACCCTTCACAGATCACCACTTCTCACACATACAAACATACTCACACTTACACACACACACACACACACCTATACACAACGCCATCACCCGTTAATTACTAAATATACATACAACAAATAAGACATTACAAGGAAACTTATCATAGGTACCCACCATGAATATTAATTAATATCTGTAAACTGTTTCATCACTGTGCATCTAATCACACACGCATGCATGAATACATATAAAACAAGAATTAAAATATGTGTTAAATCTGTATTCCTCATCTTTTCTCTTTTATACTTTTTATACTCTTTATCTTCTCTCTTTTGTATTTTATACTTTCTGTTATAGTTTTTTCAACTTCATTATATTTTTTTCTTCTACAACTTTTCAAATTTTCAAGCATGTTTATATACTTAATCCATATATGTTTACACTAGACTTCATAAAGTAACCAATTAAACTTATATATAATTGGTCACCATAAAACAGGCAGCTGCCTAGTATGGTGATTTAATATGTCATTTATATGTAAATGTTTTAATGTATTTCATGTATTTTATAAATAAAATAAATAAATAAACTGTAACCAATGTACTGTTTGTTTCTATAATCTTAAATAAATAAAAAAAACAATTTTCGCGCGGTTGAAGTACATTTCTCACTTATTTTTACTGAAAATCGTGCACCAATCTCCCTTATTCATCGTAAAAAGTAATACAAATCAATAAGTTCAACTTATATATTTAGTTAAATCATATAATTATCAACAAAACATATCGAAAACCTGTTCAACTTACCTTATACATTGGTAAACAAAAATAAACGGATGAAGTCTGACGTTTGAGTTTGCTTTGACGATTTGTAATTCGCTGACAAGCATCGAACTCATTGTTGCCATACATATGACGTTAATATGATGAAATATAAGTCAAACGTCATTTCCGATTTAAAGTGTTACTTCCTTCTAAAATAGATCTGAGTTTATCTGAGATCTGTTTTACTTCAAGAAAAAAATTGGCATTTCGATTTCGGGGAATTTTCCGAAATGTTCGCTTTAGTAGTGTTCCTGAGGCCGCCCATTCTCTCGATATATCAACATTAATTTGCATAAGTTAATCCGAATATGCTAAACAGAACTGCTTGAGGAGACCCTCCGATAGCTCTGTAAAGGTGCAAGAAAAACACAAAACACACGACTCTTAATGGTCGACTGTCACCGGCTCGAAATCCGCAAAGTTGTGGAGCCTTAAGTAATTAAAACTTTTATACTTAGATTCTTGCTTTATCAATAATTTATTTACGTGTTAAAACTTGAACGGCTATCTGTGAATCTGCCCTACCTACCTTCCTGTCAACCTAACACTTACATAATTTATGCTGATCTACGGAAGTCGACCCAAATTAGTTAATAAGTAATTTTTATAAGAACAACTCTCTTTTTTATATCCGTTGAAGGTTATTTTCATCAATGTAAAACTTCATTGAAGATAACACCAACAATTTAAGAGAAAATATGGAGAAAAAAAAACAAGAAACAGAAAAAAAAAGTTAAAAAATAGAGTTTTTCTAATAAAAATTGAGTATTCATTTAGACTTTAACAAAAAAGTCAATTGGTTTTCCATATACGTAAAATCGAATATATTTATCCGAGACACTATCCAGGTTACAGACCCGTTCTTAGAACACTTGTTTCCAATGAAAGGGGTAGCTTCCCAATTGCTCCCGTCTGGAGCCAGTGAGACTATGGCATCCCTGATTGGGGTATTTTGTGAGGCTGAAGGTAGCGGGGAGGGGAAGGAGACAAGGAAGAGGAAGGTGGGAAGTACTTGGCTATTCAGATCTGGTCACCAAATACGGCTAAAGCTATTTAAAGCAACGTTTCAATTCTGAATGGCGGTCTTACTGAGAATATATTCCACTCTGGAACGTGCCGCAAATATACTATATATTATTTTTAATTAATATAACACAAATTAGTCAAATAAATTTTATTTACGCACGTTGGGTTCGAAACCGTGACCTTCGGATTGGAAGTCCAGAGAGACCACGCCAGCAGTTAAAATATGGAGTAAAAAAATAGTCGAAGATAATATTGTTAATTCTGAAATATGAGATTGACATATATGACGTTTAAATAATTGGTGGCAGTGGCCTAATTGGAATGGCGTTTGTCCCGGTAAGACGATAGGTTCTAGGTTTGAGTCCCAGTTGCAAACGTTATCTGTGTTCACAACGTTAACTGCTAGTTTTCAGTAGTGTGGTTTATTCGAATGCAACGATAAATTTTAAAAGTCAGTGTACCCCTCAAGACAAGCGTGCGTAAAGAAGTATTTACTTCAAGAAAACTAAACTCTTGGTTAAATACATATTAGATTAGATTACGGGATGTTTGTAAAAAAAAAAATTCGTCACTTGACTTTTCAGATGGTTGTTTAACTGCCACTTTGTTGAGTTGTCGTGGAACCGTTTTAATCATCGTTACGAAATTGTTACATTAAAATAACGCTAAAAGCTAACGTTAACGTTACAACTTCATCACTCCTTTGAAAGGTCATTTAAAGTAATGATAAAACCAAAATCTTGGTTAGATACGTGTTAGGTTAAATTCGTTTGTAAAAAAAAAAATTTCGTCACTAAAGACGTCATATTTTAAGATGGTTGTTGAAATGTCACTGTGTTGAGTTGTCGTGGAACTGTTGTAACATCGAATTTGTTACATTAAAACACTTTTCTTAATAATTTTTCATAAGAACTCCATCAAAAGAAGTTTTTTAAAAATTTAATATGTTCAGCATTATAAAACTGTATTCAAAAAATGCACTACTCAAATTTAAAGAAAAATATGCATACCTTGCTGACCAACACACCTATACTACAAGGACAAAATCTTCAAAACTACTAAACATTCCAAAATTAAATACAGCTTTATTTCCATGCTACAAAATTATATAATGCCCTTCCGATTGAAATTAAAAATACCATGGATATACAAAAGTTTAAAAAGGACATCAAATTATGGCTAACTAAACATGAAGATGAGGAACTAATTAAAATTATTAAATAACCCAAATGCAACCTACAGATAATGAACATAAACATTTTTTAAAACAACGCAACATAATAAACATGAACACTTTTTGCTTTATTTATTATATTTCGTGAAAAGCAACAAAAACAAACAACATTGATGAGGAAATCATGATCAACACCATACGACAACCTGCAGTCCACCTCGGAACAGGAATACCTAGTGAGGAGGACTGAGGATAAAATATTTCACTTTGTATTCTCAATCTATTTAATATTGTATTTTAATTTTAATTTGTATTGTTATTAAATAAAAAAAATAAAAAAATTATCATTATAAATTTTGTAATCACCTATTTCAATTTTAACCTAAGTAAGTGTTGTATATATTATATAGATTTGTTATATAATATATATATATAGATTTGTTATCATTTAATTGGTAATAATTATTGCTTTGTGATTTTTGAAGTAAATACTTTTTAACGCACGCTTGACTTGGGGGTAAGCTGGCGAATGTGTATGTGAATGTGTGTGAAATGCGTTGCGAGGCGAACGGGCTCACTGTAGAAGCAAGAGAGATCAGTGCGCGAGCACATTTTCTTTCTCTCTTCCGAATTTCTCTCTCCAGTATTTTGAAATACCAGTGACGCGCCAAATGCGGTGGGAGGCGCACGGCTTGATCGGGCGAGGCGAATGATAATAAATTTAAATAAATATTTGTAAAAAATTAATACATGTATATACATGTATCTATATATTTTATAAATATAAACATATGGACATACATATAGATGGAGCTAAAGTAGTATTTACTTCAGTCGTGAGGTCTAAAGCACACTCGTATTTTTTTTATCGCCATTACCTTTTTTCACCCCAAATCAGAATTTTGAAACTTTTTGATGAAATTTTGCACACTTGACATTAAAATAAGAGTTAAATTACCATCTACATCTGATTTCTAAAAAATCTGCGTGAAGCCCGAAGGACGTGGGAGAACTTCAATAATTCTTGTATTAGTGAGGTTTTCCCATGTAGTGGTATAAATAATATCACAATACTCATTATTAACTTCAAATCATTAAAATATTTTGTTGTAGCAATAAATAATAATACTGACAAAACACGTTACATTACCCACCCACTCAAGAAATCCGCAAATAAATTTTAATATATTTTTAAGCACAAGACATAATGATAAAAACTTTAAAAATGTATAAAGTTACCCATGTAAATAAGTTTGTGTTTTTTTTGCCACACGTCATTTCGATTTCAAGTGTGGTCCCGTAGCCAGGGCCCGCGTCCGGTAAAGTCCGGTCCAGGGCCGGTTAGGGCCGGTTCTGCCAGCCGTTGAATTGGTACGGCACCACTGCGAGTGGCTAATGAGCCAATACGGCGGAGGCTTATCTTCATCTGGGTTTCCTGCATTGCTATGCACTGTTTATTTAGGGCGTGGAAAATAAAAAAATATATAATAATTCATAATACAAATAATAATAAAAATATCGTATTATACAATGAATAAATCCATCAAAACCCATTTATTGAATAACCAACACCTCTGCCATAGATACGTTTTTAGATTTTCACGGCCAAAAGCATTTTCGTTGTTTGTTTTTGGGGTGTTATGCCGTGTTGTGCTACCTCCTTCTTTAGCCGACGTTTCGGACAGCGTTGCAGTGTCCATCATCAGGGCAGATCCGGCAGATCCGTCAATGTGATATTCATAGTAATGAAGCTAACGGCACGGTATCGCTTCCAACTAAATAAGCACACACTTAACACTACAAATTCACATCGACGGATCTGCCGGATCTTCCCTGATGATGGACACTGCAACGCTGTCCGAAACGTCGGCTAAAGAAGGAGGTAGCACAACACGGCATAACACCCCAAAAACAAACAACGAAAAAAAAACCTCTGCCATAGGTCACCTCAAGTGTTTCGCTACCTTTGGTGACTTAGCAAGGGTGCCCGGATGGATGGTTGAGGTTTGTCCAGGATTCGTCGGCGAATGTGTCTGTTCACCAACTGCCTGGCAGGCCGGATCGAGAGAGACTGGTTTTTTACCTCTCCAGCCGGACTCTCTTTTGGATCATTGCCTTGCATCGCAGAGGGAGAGATGGAAATTCCTGGATACAGACGCCTCCTAGATTTCTACCCACCCCCCATACCTTTTTATAAGAAAAACCTGTATTGAAACAATGATGATACCAGGTTTTGCCAAAATATATCGGTTTCATTATATTGACGGCTGGCGTTGTCGAAGGGTAAGGCTCTCGACTCCCAAACCGAAGGTCGTGGGTTCGAACCAAATTTTATTTGATTAATTTGTGTTATTTCACAATTAATTATTTAATAATAATATACAGGGTGTTAAGGTACGTACTTGACTTACTTTTACCATTTATTTATTTATTTATTTACATTTGAATACATTTAAAGCCAAAATAACAGAAATAATATTACATAATAAGAGAATATATTTAAAATGAATTTGCAATCAAGCATGTTCAATACTTAGTCCAACTTCTGAAATTAAATATCTTGGTATATATATAGATCAACATTTTAAATGGAAAAAACAAATTTGTGAACTTGTCAAAAGAATTCGAAAATGTATTTATATATTTATAAGACTAAGAAATATTCTTAGATTAGAAAACTTAAAAAGAGTGTACTATGCAATTGTTCAATCTATATTACAATATGGTATTATTGGTTGGGGAGGAACTTATAATAATATTTTAAATCCACTCAAAATTGTTCAAAGATTGATAATTAAAGTAATTTTGAAAAAACCATCCAAATTTTCTACTGAAATTCTCTTTTCAATATTCAATGTACCTACAATAGACAAAATATATAAAAAATATTCAATTCTACAAATTTACAAAGAAGTACAGTTAAATAACTTACCATTCCATTCATCAGCAAGATATCAGAATACTATCAAAATCCCTAAATTTAGTACAAAGCACACACAAAATACTTATCTCTATGTAGGTATAACATATTTTAACAAACTACCATTATATCTGAAAGTTATCGAAAATATTCAGGAATTTCAGCAAAAATTAAAAAAATACCTAAAACAACTATAAGAGTCTATATCTCACTATTATTATTATTTCTTTCATCCTTTATTGATAAATCTTGCAATTTCTTAATTATGCCTTGTTTTTTACCATATTGTATAATGTATTTACTTTCACACATGATATTGTATAATTGAAATATAATTGAACTAAAATTCCCTCACCAAACACAAGAGCCTTGTCTCTTTATGGTGAGGAAAAGCTATTCTTATCGACTATTTTACCACTGTATAAAATGTAAAAATTGTGTATTTTATTGTAATAAAAACCTTTAAAAAAAAAAAATATGAATACAAATGTTATTACGTTGTTTTAGGTCGATATTAGTTTCTAGCTAGGCAGATTGCCTGTTCTAAGGAACCAAAGTGTGTAAAGTGCCAAATGCAATTTAAATAAAATTTAAATTATTATATATTTATTACCATTGATTCCTGACATTATTTGGAGTAAAAAATGTAAATAAAATTAGGTCTCCGGTGACATTTTTGGTATTTTTTTTTCCTACAAAAACATTAAAAATAGTAGGTGTTGGACAGTTGGGGGCGGGATAATTGGCGGGATAATTGGCGGGATAATTGGATTACTCGACTGTGTGGCCAGTGACGTCATGTGGAAGAATTTTTTGTTTGATTTTGAAGAAAAAAAATGTTGAAAAAAAAAGCATAAAAAAAGCCACCGGAGACCAAAATTTCATGTACATTTTTTACTCCAAATAATTTCAGGAATCACTGGTTAAAGTAGATCAAGTTCGTACCTTAACATCCTGTATCGTATATTTGCGACACCTTGAAAATAATTATTGTCATTAAGATAAGGATTTCGCTTTGAACAAATGGTTTAATGACTTATTTAAAATATAAATAATTGTTTAATAAATTATTAAACGGTTTATACTTAATTTAAGTATTTACTGATAAGTTTAATGATTTTCGAAGAAATGTTGGTTTTGAATAAGATAAAATTAGATACATATTTTTTGGATGCGAGGTATACTTTTTCGTTGTTTGTTTTTGGGGTGTTATGCCGTGTTGTGCTACCTCCTTCTTTAGCCGACGTTTCGGACAGCGTTGCAGTGTCCATCATCAGGGCAGATCCGGCAGATCCGTCGATGCTCTGCCCTGATGATGGACACTGCAACGCTGTCCGAAACGTCGGCTAAAGAAGGAGGTAGCACAACACGGCATAACACCCCAAAAACAAACAACGAAAATGCTTTTGGCCGTGAAAATCCAAAAAACGTATCCGCGAGGTATACTGTTTACAAAACTACTGGTTAGTTTTGATTTGAGTAGGTGCATAGAAAAGTTACCTAAGAAACTGGTCCACCCCTGACTGCCGCCGGGTTTCAGTTTTGTTTGGCGCTTGTTTTGGACTTGCACACTTTTTGTTCTGAGCTAAAGGTCATTATTCCGACACCCTCCGAGTGTTACCTTAACACCTCTGTTTTATCAATGGCGGAGTGTTTTAGGGAGACGACACGTTCCAAATATCTAGGGAATTTTTCAATTTAAAATTTATTTATATCATTCGTCAGTAAAAACGATTAATTCATTTTAAAATTACAAAGACATTCACATAATATAACATTCTCCACCACCTTCCTCTTCCCAATTTTCTTCCCCTCTCCAATTCCAATTCCGACTCCTTCCACTTCTGACTCTTGGCATGACCCGACTCAAGTATCTGATTCACTTGATCGAGCCATGTATTCTTCGGGCGACCTCGACTTCTTCTACCATTCACATTCACGTCATATATTCCATTTACACTCCTTTCTTCATTCATTTGCTCTACATGCCCAAACCATCTAAGTGTCATTTTTTTCAATGTTACTTATTACGTTCACATCAACCTTACATTCTTTTCGGATCTCCACATTTCTCACAAGATCATACATGTTTTTACCACACATACGCCTTAGGGATCTCACATCTACAGCATACAGTCTACTTTCTTTTTTCACTGCCAGTTCCATGCTTTACTGCCATACATTGAGGTGTTTTGTCACAAAAACGGCGCTATACAAGACATCCAATTATTATTATTATTATTAGGTACCACCACTCCTCTGTGGACTGCTATATTCGAGTGTTATTATTATAAATTGATGGTAAAGTATTACATACGAAAAAAATACGAATGTGCTTTAGACCACACGCTGAAGTAAATACTTATTTAGTAATCTAATATAATTTTCTTTCTGGCATCAAATAAAACCATTCCAATCATCAGTGTATAAGAATCTATATTGAAGATTCGTTTTTGATTGTTACTAATCATATTGACAAATCAGTCGTTTCAATGCTCTGAGTTCGCACACTCTAATCGAAAATTTGATTAATTTTATTATGAGAATTACGCTTAGAATTTGTTGATTTAATTCTTAATTAGATTGTGAGGCATGAACCTCAAAATGCCTCCGTAACGTTCGGAACGTCCGATATTACGCCTCTCGTAACGCTGTAATTTCCGTAACGCATTCGCCAGTTTACCCCTCAAGTAAAGTAATTACTTCAAAAACATTATATATACATAATATATAGTAAAACTGATATATTATGTACTTAGAATTTATAATGGTTGTTCTATCTAAATAAGTATTTTAATTTTACGGCTAATTTTTGAGTTCCCGCTGTCATTGGAGAAGAATATTTAGCTGTTACATGATTCTGAACTAATCCCATAAATAATCGGAATTATTAAGCCACGAGTACACGAAATAGTTGTAATTGTTGGTCACTTCAAAACCAGTTTCATTCAGAGAACGTATGTCTACCATTCCATAGTAATGATTACACGACACAACACAAAACATAAAGTTAAAATTTAACGACAAACTAGAAAACTTAATGGATGTGATAAAAATTTTCTCGCAAGCTTGGGTTGCTCCTAAAAACATAACAATTATATCCAAACACACTTTTCACCGAACCAGATATCTTTTTATATATTCAAAGTTGAATTTGGAAAAACAACTTATAAATTCGAACTTTTGTATCTATAGAAGTTCCGAAATACCAATATAATATACATGGTGTAAAAAGCAATGATCTCCTTTTTGAAAATGATTTTGCTACGAGCCAGTAACCAATCTAAACTACGTTTAACAATGCGGTAGGGCCGGTAGTTCAAAGGAGGAACTAACGAAACAATTTTTTGGTTCACTTTAGTGAATTTTTATAAATTATTTTATAAATATACATTTTTTAATAAACTTTTCCCGCAAGCTTAGTTGCTCCTAAAAATATAACAACTATATCCAAACACACTTTTCACCAAACCAGATATCTTTTTTTCGTATTCAAAGTTGAATTTGGGAAAACAATTTATAACTTCGTATTTTTGTATTTACATATGTTCCGAAATACCAATATAATATACATGGTGTAAAAAGCAATAATCTCCTTTGTTTAGTGATCAGAACATGCAACTTCAACAAGTCCTTCGAAAAGTCATGAAAAAATATGGTTAAGTAGATTAAGTTAGATTATGGGCTATTTATTTTTTTTTAACTTTTAATGACTTTTCAAAGGGATGCCACTTTATTGAGTTAGCGTGGAACCATTTTCTTTATAAACCCCAAAATCTACACTTCCGATTGCAAAATTAACCGTGCAAAACTCTAATGGTAGATTCAGACTGGGTCGACTTACGTATGCATCGCTACGCCTAACAATATCTGGGCTACTTAGCAACCATAGATTTTTAATGAAAATTTATGTTTTAGAATCACATTGGCCACACGCATCGCGACGTGCGATGTCTGTGGCCATTTTCATAGAAAATGTATAGGTTGCTAAGCATTGTTTGGCGTAGCGATGCGTACGTACGTCGTCCAGTGTGAATCTACCTTTACATTGTAATTTTAATGGTATTCATTTGGGCAAACTAGAAATCTTACAAATTAGAAAGAGCGTAAATCTGAATTAAAATATTATTAATAAATTACGACCTATTCTCCCCCTCCGCCTTCTCATTCCAGCCAATCCATTGACTGTGTCTATGACTATGTCTATTGTTGTAATTAGTTTAAAGTAAGCGCCTCCGCCCACTCAGGCAACTGAAAACTCTCAACTGCCAACTGTCTTTGTATGACAATGTGATGGCCCGCACACTTCACAATCACACAAAACCCCGTTGTCAATGGTAACGCAAGCGGTGACTTGCGACTTGCTTTGCTGGTCGCCCTGGGCGGCCATTGATAGTTGCCAGCTGTCAGCTGATTGTTCTTCATCTATGGTTAAACAAGCTTTTTGACCAATCAAGACAGAGAAAACAGCCGGTTTTAGTTGGTTTTCAGTTGCCTCAGTGGGCGGAGCGCCTAAGCCCTGACGAAGAAGCATTGCTTACGAAACATGTTGGTTTTTTAAACAATAAACTAAGTATTCTATTAATTTTGAAAATTAGTTTTGTTTTTTCCCCTCTGTACCCCAAAAGCCCAGCATGCATTCGTTGACCGTGTGGCGGTGTTGTGAGCACCCATGTCGGTGCAGCAGGCAGAGGATGTGTGGTGTTGGTAGGGAGGAGCAAAAAGAAGAGGCCATGCGCGCCCCGCACCCGCGCATCTGTCAGTCCCTTAATTGATAACGCCAGATTTTATCTCGTCACCTCCCAGTTCTTAATTGTGCATCAACACATTTCGAGAATCTTCCAAAAGAGACCGTGGTCCAGGGATTTAACGGCTGGTTGAATTTTTTCTGATGCATCGGAAGAAGTTTAGCGTTTTTTCAAACCTTTTCGCCAGCGTCGAGAGCTTGGTTATTTGACTTATTTCGGTCAGAATTTCTTTCCTGTGTAAATCAAAATGAAATTTAATTTAGGATATCGTAGTTTTAATCATATGAAAAAAATACGAGTGTGCTTTAGACCACAAGACTAAAGTAAATAATTATTTAGTAATCTAATTTAATTTTCTTTCTGGCATCGAATAAAACCATTACAATCATCAGTGTATAAGAATATATATTAAAGATTCGTTTGGATTGTTGAATCAGTCGTTTCGAATGGGATTGTTGATTTAATTCTTACAAAGTTTAAAATAAATGCCAGCACCCATTCCAAACGTCATTATTATGGATTTGAGCACTCTTGTTACGATTAGATTGTGAGGAATGAACCTCAAAATTAATTTTAATTTATTATCGTTCGCCTCCATAACGCTCGGAGAACAACGTTCGGAACGCCCGATATTACGAGAGGCGTAACGCTGTAATTTCCGTAACGTATTCGCCAGTTTACCCCTCAAGTCAAGCGTGCGTAAAGAAGTATTTACTTCAAAAAGAAGTTATATTGTGGAATAAATTTATCGATGGTGATTTTTGTTTGATAATGATGAATATTTCGTAATTATGCTATTAAAATTTGCTTTATGGAACCGGCACACATGCTCATTAGTAGTATGCTCATTTCCCATTCCACACGCGAATCAATGAGCATGCTTATAAATCAACAGCCGTTTGATTTGTTAGCATGCTCATTTGGGCATGACACGCATGCTTTTAGGTAGCATCACAATGCTACCTAATAGCATAGGAGTAGTGGAACGGGAAATGAGCATGCTCATTTATGAGCATGTGTGTCAGTACCATTAATTTGGGCTATATTCTAACTAACTTACTAACCTTCACTCCCTTTCCCCGCAGGGGTAAGCAAAGAGGACGGACAGTCATACAACTCGATCTTGGTACACACTCTTTGCCTCAATCACATGAATACATCGCATCATACATACTCTTCTATTATTCTGATCCTTCACATGGTTCGACTCATGTATCTGATTCATTTGATCGTGACATGTCTTCCTCATCCCTGACTACTCCTACCATTCACATACATCATATTCGCTCATATTCGCTTACCCTCCTTTCTTCGTTCATTCGCTCTTTATGCCCAAACCATCTGAGGGTCCCTTCATCATACTAATTACGCTTACATTAGAATTGCATTCCTTGCGGATTCAACATTTCTTACATGATCATACATTGTTTTACTACACATTTGTCTCAGGGATCTCATTTCTACAGCGTTCATACAACTTTCATCCTTCCTATGCTAGTTCTATGATTCACTGCCATACATCAGGGTAGCACCAGTACTCCATTGTAATAATTCACTTAAAGGCAGTATCTCATCTAATTTTGTGTTGACTTGGAATTTGTTTTTTTTTTATATAAATGGCTATAATGAATCAATACAGAAAATGTTAATGTTCAAGTAATTTTATTTGTAATTTCCTTATTTTAAAGCGACTTATTAAAAAAAACAACAATTATTCGCCTTATCCTAGCAATATGATCAGCAGCTTAATTTATGTTCTCTTTCCTCAAGCAGGTACTGTAGATATTTCTACTCGAACATCAATGTTTTATTTAATTAGTTATTGATTTATGAATGTTTTATAATATCATTTATTAGCGGTATTTTAAGAAAGTGCACTTACAATGTAATTATCCATGATTACTTAAATAAAATGCTCTTATTTAATAAGATTTCAACACTTCCGCAGAAACTATAAGATTTGTAAGCAGGCAATTAAATATCTACTATAAATATTCATGGGTAGTTATTTAAGTACTTAAAAACTTACGTACTTACCTACTTATAAATCTTACGATTACAGAGGAAATTTAAGTTTTGATATACTAAATGATCTCATCTAGTATTTCAAAACCGAAAGTATATGCAATTCATAAAGAACCTACACTAAATTATATAAATAATATTGATGACGTAAAAACTAAATAAACAAAAACATGTCACCATCTATATAAAAATTATTTTTCAAACTTTCTGCAGGTCGGTAGCTTGATTAATCCGATTTGACAGCTGGTGGGATATAAATGTAGTATCCGACACGGCCACCATCTTGAACCGGAACCTGAACGAAAAACATAAATTTACAGACTGATAAAATGTCAAATGATCGAGTTAAAGCAGGTCTTATGGTCAGTCAATAATAGGTATAGGTACATATTTATATAAAAATATGCAAATATTAATTGAGAAGAAATAATATGGAGGAAGGACTGGATAATCGATGACTCTGGAGTACAAATTCAGAGAAAACTATTTAGTCATCATAGTCGACAAAACTTACTAATAAACATATTTTTACACAGCTGATATACAACTATTTACGAAGGGTTAATGTTGTTTATGAGTTGTATAAATTTAAAACAAGTTTATTGGTAGGCTCATAATATTTAGTAGTTACATATTGTAATATTTTGTGGTAGGTTTCACACAATAAAAAGTCTGACTTAATTCGAAGTCATAAAATTAAAAAGGATTCTTTGTTCTTAGGTTGATGGTTCTTCTGGTACAAATATTTTAATACAAAAAAATATTGCAATGATAATTGATACGTTGAATGCAACTATTCATTCGTACTTACTAATAATAATAGGGATGTGACAGCCTTGCTTTGTCCATCATCAGGGCAGAACGAGGCACCGAGGAGGAAGAAGTTAAACAATACAATACTTTAACATCCCAACATTTAGTTTGGCACATAAATAATTAATTGAAATTGACTCATGTTTCCGCAAAGTATCGCTTTACGTTATATCCCAAATTAATCACAATTGTTGTTGGCTTCTTCATGAAGAAGCGCAGTATGCCTGGTACGCCTCGTTGGAACATTTAAATCAATGACAGATAGAATTAATGATATTTAGCAGATTATATATAAACAATGGATCACTGTACATCTTTTCGTAAATTTAACATATTATTTGTAGTTTTGTTGTTTTTGTGTCTCAAAAATGTATTGTGTAAACTTGAATAACATTTGATGCCAAGCATTTATAGGTGTCACAAACCACCATTTCTCTCATGGTCCCATACTGCTAATCCACATTCACAGTTATCTTCACACCCGAGGAAATTATTTCCTTCGTGTCAACTCGACTACATATTATTATTCCTGGAATCTCAGTTTATCAAACGCGTTCATATTGTATTGCTATTGTTTAATGATGGAAGTATCGTGCGCTGTAAGCGGGCAGTAGTCACTTGTATGGTTTCCGCTTTACTGCTCAGATCTCATGCGATGTGGGTAGAGGTAGTAGTTCTAGAGTTAAACACTTCTGACTATAGACCAGGGACCACGGTACCTGCATAAGTCGTAGACACGGACAGTAATTATTTTAAACAGACTATGGTCTCTTACACCTAGTCTTTGCGTTCATGTGGTATATGGTCCTATTTTATAAAAATACCACGCCAACCCAAGTCCTGTTGATACAGCTGGCTTTAGTCACATTCGTATAAATTATGATTTGAATCAGTGTATGGTGTGGTGGAAAAAGCTGAGTATCTTTGGGATCAAGAACTGAAATTACATGAAATTAGACCTTTAGCGTCTTCCCTTTCGAATGCAGTGTTTCTCGCTTCTGTAAACAAATCCGTATAGCCATAGCCTTCGATCGCCTTAGAGTTTTTTTTTTTTTGGAAAAAAGATAAATTTTATAATAGAGCAACGTCGCGACGTTGCTCTATTATAAAATTATGAACGCAACGACGCGTCGTTGCGTTCATATGGTATGTATTATTTTGTAAAAATACCACGCCATACCTATCCTGTTACACACTGCTGGCTTTGGCAACATTCGTATAACTCATGATTTGAAACAATGTGTGTGAGGAAAAAGATGAATGTCTTTGGGACCTCAAACTGAAATGCCAAGAAATTAGCCAAATCTTTATCGGGAGATTACTCAATCTTCAGCCACTGATATATGACTTTTTTTTTGTTGATAAAAGCATGTAAAAACGAGCTCTAAAATACTGATAATATCTAACTCTGCTAACTTCTTGTGGTCATAGTTTAAAATCCAAAGATAGCTGTGATCCTATTTACACTTTTCCTTCTCATTTTTAACTGTGTTTTGTGACCAGATCTGAATGAAAAATAAGTTATTTCCTGTATTACATTAAACACTTCCCAAGTGGAAACTCTAAAGTTCAAATTGCTTGGAAGAAGGCTTTTTTGTGAACATCTTCTTATATATACATTTGATAGTAGGTAATATCTACCAAATAGGAATATGGACGTATGCATGTAAATCATTTCGAAAAGCTATAAAAATTATGTGACGCTGTACAAATCAACAAAATATTATTTTGGATTTTTTGCACATAAATAATATTGAAACCGTACCTACAAATGTTTCTTGAAATTTGCCCCACAGTAAGTGTAAGTAAGTAAGTTAAATAATTTGTACAATACCCATGTATGGGTTGTTTAAAGAAAATTAAACAATTCATCAAATATTTTAAGTTAATTTTCATGTTCTGTGAAAGTTCTATTCGAGTTTTGTGATTATTTCAGTTTCACGACATAACTGGCATGCAATGCTATAATAACAGAACTTGAATAGAACTTACACAGAACGTGAAAATTATCATACAACTCTTCAAATTTTTTTAACCATCCCGTCCTAACATATTTTTTTAAATCCTATAATGCAATTTTGATTTTAGAAAAGCTTTTCGAGAGCAAGCTCACATGGACCACTATTTTAATTAAACAAGTCTAAAAACTCGAAACTTTGTAAATCTAATTTTAGATCGAGGTTTATTCATCCCTCCCCCTCCTCCCTCCCCCCCGGGCACATCCCCCGCCAATAAGCTCCCGGCTGCCGCTCCCCGACTGAGCCACTGCACAAGGTGGTAAATCCAATTAAAATAAATTTATTTGTCCTCAGCAAACAGCGCTCAGTTCGCACGCAGTACTCGCGCTTGATAAAAATTTGCAGTTTAACCGTTGCAGTGCAGAATTTGAACCACGAAGGCGGTAATTCTCTTTACATAATGTGAAATGCACACCCATCGCGTGACGTGCGCTTTATGCACTCGTCGAATGACACAAATAAGCTTTTTATATCAAATGAAGACCACCGAGTCCAATAAATCCACTTTATTCTGCAAACCTTTCATTTTTGCCCAAAACAGTGTGCGGTGTGCATTGTGCACACACATCTGAGGTTATATCGCTCTGATACTACATTATAACCTCCTTTTCTGTTGCGTGCATGGTTTGTGAGAAAAAGGGAGAGGTAGCAACACACCTCTCGACGGCAAGACCACACGCCGGGAAAACGTTCAGATTTAAATGTCTAAACATAGTAAATATGACGGTGATTAGGGTATTATTCATAAATCAGTAATTATTAATTATTTATATAATTGGCATCTGCCACCTTCCATGTGCTTACCTATCCTATTAGACAATGTGTGGCCAAAATTACCTGACAAAGCTCTCTAAAAAAACATTCTTATTCAAATGTCTCATATGAAGGTGATCAGCGATTCATTAATCAGTTTTCGGAATCGAATCGGACATTCTGTTGTCAATAATCAATGTTTGACGAGTTAAAGTATTTTCACCAAAAAAATGTAGATATAATGTCTCGACGCCACCTAGTGAGAGAGTTAGCACTTACATGCCTTTCTCATATAAAAACAAAGTTGGTTGTTTGCAGGTGAAAAAATATAATAAGCGATAATTGTTGAATGAAACACTAGGAATATATTTAATCATTTGGCGGGTAGGAGGTATCCCGCCGTAGCTTAATGGTAGAGCTCCTGTCCGGCAAACAGAGGGGTGCGGGTTCGAGTCCCGTCGGCGACATATATCTTTTCTCGGGAGAGGTTTCAATATTGATGAGTGTTTCAGGCTAATAATTATTGCTTATAAATAATTGTTAATCCATATTCAAATTAGGAGGTATGATTTTTTTTAATGTGGGCGGTAAATTTTCCTTTAGCAATCCGAGAAAAAGTTTTAAATTACTCTGTCGCTCTGGTGGTTAAAGTAATGCATGTACCTACGTCCTTATTAACACCCTGTATGCATACCAGCTTGTTCATAATACGAAAGAGTTAAAAAATTAAGTTGTCAAATTTGGCGTACGTCAAAATCTGCCGATTCGAGATAAGGACGTTAGTTGGTATTATCCTCGAATTAATTAAGTGGTGTCTTGCGTCGCCTGCGCGTTCTCCGTTTCGCACGTTCCGCGCAATTGCAGTGGAGGACCCTGCCCTTTAATTATTATCTGCTATCATTTTACACGACCCAAAGGGTTGCGGATGACTTGATTGAAAAACAAGGTAAGCAAATCCTGTTCTGGAAAAGTTTGTCCGAACTAATTGTATCGTGTTCATATCGAGGATCTTCGGTCGTTACGACCAACGGGCGATTCTCACGAAGAACAATTATTCGGTCCTCAATGATGCTTCTCAATTTTTCACGTTTTTGTGTGAACTGTAATAAAAATACAACTTGTAAAAAAAAAAAAAAATTTAAATACTTATTTTTATTTCTTCAATTTTTGCAAATTCAATTTGTGGCATCATTTTATTTAAATGAAACAAATTACTTTAGTGTAAACCATTATACTCAATGTTATAATATCTACATGTTTCAAAACCTATGGTTTCTTCTTCAGGATAATAATTTTGTATTGTTTAAAAATAATATTTTTGGCTATTGTTCTTTTTGTCAATACTTGTTTGTTTCTTTTGTTATTTTTATTAATTTTATTATCCTGATGAAGAAACCATCGGTTTTCAAATATGTAGATATTATATCATTGATTATAGTGGTTTACACAAAAGTCATTTGTTAAATTTAAACTTATTTTTAACCCAATTTTAAACCAAACTTGTCCCAGCTCACATAGATCTCATATAAATCTTTAGTGTCATGGTGGTAAACGGCGTTGGAAAAGAAAAACTCCACGCTTTATATTCAAATCGGGAAGTTAACATAATTTTTTTTTTTTAAATATTCTCCTCTATGAAACCCAAATTTTCAATGGCAATTTGGGAAAAACGGTATAAAATTCACAGAATTTTTTACTAATTATTTTTTACGAAACAACAAAAATGTTTATAAAAAAATTGCCTAATAAAATTTGTGTAAGTTTTTCTTTTTTTTCGTTATCAGTAATTTTAGATAGAAAAAACGTAAAGTGAGCATTTTTCAACCTTTTTTATGTTTTTATTAAAAATGTAATATTTCAGAATTTATATGTTATTTGTATTAATAACAACATTTGAAAGAATATTCTATCATCCTTCAAACACAGTTTTTAGTTTTCAGATACATTACACGCAGCATCTCCAAAGATGACATAGGCCCTGAGGAAAATTATTTTCCTCAGATCCTCCCCATATAAAAAATTCAAAAATCAGAAATATTCCATTTATTTCGATTTCCTTGCAAAGCGGAAATTTTCTGATCTCCTGCAAATATGCACGAAATTATTTATTAACCAAAAAGTATGTAATTACATACTTAAACCTTTTTAAATGTAAAACTCCTCACACAGTAGAGTCTGTTCCGAGGTGATTTCGGAAATAAATTTTGAATTGGTTTTGAAAACTTTAGAAATGAGAAAAATTGGATACCTTCACATATATCACATACCATTGTTCCTATAAACATAAACATTGTTCCTTAATTATGCATATTATATTACATGTACCTTGAAACCAAATATAGGTATCTAAGAAAGTTTTTATTCTTCCTGTTGTACAAGTTATATAAATACTTTTTATATATATTTATTAATTTACTATCATCAAATTTATTTATTTTTGAACTTGGTACTCTTAATAGCTTTATATTATTTTATTACTTCTCAAAACTTTTATTATATCTATATATAGGTATATACATGTAATTTATAACTGTTATTGTGAATTACATTTATATTTTACGGCCACCATAACACGGGCATGTGCCTAGTATGGCGGCCATAAATTCCACAATTGTTATATATTTACTATTCAAAGAATAAAGAAACATTAAAAAAAAAAAAAATTGTATACAAATGTGAACTAAACCGGGCAATTTTCGGAATTTTTAAAAACGGGAAACTTTCCTAATTGGACAGTCTAAGCTTCCTTACTACATGTATGTAATAAAAATTGTATGTAACAAATAAATAAAATAAATATTTAAATGCCTTCTTTTCTTAGTAAACATGTTATAAAACTGAAAAACACCTATGTGAACATAAATAAAATCATGACTGTTAATTAAAATGGAATAAAAAAAATGTTTATATAGGTAACATTCCCAGAATTGAGATGATTTAAAAAAACATTGAATATTCCAAAATACTTGAGAACTCTTTTCAGTACAATATTCTAGTATTATTGTCTTATTCCAAATTAATTCACAACTGTACATCATGCATCAGATGTGCGGGATAGGAAGTGTACACGAATTATTTCCTAATTTTCAATTGTGTTGAAATGTAGGTACAGTAAACATGTATGCATCTAATTACAGTTTCATACTCGTTAACTGATTATGTCATTAACAACAGGAAGCTTTCTTAAATTTAATTAGTAACAACAGCTCAAAATACAGAGAGGGTCTGATATAAAAATGTACTTAATATGATACCGATCGTAATCCCCACGCCAACATATTATTAAAAAATAACCCAAACGAGTAGACAAAAGTTGTGAGAAAATTTTATGTACTTCTGTCTTTAACGATTCTATAAGCAGAATACGTACTTAACAGTGTGTATAAGACCAATTTTGACCTACCCATAGTTACTTATTTGATTAAATGGTGATATTTTTTATTTATTGAAGTAAATACTTCTTTACGCACTCTTGATTTGAGGGGTAAACTGGCGAATGTGTAACGAAACGTGAAATGCGTTGCGAGGCGAACGGGCTCACTGTAGAGGCAAGAGAGAGCAGTGCGCGCGCACATTTTCTTTCTCTCTTCCTCTCATAGCCAGTGCATAAAATATTTCAGGCAGTATTTTGAAATACCTGTGACGCGCCAAACGCGGAGGGGATTGGGCGTCTATGCGCACGGCTTGATCAGGCGAGGTATAATAAATTTAAATAAATATTTGTAGAAAATTAATACATGTACATTACATATATTATATATATAAACATATATTTGGACATACATATAGATTAAGCTAAATAAGTATTTATTTCAGTCGTGTGGACAAAGCACACTCGCTTTTTTTAATTTATTTATTTATTGAAGCAATTCAGGACAGTTAATTTTGTAATGAAGTATTTTATGTAAAAGTATTAAATCCGTGTTTATTCGTCTTTCTGATTATTATCAAGTAGGTAATTATAATCAATGTTTTCTATAGGAATATGCAATTTATAGTAAATGTCACATCTACAACAAATCATAGCTGCATAAATGCGATTTCATATTAACACGTTCGTTTGCAAGAAATAAAAGTAGGACATTAAAAATATATCTGTGAAATGTATCTGAATATCAACAATCTCATTGAAGAAGAAGATGACACCAATAATCAAAACCAAAATGAACAAGCCACAGAAAAATAAAAGATAACGGTCTCAAATAAGACATGAACCCAGAACCTCTCGTCTTATAAACCCTTCGGCTAATCATGTTTCAAATCTCAGAATTAACAATTTTATATTTTACTAATTCAGCAATTACCTTTTTCAAATAAAAAAAAGTTGATCTCATAAAAAATAAAAATCAACAATTTCATTTGTTATTCTGTTATACCATTAATTGGATAAATAACACTACTGATGTAGGACACCCAAAGTAGTTCGCTACGTTTGGTGACTTAGCAAAGGGTGCCCGGGTTTATCGGGTGAGGTGTGTTCTGGTCTTGGCGGCGGATCGTCTGCTATCACCGACCACCCACTATGTGACGGGTTGGGATTTAGATAGACTGGTTGAGGAAGACTTTTTACCTCTCCTGCAGAGTGCAATTCCATATTTTTTATTTAAGTACTTATTTTTAAATAAAAACCAATTCATTGCAAACTAGGATATATACGAGTTATAAAATAAAAACATAGAAATCCTTATGTCTTTTACGAATAGTGACGTAACCCATCATTGACGTAAGATCTTAGCAAACTTACCGGAATATTTGACAATGAGTAATAGGGAGATGTGTTAAAGGATAATTCAAATAAACGTGGGGGAGTTTTTTTATGTTATAAAAAACTTACTACGATGTTCGTTAGAACACCAGAATGAAACGAATATGAAATTAGTCTCCGTTACATGGGGCACAAGTGACAATCTACAAGCGCTTGTTACCTGACTGGACAGTTACAAATTACCTTCCTCTCTCAAACACATATTTAGATTTGACATTATTAATGAAATCAAAGTGCTTCTATATAAAAAAATGCTGGTAGCCATTGAGGATCGAGTCACGGGAAAGGTGTGGGAGAGCGTGTTTTCACAATTTGATGTATCCGAGATAGTTAAAATCAGATTCCGTGTATTGTCACCCGGTTTCCTCTGCCTGTTCTGTTGCCTGAGTATTTTGTATGGTGTGGATGTAATTTGTTATCCAGACAGAATGAATTTACGTACAATCAACTGGAGATCTCAGATTACTCTTGTGACGTCAGTACTGGTGTTAAAAAATATACGATATTGGTAATTTATATTTAAAAAGTAATTTGTTACTGTTAAATTATATTTAAATATTGTGATTTCTGATTAACGCTTTATAAATACGTTCTACCTACTGAGGGCACAATTTAAATGTGTTTATCTTTGATGTAATATGAAATTAATCTCACTCTCCTGTGTTTTGTTTTTTTTGTAATATTTTTTTACTGTTTTTTTGACATCTGCTTAGTTTATTTATTAATAATTTCATTCTGCCCTGTTATATTGGAATACAAATATTTTATAATGTGGGCTACCTTAATATGCCACCCAAGTTTGGAGTATTATTATAAAATTAAGAAAAAAATACATACTCAAGCTTAAGATTTTTTTAATTTTGTGTTCTATCGCGTTTTTTACACTAAATACCGCCATACGCGTCAGTCATTAAAAACCAAGTATTTCAACGGATAAACCAAAAAAGAGTAATCGTGATGCTAATAGTAACCATTTATTGACTTAAAAAAAAGATGTTTAAAAGCTATAATTTATTAAATTATTTTGTCTAACAAATCTAAACAAAATATGAAAAAGTACAAGGCACAGCAAATTAAAAATCTAACAGTCGGGACTCGAACCCAGGATCTCTCGTCTTACCAGGACGAAATTCGGCCACTTATTCTTATTTCGAAGTACTTTTGTCAATCTCATATCTCAAATTCATAACGAACAATGTCATCTTCGACTAATTTTGCTATATTATTTGCAACTTCCGTTTTAAAAATGGAAACTAATGTTCGAAGAACTGGTATGAGACGCAGATATTATCTCGGATAAAATTAACATCATTTTGATTTTTATATATTTTGTTCTTTTTCATATTTCGTTTAGATCTGTAAGCATTATCTTCCCCTTCAATACCCTAATTTATTTCTTCAATCTTCGCTAAATCACTTTGTGGCGACATTTGTAATCAAATGAAAACAAATAACTTTTATTTATCGGTTTTGTAATTCGTAGAACTACATTAAATTGTTTGAAAATTTTATTTAAATTTAATAATGTTATTATTAAATTCTGCAAGTATTTTAGAGTTGAATTATTGTTTTGAAACAGCTTTAACAATACTTTTATAATACAAATCTTAAATACTCGCAAAACTTAGTAATAATATTAGTAAATTTAATTTAAACTAAATATGGACATGTTTCAAAATTATGCAGTTGTTTTTTATAATTGTTTTTATGATTTCTTTAGGTTATTAATCACCACTCTACATAATATTTGTCTATAGTTTTTATTTGTTTATCCTTCTTTGTCCTTTTGTTATTTTTATTCATGTTCTTTTTATCCTGACTAAGAAACCTTCGGTTTCGATACATGTCGATAATTGTGATTATGTAAGAGGTGTACACAAATTTATTTATTTCATTTAATAAAAAATGACGCCACAAAGTGATTTTGCAAATATTGAAGAAGTAACTATAATTTACATTTGTGTTAAGTATTCTTTTACTCTCAGTTACTTAACAGATATCAAAATAATCATTCACCTACATTGCACACTCAGTGGATCGTAGGTATACATTCAGAAGTCTTCAATCAGTATACACCTGAACACATTTAGATATAAAGTTGATCGAAATGTTTAATTGGGGGTCCTGCCAATCAGAATTAATATTTGTTTCAAATATATTATTATACATTCGTAATAAACATTAACTTTGTGGCTCGCCATAATTTACAATAAAAATACCAGGTAAGACAACCAGAAATGTAAATATTAGAATCACAGAACATTTAAGATGTTAATAACAATATTTTTTGTGAGTTTGCCAATCATCTTATATCCTTTTGATAAGGACACAGGGGGTAAAACTTTTCAAAGCAAAAAATTAGATAACTTGGAATCACTTGAAATTAAAAAAATATATTGAATAACCAAATTAATTTATCGTTTAGTCCCATTCAAGATATATTTCCAATAAACTGCTCTGTTATTGACGGAATTCCCGCAATTACCCCTTCCCTTTGTTAACTTACCACTCAAACACATTTTTTGTATGTATCTGTCAATATTTTGTATCATATGTTAGTTTTAATACTCTTCTGACGAAGAAAGAGTTCTTCCGAAACCGGTAGAGTGTAATTAAAATTTAAAGTGGTCTAAAACAAATTTATATATTTTTATTGTAAATTATTTATATTGTATATTAATATATGCCTATCCATTAGTAGGGTGAGTAACAAAAGCTTATGTGTACTGCCACTTTGCACCCATCCCGTCCACACTTAAGATTATCGCAATCATTTCATTTCTTTAATTAAATGATAATGAGCGGGACAAAGGCTCGGCGGGCAATATTTCCCGCTTGCCGCAGGATATATGGGCCCCGAACGGAGCGTATTTTAAATAAGTTCTCCGTAAAAAGTCCCCATAAATTTCAACCCTTTGGCGATTATAACGCGACGTGTCATGAACATCGCGTCTTTAATTTTTACACCGAACCTCAGTTGGCAGTGTGAACAGAGCTATTTTTACATTAAACCAAGTACATAAGTTGGCATTGGTTATTTGTTGGTATTGGTTACTTTACGTACACAAATGCACAGGTAGAATAGTCTCTACATACCTGTAGGTGAAACTAACTGAACTGATCATCTCTGTAGTATAGAACTTCCAATTTCGGAACTCATGCAGATCAAAGAAATTATTGGCAAATAGATATAATATGTCTATATTGTATAATATCTCAATATTGTCCACAACATATTTTGTATAAAACTGTCAGAGCATTGTCCACTGAAAAAATATTGACATTGAAAAAAAAAATTTTGAAAGCAAAACCATTTGTTTTGCTCATTTTTATAACCAAAATTATGTATATTCAGTACTATATATATTATGTTGTACTAAAATTATTTATTTGTATCTGACAGTTGATCGGTGTTACGAAGCTCATTGTAGTTCGTCACATTAGTTGGAAAGGGTTGTAACTTCGCCATTCCACATTTTGAGTTATACACATTTTAATGTTTGCAATGACAAATTTTCGTAATCTATTAACATTTTTGTTTATTTAAGGGTCAATCTTGTGTTAGTATTTTAGTTTATGATATTTTAATGGAACTTATTTAAATTGGACGCTTGACAGAATGACATTAGGGAAGTGTGGTTAGAACCTTGTGCAACGAAAAAATATGCCTTAGCTGTGTATATGGTTTTATCTGCATATTTAGATACAAGATTCAACTTTAAAATCAGACATTGGTAAATACATATTGAGAATACGTTTTTTTTGTAGAAATCGTTGTTCGAGTTGAAAATTTGCTTGGGCCACCATTTCAAAATGAAGAATTTGTGGGATATTTCGATGATGACGAGTGGTCATGACAATGGAATATCGTCATCAATTAATATCGAAATATTCCACAAATGCTTCACTTTGAAAATGTGGCCCCGGAAAATTTAGTACTCATATCTTATTTTAATCACCAAAATCAGTAAGGTCAGAATTGACCTTTACCGGTGGTTGTGTGCAAATTTTGCTTAGGTTTGGTTAGTGACATTTTTGTCAACACGAAAAAACATGCCATCTATTAATATAAATCATAAACTTTGACATCTCATATCTTAGAACAAAGTAAAGGGAAGTTAGAATCCTGTCCTATCGTAGATGACAATGTGTATCTACTTCAATCGATTTATCTTTTCTGTATCGAAAACCACAAAAAAAAACATAGTTTAAAAATCAAAATCATGTGTGAATTACTGCTATTTTTTTTCAGAATTGAAACCTACGAGTATATATCTCAAAGCGATACTTTTTGAAGTAAATACTTCTTTACGCATGACTTGGGGGGTAAGCTGGCGAGCGTGTAACGGAAATTGAAAAGCGTTGCGAGGCGAACGGGCTCACTGTAGAAGCAGGAGAGAGCAGTGTGCGCGCACATTTTCTTTCTCTCTTCCTCTCATAGCCAGCGCATGAAATATTTCAGTCAGTATTTTGAAATGCCAGTGACGCGCCAAATCGCGTCGATGCGCACGGCTGGATTGGGTGAGGCGATGATAATAAATTTATATAAATATTTGTAGAAAATTAATATATTTATATACCTACATGTATATATTTTATACGTATAAACATATATATGGACATACAAATAGATGGAGTTAAAGAAGTATTTAGGTACTTCAATCGTGTGGTCTAAAGCACACTCGTATTTTTTGGTCAGAACACATTTTCAGATGGTTGTTGAAAATGTATTAATTTAGCTCGGCATAAAAAGTCTACAAACATTTAAATTTCAGCTGCGTATCGTTTTGTTGATGTTTTTATAAACACTGGGGATGTGTGAACTAACTAAATGGAGCGTCGGTTGTATTGGGTGCGTGTCTTTCACCCGTGGCTGTTTTTTTTTAGAAACATTGTTGACAAATTGAATACGCGATGGTAAAAGATATATTATGTTAACTTTATGTCGTTTGATCGCTCGAATAGAAAGAATGCGTTAACTTTGTATTAATCTTCGTTAATTTTTTTTCTAGTTTGTACCGTTGTGATACCTCCCTGCATCAACTAATGAAGGAGTGTAATCCACTCGAACGCTTTTTGCCACAATATGGCACTATTTCCAAAACCACGAATTGCTTTGCTGCCAAAATATGGCAAATTTTGTCTAGATTATTTAAAAAGTTTTAAAGTTAACGATTTTTATTAATTTTTTTTTAATCCTACAAATATAATAGAGAAAAGATAGGTGAACTCATTGGCTATATAGAACTATAATCAGTTTGTATGTCTCCATATTCAAAATCAGTGGTATGATTTTTTTAATGTGGGCAGAAAAATTTCCTTTAGCAATCCGAGAAAAAGTTTTAAATTGCTGTATCGCTTCAGTATGTTTATGTAATAATATCTACATACAATTGTAAGTCCGCATTTAAATTATTGTTTTAGTGTTTTATTCCTATGTAACGAAGCACAAAATAACAAACTACAGGTTATACAGAATAGGGCAATGAGGATCATTTTAAAGTGCAACATTTTCACTATAGTCAAAATTATGTTACAAAATTTAAATATGATGACAACCAAACAACATATAATATATAATACCTTAACAATGTTGTACAAACTCAAAAATAATATGTTGCCAAGTTATCTGAATAGTAATATTATGTATCACGAAAATGTTCATAATTATCCTACGAGAAGATGCAGAGATTTTAGGCTTCCCAAAACTAAGCTTTCGTGCACTCAAAATAGCGTGTTTTATAAAGGACAAAAACTGTATAATAACCTACCGAATGCCGTTAAGGAAGCCTCAAATCTTAGCACTTTTCGTAGGACATGTGCTATATATGTTAAAAACAATCTTTGATTAGATTACAAATATTATACTGTATTTCATAAATTGTAGTTAACTGTATTTCTTAAATTAATCTCTTAAATTGTATTTTTTAATTTGTATTTCTTAAACTGTATTTATTAAATTGTATTATCGTATTTTCTTACTAGATGTATGAAAAAAATGTGCATACATCTAAATAAACATAACAAAAACAAACAAAAAAAAATTGTTTTAATTTGCCACATATTTGAATGGACTATTAATCAACGAAAAAAAGAGTCACGTACAATTGTTTTAACCCCGCCGGACAATTTGTTCGCTTTTGGGAACAGCTCACATAGGAATCAAATAAATCGTTGTGTTTCCCTTACTTTCATAGTCTAAACTGTAATATAAAGAGAAAATGCCACGATTTATATTGACATCTAAAAGTTAACCATAGAAGATTTTACATATACACATAAATGGACCGCACAAAGTTACCGTCTGTTCATTGTCAAGTCAGTTCTGAGTGGAACTTTGCAGGCTCAATTTGGTGAATTTTGTAAGGGTACGTGAAATCAGCGGAAATAGAAGTAATGCAGGTAGGACGTCTGTCTATTCAGACGTAGGCACTAAAAATAGCAAATTTAAAACATCATTTTTATTCGGAAAGATGAAGCGATGCTAAAAATTACATTAGATAGAATTCAGCTACAAAGATAAAACGAATTAATGAATAACGATTTGTTTTTTTTTCGTTAAGAGGGTATTACCAGAGAATACCGGAAATTAGCCTTTTTAAATCAAATTCCAGACGTATTGACACTTTTTTACAAAAAAAACATAAATTGATTTTGAAAGATTGTTATTTTATCTGGTACACACATTTTTAAAATTTTGAAAAATAAGTGCATTTTTAATATACCTACTAAGGTTAAACCGTTGATCGTTGGCAGATTTGTTCAATTTTCAAACGATAGATTCTATTAAACAACACAAATTTCTAGTCATATAATCATACAACAAATTAAATCAATATTACAGTTTAAAAAAAATAATTTTCGTTAAATTCAAATCATTTTTGTGATAAAAATACCGCAGTTTTTCATTTATTTAAGGTCTTACAAATTAAAATAATTCAATTTTTTTAAACATTATTTTTATTATTTTTTTGTTGATATTATTGAAAAATCATAAAGACTTATGATAAAAAAAACACAATATTGAATAATTTATCATCGTGTGTTTTGAGCATTTTTATTGCGTACTTGAATGTAGGTATATATTAAAGCAAGTTTTTAATGAAATAGATCGATATTAATTTTTAATTTAAAACATTTGGTACGGGGAATAATCGATCTTATTTCTTAGGTCTGTCTCTATATGAGTAAGTCTGGTTCAAAGTACTTGTTTTTTCTATGAATTTAACCACTCAGGCCTAAGGGCATATTCTGTCAGAAGGTCAGAAAATTGCCGCTTTGCAATAGCATCCAAACAAATGAAATATTTCTGAATATATCTAAAAATAAAAAAATTGTTTAAAGGAAATATACGCTCAAATGTTATCTATTGTTAGAAATAAATAAATAATTTTTAAAATATTAAATTTCTTAATGGAAACATATACAAACGGTTTTAAAATGGCTCACCTTTGGTTTTTCTAAAATTTACTGATAACAAAAAAAGTAAAACACACACATATTTTATAAAACCTCTCTCGAATAAGAATTTTTTTTTAAGAAGAAAGATGAAAATTGATTGTAAACATTGGTTTCATAGAGATCAACATTTTCACATTTCTCTTTAACTTATATGTAAATCGAATATAAAGCGCGGTTTTTCTCTTTCTAACACCGTTTAGATCTCATTTCTCACCATCAAAGTAAGGGAGATACAACGATTTCTATGAGATCTATTTGAGTTTTTCTCAAAAGCGAACAAATCAGCTTGAGAGGTTATGTGACATTTTAAAAATTGGAACTGATTATGTGAAGAATTCAGGCCTATTAATATAAAATGTGAACAGAATATTTTTAAATTGTAATTTTCAACATTGGAACTGATCTGTCAGAATTCAGATTGTTTAATAAAAAATTCCTTTGAAGAAATTATTTGATGTTAGGTACAATATTTTTTTAATTTCCGTAATTTTTTTAGAAAAAAAAACTAATATTTATTTAGTTAATTCTATGCATTTTTCTAAAAATAAATTAGCTGAAAATGTAGTGAGGATATTTGGAGAAAGAAAATTAAATGCGCGATAATTAGCTGTTCCGTTAGTCAGGTACCAAATTAATATATTACCCCAGCGGCTCGAGAACAGAAGGAATTATTTTTAATATATTGTGCAGCGGCCGGGTGGGGTGATGGGGTGGTGTCCAGGGCCGGACCTGAAACACCGAAAACAAAGAAAAAATGAGTGCGTCCAACCTTTACGCACGGTTGAAGTAAAACTTATTTGACTATTGTGGCAGGTATTATTACTATTCTAGCGAAAGCAAGAACCCTTCAAAAATAAAAACGAACACAGATGGCAGTAATTTTTCAGATATCCGGTCGTCCCTTCCGTTTGAGACCGTTATTTCCACCCGAAAAAGATTTGAATTACACGTCATATCGCGCCTAAACTAGTTTTACTTCAAAAATAAAAACAACGTTTTTTTTATTATCTCGGATGTTTGGTGATCAAAAAGAGGCACTGGACAACCTTGCACTTTCTTATATTATAGCTATGTAACTAAATATATATTTTTGGTTATATCAATCAGCCTTTATATCCGGTTTGCTGGGTATTAATAGCCTTTTCTGAAGGATAATATCTATATTCGAAATATTATACAAAAAATTTGAGTTTTATGTTCCCCACAACTTCACAAGAGCGCACAGGACTCTCTTACAAGTACGTTATGGATTAAAAATAATATACTTTTATTAATGATTTGTTAATGGATAGGAAAATACACAATTAATTTTATTATTATTTATTATTTATATAATCTCGCAGCACAAGTATGTTTAAAAGACCTTAACAATATAACACATTTAAATAAGTCAATAACAATCATTTTATTATTCAAATGCCACAATTAATTATTATTCTTTTTTTAAATTATTTCTAATATTTTCATATGGTTTTAACTGTGACATGTAACTATTGCTTATAGTATATTTATACCGTGGAAATTAAATAAATAAACACATTAACATTTATTGTGGGGAAAACGGATTTCAAAAATAGAGAATCTATTTTCACAATTATTTTCTCGGTAAATAGGTTTAACACTTCAAAAATTAAAATTGGGCGGGATTTAATAGAATCATATAAATTAGTCGTCTCAAAGTGGTCCAACCACAGTTTTAAAATGGCCTTGTAAGCCGAAACAGCTGTCACAATAATAAAAAAAATATAAAACTAAAATACTTGCAGAACTTAATAATAACATTATTAAAAATGACTTAAATTATTTAAACAAAAAATTAAATGGAGTTCTACGAATTAAACACGAAATCAATTCATAATATGTAACATTTTACATTTTTAACACAATATTTGAAATACAAATTTGAATCAAAAAAATCTAAGGAAGATGCGATATCTAGAAATATGTATGTATGACCGTGGCTGTGATCGTATCTTTTTCTGATTTTTCGGTTTCAAATTTTCGATTAAGAATCGCTAATATTGTCTTCATTAATTAAAATATAAAAAACTTACGAAGTCCCTCGCTCCGGGCCTCGAATCTCGGGCAGGGCCACCTCGGACCTTCTGATTCCCGGGTAGTATTAAAAAGACTAAGAGCGGCTTGTACAATAAAAAGGAGGGATCATAGCGTCATCTGGATCCAACATAATTAAAACGAAAATATTCCCGGACCACTTACTCTGCGCGGTACTGTACATCGCCCGGATAAGTGCCCCCACCCCTTCGGGTTATTCTTGATAATGTTCTAGACTTGGTGTGATTTTACAGTGGTAGAGCTATTTAACAGAGGAAGGTAGAAGGTAGGCGTTGTCGTAACCGTTTAATTTATAATAAGTAGGTTTAGTGTATTACTGCTGCCTTATCGGTATGAAGTACGGAAATCTGGTCCCTGTAATGTCTGCATATTATAAGGATATATTTTTGTACTCTCGCATATTAAAAAAAAATACCGTTTTGATCAAAGCTAAACCAGAGTTTTGTTGTAACATTACGTTCCACGTTACATCAAAGCTCGCACACCCTTAAATTAAATATACCTACCTGAAAGTATCATTCTTGTATTGCCTAATTATAATACATTATGATAACATCTCATGACGATATGAATAGCACGTACCTAAAGTTTTTTTTTTTAAATAATAGTTTGTACCTACACATCTACAGTTTATTCTTGAAGAATAGCACCTACCTTCTTATATTTTTTTCTTAAAGAATAGCATGTACCTACCTTCCCATATTTTCTTGAAGAGTGGCATGTGTCTACCCTACATGAGTTTTTATTGACGAATATCGTGTGCCCACCCATAGTTTTTTCTTAAATTACAGCATATATGTACCTACCTACCCAAAAGTTTTTCCTTGAAAAATAGCATGTACCTACACATAGTTTTTTTTTGAAGAATAGCTGTACCTATCTATATTTTTTTTCTTGAAGAACAACGTTAACCTACCCATAGGTTTTCCTTGAAAAATAGCATATAACCAACCCATAGTTATTTTTTTCTTGAAGAAAAGTATGTACCATAGTTTTTTTTGTTGATATTAAACTACAAGAATAAGTGCCAAGTCAGGTATTAGTATTATAAAAGACAAACAATTCAAGACAAATAACTCAAAAATCACATTAAACACTAACTATTTTCAAGCCTTTTCGAACTGCCGGAAATGAGAGACACGGCCAAAGTACATTCATTTTGTGCGTTAGGATTATTGACTTTAAATGTTTCGAAAATATTTGCAGTTCCGGTTGTAAATGGACATTTTGCCGGCTTGTTAACACGGCGCGTCAAGCCGCCGACCCCTATCACAAATAATAATGTCATTTCGCCGGCCATCGTGAATTATAAATCCGTACAGTTTGTTTAGGTTTTGGCCAGTCCCAGTCGGGTAATGCCATTTCCTGTCTCCGTATCAGCTAGGTGTCACATTAATATTCAGATCTTTCAGAAACCGCTTTTTGTAATGAGGCTAGAGGTTTTGCGGATGATGGTGATTGACAGCCTCCTTTAATATATAGGTCTAAGGATGGATTCTGGTACTTGTTGAGATGTAGGTAACTACATACCTGTTATAACAATTATGAAATATTTTTCTGTTTTAAGCAATGTATTATTTTTTCAAAATTCTTATTCTTTTTTTTATTGTTCCACTTTTGAATTTTCTGACCTACTTGTAGAAAAATTTCCAGATGATAGGAAACCGAAAATCATGACAAAGTCTGTCCCGCAGTTGATGTGAAGGTGTGGATTGTCTCCGTGAACAGGGATTGAAAATAGTCCATAAAATTTTGCCTAAAAATATGATTTTTTAATAATTGTTAGAAATTAAATTGTCACACACTTTTTGCAAAGAAGGCTGAAAGATTTCCAGGCGATTTCTATTCCATTCCGTTTAAAGAAAGGTTTTCAGGCGATAGGAAGCCAAAAATCAAGACGAAAGTGATTGAAAAATGCCGATAAAATTTTGTATCAAAAATGAGTTTTTAAAAATAATTGTCATATATTGGTACGATTGGCAAATTTTCACATTTCTCGTGGCCACCGTAACTTTTTGCAAACATGGCTTGCGCACCGGCTCCTTCAAACGGTACATTTTCGTATACCTACTTAGTCGAGGCAAACTGCACCCTGCAGACTGAAAACAGCAGATTTCAGGTCGTCATCCGCTCTCAAAGGACCAGAATCTAAGAGTTGAAATGTAATTAAAAAATCTGTATTATTGGTTTGTGATATTTTACGAGTCAGCGAAAGCCGACCGGCTGCCGACTCAGCGTCTAGATGACAATATATCGTTTGTTTGGCGAAGAGTTCGTTTACTAACTGGTTAGCCGAATTGAACACTTACAAGTCATGCATATTTCTAAGCCAATCTAGAAATCTCTACGATAAATTTGGTATCTTAATATATAAAAGAAAGTCGGGTTAGTTACACCATTTATAACTCAAGAATGGCTGAATCGATTTTTGTGATCTTTGATTTGTTGGATTTGTCTCCGTCCCGATTAACAGAATAACTATTAAAATATCCGAAAAAATCACGGAAAAAATAATTATGAAGAAAATAAATGTTTTCATATATTTTGTATGGAACGGCCTTTCAAATAATGTGCGTTGGTCGATATAATTTGAATCAATTCGAATAGCTAATAAATTAAACACAACATTTATTGATTTTGGGGCGGTACGAAGTTTGCCGGGTTAGCTAGTATTATATAAAATACAAAAAAACAAATGATCTCCGAAGTACCCATAGTATCACCAAACTTACCTCCGCATACCTTCTAGAATACATATTTTTCTATATTTTATCAAAACAATTTATTTTACTAAAATTTGTAATTACAAATTTATAAGTAGGTACCTAATAGAATACCAACTTCTTAAAGCAATGCACTACGAAGTAATGCAAAATCAGTGTTTTTGGTTTGAAAATACGATCGATTTAAAATATTTTAGATGCTTTAATTTTTTTATTATTTAATGATTTTTTTTACGGTTTTTTGACATTTTTTCAACTATTACATTAGGCCCGTGTCGTGGTAGTCATTAAATAATTAAATAATAATTAAGTTATTTAAATACTACAAGTCGAATTTAAGAGCTTGATAAGTCTTTTTATAAACTCGGAAAAAAATAAGTATCCGGCCAATAAAAACCGCTTTAAAGTAAAAAATCTCACAAAACTTACGAACCCTTTTTCGGTTATGGTTTTATTGACTAATGTGGCAAACTAAGTTCTTTAGCAACTGAGCGTTTAGAAAAACATTTAAATATTTGTGCCTGAACTTCACAAAATAAAAATAATTAATACTTGTGGTGTTTGGTGGTTTTAGGCGAATGTTATGGAAACGTCACTATCTCAATGTATATTCATTTTTCAGGCTAGTAGGTACTTTGCTAGGCACCTTTTTTTACTATAGCTCCATACAGGAGACCCTGCGGAAAAAGATACCCTGAGATGCTGTGTGGAGGGTCTTTTTAGAGAAGGAAAGAGAGGATGTTCTGAGAAGGAAAAAAGTCCGGCTGGAGAGCTCACCCTCAACAAGTTTCTTCCGATCCGGCCCGCCACGCAGTAGGTGGGCAAACTTCACCTAATGAAACGGGCATCTCAGCAAATTCATCAAATGTAGCGAACTACTTGGGTTGACCTATAGCAAAGGTATTAATTATCCAATAACTGCCACCCATAACCGCCTCCCAAAATTGTTACCTACAAACAGTCGAGTTAAGCATCATGAAATCGAGAGTTGATCATCGCTAAGTGGTCACCGTTGGCCATTGTTGACTCATCCACCGTTGCCGGGTTGTGAACCAGCCGCGACTGCGCCGTGTGACCAGCCAGCCAGTCAGCCAGTCAGCGAGAGCGACGGGTGTTACCGAATGTCTGCCGCTTGTAGCTAGTGTAGCTACCCGCCCGAGGAGCGCAAACAGACTCTTGCTTGGTGTGTTTACCTTCGTGTGATTTATAGGCTTGCGCGGATTTGCCATCAATAGGCAGATGCTTTACTCATACAATGTCACACACAGGGACGCCCTAAATAACACTACCAATAATATTTTATTTTACCTACCTACATAAAAAATATTTTTCTGATTTTTTTCCTAAAGATTTGTCAATTGTAACAGAGAGTACGTTTAAAAAATTTTCAACGTTCATCTAATTTCCACGTTCTGGAAATAAAATAGTTTTTGACATCTGATTTTCACATTCTGGAAACAATGTGGAATCTCTTAACCCGTTTAATTACAGGAGACCATATTTGTCCCAGCTCACATAGGTCTCACAGAAATCGTTGTTTCTCCCTTACTATCATAGTCAGAAATGTGATCTAAGCGGTATTGGAAAGAGAATACGCCAAACTATATATTCAAATCTAAAAGAAAACCACAAAAAAAAAAAAATTTACCCCTTTCTGAAACCAAAGTTTCCGATAGCAATTTGAAAAAAAATTATGGAACTTTGTGAATTTTTTAAGAATTTTTTTTTACATTAAACGAAAAAAAGTGAGGTGACAGTAAGGTTTATAATTCATTTGTCTAATGAAATAAGTACGTTTTTTATTTTTTTTTTCATTATCAGTAATTTTAATTAGAAAAAAAATAAAATGAGCCATTTTGAACACTTTTTAAAATTTTCGCAAAAAAAAAAAAATTATTTAAAAATACATAGTAATTTTTAATATAGAAATTTGAAAGCCTATTTCATCACCTTTCGAAAACAGTTTTTAGTTTTCGAATACGTTAACAAATGTTCCATTTATTTGGATTTTATTGCAAAGCGGGAATATTTTTAGCCTCTGACAAAATACATAAGGGTTATAATTGATTTTTGTGGTTTTTTCTTACCGTTTTTCTATAGTTGTAACAGAGAGAGGTCGTACATAAAACTAATATCTGCAATTTTCGTCAACTCTCGTTTATGAGATGTGCCGAAGGAGGTAACCGAAGGCAGTTGTGGAGGGTCATTATAATGCCAGAGCTGCGCAGGTAAAACCTAGCATCCAGTTAATAAGGGCGTTAGTCTTCCTAAACTATACTTATAAATCATTACACATCTATAAACAGTCACTGTTATCCCAAAAGAACCTAAGTTTTTTAATAAGTACCGGATGTGGTACCGGAAAATACTGGTCCTCGGACTGATAGGTAAATTAAATAACGAATGTCGCTGGAGAGGACATATGCGATATTACAAATACAAATAATTTTAAATGAAACAAATTACTTTGTGTAAACCACTACAATCATATGTTATAATATCTACATGTTTCAAAACCGATGGTTTTTTTCGTCAGGATAATAACATGAATAACAATAACAAAAGAAACTAACAAGAAAAAAATACCCGTCTCTTAAATATATTTTCGTTTTAATACTTATATTCATTATAATATATTTTTGTATTTTTGTTGTTTCAACAAACTGATTATATTTTGTTAATTTTAAAATATTCTTTTAATATATAAAATGTATCTAAAGTTAATATATTCGAAAATAATTTTTATATTTTAATTTTGTTTTTTGGTTATTTAATATATATTTTTTAAGAAAATTAATCACCACTCTCTTTAATATTTTTGTCTATTATTATTTTTGTCTATACTTGTTTGTTTCTTTTGTTGTTTTATTCATGTTTTTATCCTGACGAAGAAACCATCGGTTTTGAAACATGAAGATATTATAACGTGATTACACTGATTATAGTGGTTTACACAAGAAAATTTGTTTCATTGGCTACAAAATGATGCTACAGATTAAAGAAACAAATAATATTACTAATTATTATTATTAGAAAGGAGCGTAAGGAGAATATATGACGCAAGTGTGAATGTTATAAGAAGTAGGGAACGCCCGAAGAAGACATGGTATGATCAAGTGAATCAGATACTCGAGTCGGGCCATGTCAAGAGTCGGAAAAATAGTAGAGTATGTATGAATGTGAATGAGGCAAAGAGTGTCTGTCTGCCATGACCGAGTTGTTTAGCGGTCCGTCCTCTCTGCCTACCCTTGCCAGGAAACGGCGTGATGGTTAGTTAGTTAATAATATTACTTCTTCAATCTTTGCAAAAACACTTGAAAATCAAATGTGGTGATTATCAATACAGTTGTTGGTTTATTTTAATTAACAAATTATATATTTTTAAATATAATAATTGTATTCTGCTAGCCCTACAGAAAATGTCTAGCTAAGCACACAGTATGAGTATCAAATTCTCTTCCTATGAAGTAAAATCACACCGTGAGCTCGCAACAAAGTAGCTGATTTTATATGGAGCTTGTTAAATCCTAATTTATATCGACGTCGTATATAAATGTTTTGGAGATAATGTAGATAGGAATATTTCTTCAATATTGCTAGTTACTAAATGAGAATCTTCATTTGTTCACCTTTATGTGCAATTTTCTTTTATCGCGATGATCCATAAATAGTGATAAACAGATCTCTAATTAATTTTATAAACAAAATTTGAAAGTCAGGAAAAGTGGAAGAAATATTTTTGGTTTACAAATTGTATTTTAGATAAGATCCATTGTAAATAATTATAGTTTTGAAAATAATGTAGAACAATTTTTGTATTACTATATAATCATAAAGGAAAACGCTTAGTTAACTTATATGTTTAGAAATAAATAAATAAAACCCATAATAAAAATTTGCGTTTTTTTACATTAGGAGCTAATGTAAAAAAACGAATGGAGCATTCGGGTGGCATTAAAGAAAATGAAAGGAGGGAAGGAAGGAGAGAAAGTTCTGTAAAGGAATGTTCTGAAAAGGAAAGTTCTGAAGGAGGTATGGATAGGAATCTAGGGGTCAGTGTATCTCGGAGTGACGGAGGTATGAATCCATCCCTCCCACTGCGGTGCAAGGCGATGGGTCGAGAGAGACCAGCTGGAAAGGTCAAGGGGTCTCCCCAAACCGATGTCTTCCAATCCGGTCCGCCACGCAAATGATTGGTAGGCGCATCAATAAATTAGCAAAAAATATTACGGTCCCATCTTTGACATGTTCCCTTTCTCTCCTCCCCCCACTCTTCACTAATCCCTAATGCCTCCACCCCTCCATCCCCACCCCAATACTTATTAATATATTATATTCACCCATTGTTTTGTAATAAATTAGTTTATTTTGTATTTCTTGGACATTAACTATGTAACAATTTGTAGACATTTTGTATTGCAGAGTTTAATTGCAGATGAATCATTTGTGTGCTCGTACAATTTTTTAAGTTAATTTTAAGATAGCTAGTAAATGACACGGATGTGTCAACACCGGTAGCAGATAAATTTAAAAAAAAAAGTAACAAATTTACATATTGTAAAATAAAATTCTTCTAAACAAAATAGTATATTTTGCCCTGAGGAAGGAACGGTTATTCAGAAACTAGTCGACGTAAATAAATAAAAAAAATATACTTCAAACTACTTAATAAGATATTTTTATTAATATATATGTACAAAAATGAACTCTAACTTTAACTTATAATATTCATCCAATTGCGATGAAGCTTTGGTGAGTTGTTGTGGCACGCCCCCAAAGACTTCTATAGATACTGGTGGGCTCTAGCGTTATGCAATTTGTACAAAAAATTGCAATAGGTGGCATGCGATTTGTATAAAAGGTGAGTGTATTTCATATAGTTTAGAAACAATTTCTTTGTTTAATTGGCATTGTAACGCATTCCGGAAACTCGCTAGTTTAATATAAAAGTGTTCTATGCTTCAAGACTGATATTGTGAAATATCCCGAAAACTTCTAATGTGCCTGTCCCAATGGTGGTGATGCTGGTTTTCTAGGTGACGCGGTGGTGCCTGAGTCAACATTGACGCACATTATAAATAATAATAGATGGGTGAATGCTTTCGGCGATGTCACAATAGTATCACCGTGCTTACACTTTTTTTATACAAGACCACATAACCAACATTAACTCAAATTTCATGGTTATTCGATTGTCATTATTATTTGAGGTTTTTGTGTCAACCGATGTATTCTATTCTAGTACCCACAGAAATATAATAAGTACGCTTTTTTGCATCAGCTCCATCCTGTAGGCTCTGAGTAAGATAATTTCTCTCAGGGCCATTTAAAGAAAATTATTGACAGGAAGTTCTGTAAAGGAAAATGTTATGAGGGGTGGGTAGGAATCTGGGGATCGGTGTCCAGGGGTGATGAATGGATGAATCCATCCCTCCCACTGCGGTGCAAGATGATAAGTCCGGCTGGAGAGGTCGAAGGGTCTCCCACGACCGGCCTCTACCGACCGGCCCTCCAAGCAAGTTGTGATTTAACAAATATCGCTATATCATATTTAAACAATAAAACATTTGTTGTAAAAGGTATCTCAATACTGCTAAAATTTGAAGTTTATCTTTATTGTACAAAAACAATTAAGATACAAGCCAACTAATTTTATAAATTATGAATGAAACGTTCATTCATCCATAATCCACCTCGCAATGCCTGTAGATACTCGCTTGTATCTAGATTGCACGCACTCTGAAATACTTTCTTAGAAGTAGTAGATGTATTCAACTGCACGGAATGTAGTTACAAACTAAATAAATCAACATGTTCGTAATAAGCATTTACTTTGTGGCTCGCCATAATTTTCAATAAAATATATAAATTTGTTTTAGACCACTTTAATTTTAATTACACTCCACCGGTTTCGGAAGAACCCTTCCTTTGTCAGGAGAATATTAAAACTAACCTATGATACAAAATATTGATAGATATATACCAAACATTTAGGTGCTGGAGTGGGTGGTCAAAGGGGTAGGGGGGTAGTTGCGGGAAATCCAGCAATAACAGAGCGGTTTATTGGAAACATATCTAGAATGGGAGTAAACGATAAATTAATTTGGTTATTCAATATATTAGCGTTATTATTTAGGGATTTTTTAATTTCAAGTGCTTCCAGGTTATCTAATTTTTTGCTTTTATTATTACGGTGAAGAATTTTAACCCCTGTGTCCTTATTAAAAGTATGATTGGTGGAAATAAGATGATTGGCAAACTCCGAAAAATTATTTTACCTTTAATGTTAGAATAATACCTAGTATTCTTTTGCGTGGGCTTTATATAATTTTTATCATGATTACTGTTCTATATAATATATATCACATGTTTCGTAAATGCCAGAACAGGCGCATATTAATGTAAATAAATAAATAAATAAAACAAGCAATGTGTTGTAAAACGATTACGAATCCCTTTATTTGCATTTAAAACAAAATTATGTATTTTTTAAGCAGGTCCTATATGCACCATAGCACCTGTTCTTTTATCTCTCAGATCCCACCGTACGATGGCCACCGCCCGAGACTGTCTAATTTACGACAATATTCACCAACAACTCACGTCAATCCTACATTCCTTGCCGCACACCAGACTATTTAATATGGGAAGCGGTCCCAAATATTCGCATTCACACCTCGGCCTTAACGCTTCCTTGCAAAAAGAAAACAACCTAGCACCAAAAAACACGGATTTATTTACACAAAATACATCTCTCACACCACCTGTGAAAAAATGCCCTTTCAACGGCTCTTTTGGTTACAAGATAAATAATATGGGAAAAAAACTAAAATCCCCGAAAGTTTAGCTAGTGTGCGGACTGGTGTTTGCGAATGGGATGAGTCTTCCTCGAGCCAAGGGGACATTCATGATATTTCTCTGAGAAGTGACTATTGCGTTACCCTTTAATGGATATGTAGATACTCTGAGTATCGTTGAACTATTCCGTTACCGTCAACAAAGTTAAACAACGTATCGAATGCTGTGTTTTTTAAATTCTTTATAGACATTTGCAAATAGTGTTTATTAGGACATTGGAAGAGGGGTGACGCAAGCTAATAAGCACTTAATGGAGAACTGAATGCAGTACCTATTCTCTAATAAGATGTTGTCTAAAGTGGAGACTAGCTGTCTGGTATCTTTGATGGATGGAGTTTTGAGTTTTGATACCAACTATGACGAAAGTAAGACATATTGGACCTAATCGCGATAGGAAGGAAAAAATTGACAAGAACGCCTTGCCGATGGGCATAACTGAACAAAGAAATAGACGAAAAGGAGTGTCATGAGAATGATAATTTGTTTCACGCGTGGATGGAAATATGCGTCCAGGAAGAAATGGTACAAACAGATGAATCAGACATAATATGTGTCATGAAGTCTAGAGTGCTTTCTTGGACAGTTTGATTGGCGTGCCATCCATTTGCCAACCTCTAAATAGTGTAATATTAATAACACGTGGATGCTTTGTATATCGCCGTTTTGTGTAAAATCTCCTCCTCCTATGTAAAAAATACTCCTCAATGCTGTTCTAATTTCTCGCTTTTAACTACAGACTAGACAAACCATTATAACAACTTATGGCTAAAAAATTGCATCCACAGGTTCATCGATCACTGATATAAAACTGTAGGTACAATGCATTTGACCAATGAACGCGATACTGCGTAAATATGTAGATATTATATTGTGTTATTTATACTCTGTAAAGGCAGGAAATATACAGGACCATATATTTACTTTAGTTATTTGAGATAAACACTGTTTATTATTTATTTAGAGAAGTCTTAGTTGTAAGTTTGTGTAAAACTAAAACTGAGTAAATGGGGCGTTAAATCGTCCAGCAAGTACGTATAACTTCTCTCAGAGGGTACTTACCGACTTTCTCCCTTGTCAACATTAGGTTGTGCGTAAAACTTGTGGTTTGAATCTTTTTTATGAAAAAGGTAAAAATAGGGGAAAATCTGCATAATATATATTTGTTATTTCATTGAACATATCCTTTTTCTTCCCACAGACATATTGTCAAACATCATAAACCACTTTAGACTCCTCTCCCTTATGCCTTTGTGGCCCTTTACTAAATCCTATTCAAATATAACAAGCAAATATTTGTCTCACAGCGTAAACACGATGCGTGTTATTCGAATGAAAACTATGAAATAAATCATATTTATTTATAAAATGATGAATACTCTATGTAAATAGATATCCCATACATTAATGCATTATTACAGGATATTTATAGTAAATCTTAGCGTAAAAAATTGAACTTCGGGAATTAAATTTTATTTACTTTCTATGAATTTGGCGAAAAACATACATTTTATATACTTTCTATGAATCTGGTACAAAACACAACATTTTATTTACTTTCTATGAATTTGGTACAAAACACAACACTTTATTTACTTTCTATGATTTGGTACAAAACACAACACTTTATTTACTTTCTATGATTTGGTACAAAACACAACACTTTATTTACTTTCTATGAATTTAGTACAAAACACAACATTTTATTTACTTTCTATGAATTTAGTACAAAACACAACATTTTATTTACTTTCTATTAATTTAGTACAAAACACAACATTTTATTTACTTCCTTTGAATTTCGTACAAAAAACATACATTTTATTTACTTTCTATGAATTTAGAGTAAAAACGTTTATTTTACCCAGCCAACAAAACTGCCGTGTACTTATAGAAAATTTGTCGATAAACAAACATAAATTAAAATTGCCACCGATAAAAATTTGGCAAAGTATCCTGTCACAATATTTAGGGGTTAATAGTTCACAGATATCCGTTTCGTGAATCAAAACACAATAAACATAAAATACGACCAGACTAACACAAACAAAATACACAATAATAAAAACTGTGTACACAAATACATATATCACAGTAACAGCCATATAAAAAATCTGTTTCGTTCTTTCAAATGATGTTTGCATAGAGCCAAGTGAAATAGTGAGATAAATTGTTACCGTTTAGAACGGTATAATAAAGCTACTGTACATATTCATACATTAGACACTCGATTTCCCGGAAGAGTTCTGATTTTATTTTAATATGTATATTTTAAGAAAGTGATTCATAATTTCATGAAAGAAAATTAGACGTGAATCTTTTACTTTTTGCATTAATTCTGCGAAACTTCTTCCAATTACATTTATTGGACAATCAACACCTCTGCCTGAGGTCACCTTTGGTGAACTAACAAGGATGCCCGGTTTCATGGGTTAGGGTTTGTCAAGGTATTGGCGTTGGACGCGTTTGCCCATTTACTGCGAGCCGGATCCGGAGCGACTGGAGGAAGATCATTTGGCCTCTCCAGCAGGATTGTCACGACCTTGCACCTGGAGGGTTCATACGTCCGTCACTCTTCGACCCATTGACCCCCAGATTCCTGCCCACCTAAACTTCCTCTCCTTCCATAATTGCAAAGACCTTCCACACAGCATCTTCAAATATTACAAATGTAGTCATGAATAATAGCTTCGGTTGGCACTTTTAAACCTTGATTAGGCCGATTCCGTTTAAGAGATATCGGGTTAAGCAGAATCCTACACGGAGAAAAATGTTATTCTAAAATACGATCATTTTATTCGTAAAACGAAATTTGTTCTAATAATTAATAACAATAATTTATTATTACATTTTCCCGCCAATTAACATTGAAACCCTGTTAATTTGTTCGTAAGAACTTCAGTCCCATTTTTAACCGTTTTACGAATAAAATGATCGTATTTTAGAATAACATTTTTCTCCGTGTAGTAAAACGAAACCGATAAAATCTAACCACGATAAACCGAACCAGGTTAAGCTTAACTCATAAAATTTGGTTTACCTCCCAGGCCTCGGGTATGTTTTGTCAGAAGGTTAAAATATTTTCGCTTTTCAATAAATAATTTTCAAAGATGTTGAAATACGCGTCCAAATATTCGAAATAAACATACAATATTTATAAATATAAAATTTTTGAAAGCAAACATATTTTTTTTTTAAATGGCTCACCCTTAACGAAAAAAAACACATAATTTTTTATTATAAACGTTATCGTCAAATCACTTTTTTGTCGTTTCATATAAAAATAATTATTAAAAAATTCCCAAATTTTAATTTTTTTTTTTTTCAAATTGTTGTCGGAAATTTTGGTTCTACAAATGTGTACATTTAAATTATTTTGCGATTAACCTTTAGATTTTATTATAAAACATTGCGTTTTCTCTTTCTAATACCGTATAGATCATATTTCTAGCCTTTATAGTAAAGGAGCCACAACGATTTCTATGAGACCCTAAGGGGTGCAGATTAACCTGTTTAGCCAAATCAGGTTAATCTGCATCGGGTTAAGTCAAACACGGATAAGCTAAACCCGGTAAAGCTGTATTCGTTTAATCGAGAGGGTACTGCACAAGGTTTGTTTTTGCGGGGCAATCTTCGGGAAGATTAGACAAGGGTTGGTTGGTGGCATCGCGTCCGCAAACATCGCCCAACAAAACAGCGTTAATCCGCATTGCGCAACGAATTTTTAATGTCCGCGCATCGCGAACAGCCGCAGCCGCCGGCAAATAGAAGAGTGTTATAAATTATGATAATGGTTATATATATATATGTATATATATTGTAATGCATTATTACCGAAATGAGCTAAGGGTGGTGTGAGTTACTCGGGTGTAAGTTCCCATAGTTAATAATATATTAAATTTGTCTGGAGATTTTTTTTTTTAATTTACGAAAATGTTTTGATATAACTCATAAAATGTTTGTTTATATTGGGTAATTCGTCTATATGAACAGTCTTTTGCAACTATAATATAAATTAATTTTTAATATATAATATAATTTTAATATATAGATATAAATAACGAGCAACATTTTTTTCAGGTATTTTAGAAAAATAAATGACTTGTAGTTTATGTGACTAATTCTAGAAGATTTTTGAGCAGTCGCAAAATCTCTAAAATTTAACAATTGTAAGGATGCCCGGGTTTATGGTGTGATGCTTGATCAGCCTAGATCATAGCGGTGGATGCGTCTTCCCACTAACTGTGTGGCGGGCCGAATTTGGAGAGGTTCGTTGAAGGTGACCATTTTACCTCTCCTGCAGGACTCTTTCGACCTATCGCCTTGAACTGCATCATCGCCCATCACTCTTGTACACACAAACCCCCAGATTCCTACCCACCGCTCAAACCTTTTTCTTTTGCAGATCTGCGCCTCGTTTCTCTCATTCCATTCCCTTTAAAAAAAACCTCCACACCGCATTCCCAAAGATGAAAATAATTTTCCCCAGAGCCTCCTGTGAAACTTCTTGTGGATAATAATCATGTTACAACTCAATCTCATCTCTCTAATTGTAAAATAATATTCTCATCTATATATTTTTTTGTATAAGTTAATTTTTTTATATATAAGTAAAAATATTTGTAACTGCTTTTTATCTGCTGTTTAAGTTAATTAGTGAGAAATAGTTTGGATGCAGGTGAGTTCTCTAGTTGTTGTTTTTGTCGATGCGCATGGCAATAAATATTTGTAGAAAATTAATATATGTAATACACATGTGTATATTTTATACATATAAACATTGCACATGCACATTTTAACGGCAATATCAGTAATGTAATAATTGTTAACACTCTGTAAATGTTGCAAATAATAAATAAAGGCCCCGCTGACCCCGCCGCTTATTACGTACCGGCCAACAATCAGTAAGACCTGCGACTCCACCGGCCCATCAAAAAGTCATAATTTCCGCAATAAAAACGCTCTCGTCGTCTAGAGTCTAGGGCATCTTCCCCTATTTGCCAGGCACTGCGGCCGGACACGGGCCCGAGTGCTGCGCAAACAGCGCGCTCTAATTGGAATCTCGCTACCAGGCTAGGCGGACAGATGTAGCGGTGGGTAGCGGTGGCTGGCGGTACTGCTCCGCGCACTCTGCCCTCTGCACACTGTGGCCATCCGCTCTCAAAGGACCAGAATTTCACGTCAGAGTTGAAATGTAATTAAAAAATCTGTATTATTGGCTTGTGAAATTTTCTGAGTCAGTGATAGCTGATCGACTGTCGCCTCAGCGTTAAGTTGATAATATAACTTCTGTTTGGCGAAGAGTCCTTTTTACTAACTATTTTACTTAATAAGTAGTATGTTTACATGTTTCCAGAGTCGTTTACTTATTAAAACAAAATAAACAAAAAAAAAATATTGGAAAAACTAATGGTTTACAACTAAGTGGCACCTATGATAATATCGGTCAGACATCTCCAAATTCTTGAGATGCACACCATAACTAGTGGAGCGACAGAGCAATTTAAAACTTTTTTCTAGGATTGCTAAAATAATTTTTTCAGCCCACATTAAAAAAAATCATACCTCTGAGTTTGAATGTGGAGACACACAATCTGATTATAGTTCTATATAGCCAATTAATTCAACTATTATTTGTCTATTATCACAAATTAAAAAATCGTTAGCTTTTAAACTTTTTAAAGATTCTAGAGAATATTTGCCATATTTTGGTAGCAAAGCAATCCGTGGTTTTAGAAATAGTGCCATATAGTGACATATCATACATACATATCATACATGCTCTCCTGTAGAATAATAGAAGAGCATGTATGATAAGATGTATGAAAGTGAATGAAGCGAGGAGTGTATGCCAAGACCGAGTTGTTTGGCGGTCCGTCCTCTCTGCCGGGGAAACGGCGTGATGGTTAGTTAGTTTTAGCCATATTGTGGCAAAAAGCGTTCAAGTGGATAAATGAAATATTATTTACACGTTTTCGGTTTTTATGTTAATTTGCGATAAAATAACGCCGGGAGGCATAACGGTCCGGTACGTATGACATTTTGAAATATTCTACTACTGGGGATCCAGAAAATATCAACATTATGTTTAATGAACCAAAATTTTTTACTGCGTTATAATTAATTTGGCGGAGCTTTCAGGAATCTGAGTATTGTACAAGATAGCTGCATCTCAACTCTAATTTAGATTTTCGGAGATGTTTGACTAATCAACTGGTCGATCGAAATGTGTGTAATAATTGATCGAAATATGTATAATAATTGATCGAAATATGTATAATAATTGATCGAAATATGTATAATAATTGATCGAAATATGTATAATAATTGATCGAAATATGTATAATAATTGATCGAAATGTGTATAATAATTGATCGAAATATGTATAATAATTGATCGAAATATGTATAATAATTGATCGAAATATGTATAATAATTTAACAAACAATATGTTTCACTGATATGTCTTAATTATAAAAGAAAGAAAAATGTCACAGCAGCCTATGGAGGTGAACGGTATAGGAAAAATATGCATTTAGTGTGTGTAGAATAATATAATTTTTGGGAATGTTATTTATTGATTTTATTGAATCGAATTCGTGCATGAAATTTTAAAATTATTTTCTCATTTTTGTGTAAAGATATGAAGATCGTAACGCTTACTCCAGTTTCCATGGTGGACAAGGCTCCACCTCTCCTCGTGGTTTCCAACGCCTGTGATACTTCTTGGTCACTCCAGCTTGTTGGTGATCTTCCTCTGCTTCCCCTGACAACACTTTTACAGTAACCATGAGACTACGAGTTTGTTTGTATAGAAAATGTTATATTACTGCCTAAAACAGGTCTTAATATGTTTCAAGGTTTAGTGCTAATAACAGTTTTTTTCAAAAAACGGTCATAAACCATTATACCCCGGAGAAAATTACAAATTGAGGTAATTATAATATAAGCATAAAAAAACCACAGGGGCAGTTTTTCTATTTTGTGACGTGCGTCAAAATATATGTTTGTTAAACTGTCTGTAAGTGCCATTGAAAATGCAGAATTGAGTCGATCTGTTGATTGGCGCTTTCTGATAGGCAGAAGTCATTGCTTTCGATCTTCTACGACTATAGTTTTACGCAGATGTAAGTTAACCTCTTTTAACAATTGCCCGCATTACGAAGAACTAATCCAAGCATTTTTTTTGGTGCGGGAGACAATGTCAGATACGTGTGATTTGAAATAGAGATTTGCTTCGAAAATCACGTGAAGATCTCGAATAACATTTTTTAATTGCCGGTGGATAGCGGTGGCGGCCCTGCACAATGCACTCTGCTCTATACCCTGTGGCCATCCGCTCTCAAAGAAACCGAGTTTGACGGATGCCATGATGGAAGTACCCATAATTAAAAATCTATATTTGGCGGATGGGCTTTATTTTATATTCCATCTATCATACTTGTCCTTCGATTGTTGACACGTTACTTGTAACTACGTCCTTGTTTTACTCAAGATATAAAATCTTTTTAGATTGGACAACGGTATTATGTCAGAAAACTAGCTGCTATTTGAATTTCTGATTTGAAGGTTTTTTATGTATGTAATAAAACTAGTCATAATTGATATTTAAACCCGAAATAACATATTTTAGCAGGTCTGTATAAAACATTTATGATAAACAATAATTCTTTACGCACGCTTGACTTGAGGGGTAAACTGGCGAATGTGTAACGAAAAGTGAAATGCGTTGCGAGGCGAACGTGCTCACTGTAGAAGCAAGAGAGAGAGCAGTGCGCGCGCACATTTTATGTCTCTGTTAATCTCATAGCCAGGGAATGAAATATTTCAGTCAGTATTTTAAAAAACCAGTGACGCGCGGGGGGAAGGGGGGAGCGGACGTCGATGCGCACGGCTTGATCGGGCGAGGCGAATGATAAAAAAATTAAATAAATATTTGTAAAAAAATAATATATGTATATATTTTATACATATATACACACACATATATATATGGACATACATAAGGATGGAGCTAAAGAGGTATTTACTTCAGTCGTGTGGTCTAAAGCACACTCGTTTATTATTCTTGTAATCGACCTGAACAAAATCAATCGACATAACGAGAAGTACGATAACTTCAGCGGTACTTCCAATTTTCACTGGGAAATATCTTGAATCGCCAACTTATGAAATCTTATTATCTTGGAACCCTCAGTTGGTGAAGTGAATTTTTTAAAATCTTGACTTCTAGTGTCTAATTATTTTCAGTTCGTTCGATTGGCTTCACAAAGGAGGCCCTGAGGAAAATAACTTCCCTCAGAGCCTTTAGCATCTTTGGGGAAGCTTAGAGGTCTTATTAGAAAGGGAAGGAGAGGAGGTTCTATGAAGAAAAAAGGTATGAAGGGTGGGTAGAATTCTGGGTGTCAGTGTGTCCAGGAATCCAACTTTCCCACAGCGATATTCCTGTTGGAGAGGACACCCTCAACCAGTCTCTCCCCATCGGGCCCGCCACTAAGATTTGAACACGCCTCACTTCAAGAACCCGGGCACCCGTGCTAAGCCACATGGCCCACGGCAGGAGTTTTGATAATCCAATATATACCATACCCGCCACCCAAGTTGTACGATAATAATTGCAATCTAGAAACCAATATTAATCTATCAAGTTATCAATCCAATCAATCAGTCTCATTTTTAATTATTGCGTATTATTATTTGCCAAATAAACACTACTACCATCGGCTATATTAAACGAACACTTGATATTTACGACCCATAACTTTATTTGAGCAATAAAATCTTGTTTGGATAATTTTACGCGCTGTAATAATTTCTGTTGTCTGAACTAATGCCGTTGGAATAGCACTCGTACCAAGCGAAAAATGTGCTGGGGACATTAAATTTATACTAATGAAATATATAACCCTTAACGTTTATTCTCTTATTGTAGCAATTGTACCTACTCTAGAACACCAGGATTACTTCAATTATTCAGAGTGCGAAGTCATATACTTTAACGGCCATGGGGCAATAAAAAATATTGTTGGTTTGACACTCGGAAAAAGTGATGAATATTAATACACTTGTGCTTTGTTTAATAAGAAAGCGGAAATTAAAGAGTATTAAAGGGTAATGTGACATTTGATTTGATTTCGAAATGTTTTCGTTAAGAGTTAAATGGTAATATTAAAAAGTACGATAAATTTTACATTCTAATTAATAAAGACAATATTAGCAAAACTCAATCTAAAACAGAAAAATCAGAAAAAGATATATGGTCACATCTGGGACTCGGACTCAGGACCTACGCCTTGCCGGGGCGGAACTTTATTTAACAACTGACCTATCATTGCAAGATTTAAACCCGAACTAAATACTATCTAGATAGTGTTTTGGATAAATTTATATTTTTAATTTATTATTATATCTATATAAATTTATATGGATAATTAATATTTATTCAGTTTTTTTTTTTTTAATTTGTTAATATTATATTCTTTATAAATAATATTTTTTTTATTAAGTATTCAACTGTAGCCTATATAAATTTATTATTATGGGTCGTACTGAATATTTTTCAAAGGAGTGAATAAATGTTGACTTTTTTAATAATTGAAATTTTCAAATTTCATGTCATTTTAAAATTATTCTGGTTGAAAAACGGACTAATGAAATATTTCATCAAGACGAGGACATTTTTATCTGCTGTGAGAGTAGAATTCCGTAATTTGGTCACCTCGCCATAAAATCCATATTAAAAATTTGGTAAATATCCATTTAAATTTCTAAACACTTTTTTAGTATTAAGAATATATACACTTGAAGATCGGCAAGGGATAAGCTACCCGTGATTATTTTTTTTTAATGTAATTTCGGAACTCGATTGTTACGATTAAGAGTACCTACTCGACTCACCAGGCATTAGGACCTTATTAAATGTCACCATTCACAAACAAATTATGCAGAAAACTCGCCAATTCCTCACTTACGTAGTTTTGCAAGCATACAAACAAATGATGTCGACATTTTAACGTAACAATTTCTATGTTGAAAACATACTATAACCATTTTTTATGTCGACATATTACTTTCATTTTTATTGTGTTTATTATCTACTGCTTTTATTTTTTTAATTATAATCAATTAAAAACCAAATTATTTTTGAAACCTTATTTTTATTATTGGTCTATGTAAAAGTTCAGTGGGCGAAAAAAAGAGTCAATAAATAAAAATTATGAAATAAAAAAACACTAACTTCAGAATAATTGTAGTACCTAGGTACAAAACAAAAACTACACCCCAAACAGGCAACCTTAATGTTTTACAAACAACAAAATAATCCAACCACAATATTTTTAACAAAAGCAATATTGACTCCTGTGATGTTTTATTTTCAAAACTCTAATCGACTGCATATTATACTAAATGCCACATCAACGCCCATAATGTTAGAAACAAAGCAATATCGAACGCCTCTGATGTTTTTAACAACAAAAGCAATATCGACCGCCTTTAATGTTTTTATTAACAAAAGCTATTGATTAAAACATAAATTCTCTGCGCACAGATCGTTGGGCACATTAGGCAAAAATATTGTGTGATTTTCAATGGAGACGTCACCACAAATTACTCGCGCATCGGCAGCCCGACTGAAAGATCGGTTGGGAAAAGAGTTGAGACAATGGCGGAGCCCTAACAATGGTGCAAGATGCTAATTTGTTCGTAAATATTATATTAAAATCCATTCTCACTTGCTAAATGAAGCATGATCTTTCGCTTGACTATTTTTGAATAGTCGGCTCGTTATGACCGCGGCGATTGACAATTAACAGCATCACCACGAAACCAATTTATTATTTAATCTTTCAAAATCGCTTTTGATGCCAGATCCTTTGGGAGTAACTGGTTTTAACCGGAATTTCATTTTTAGAAATTGTTTTTATCTTTCAATTGTGCGGCCTATTCAAAGACCAGTGTAGCCAGTGAACAGAAATATACCACATGATATAATGGAAGTTGTATGTATAACTTTTTTTGTAAGAAATTAGATTTGCACTAAAATTATGATTCACGCAAGCAGATCCTAACGAAGTAGGAAGGTGCAGATTGGTTTTTTAATATAATATTGGCATACAGAGCTCCGGGCCAAAAAGGCCTTTCATCACGAATTTACATTATTCAATAGCTGGCTTCTAAGTGGGCTAATCAATTTTTCGAATTTAATGAGTCTTGTGTAGTATGTGGTCTCTTTAGCATAAGCTAAATACAATTGACGAAAAATCATTAAATCCAACCAAATTTTTTAAAATAAGAAATCCCAATTTTGAGACGAAATCGCAAGTATATATCGAAAAACTTAAAAAAGAAGCCAAATATTTATTGAATGCATTTTAAAGTCAATGACAAAAAAAGTTTCTTTAAAATTTAATCTCAGCGCACAAGTGTGGAGACCTTGAAACTTGTTGACTGAGGGTAGCGAAGTCCCGTTTTAACTCGACCGTTTTGTATGTTGTCGGTGTGTTTTTTTTGAAAAGCAAGATGGTGGCCGATTTAATGGTTAAGTAAAGATATATTTTTTTTAAATGTGTAATCGTTTATTTGTCTTCTTATTTTATTTTTTTTAAATATTATGGTACTTACTACCTACCTTCCTTAAGAAAGTTTGAAAAAAGATTTGTCATTGTGATAGTGTTGATAATTATAGGAAATTTAAAAAATGTTAAATCGAATATGCAATTCAATTATGATTATTTTTATATGCGATGTGATTTGAAATAGCCGATTTTACTTATGATTTATTAAAAAAAGAAACTTACTCTTACTTTAATGGTACTATCACAAAACTACTAATAATTTCCCAATCATATCCTCTGAGTGCAAGCTTGTATCTAAATTTCCCAAAAAAATAAAGGTAAGCATAGTCCCGTTTATTTTCAGCTTGAACATAGTACAAATAACGCAAAAAGTGTACATTCATCAATGAACCGATGGATGCAATTTTTTAGCCATAAGTTGTTATAATGATTTATCTAGTTAGAAGCAAGATGGTAGAAATACATTACAAATTTGTACAGATTCCTTGGGATGATTTTTCAGAAAACATCGTTATCCACTGGACCGACAGAGCAATTTAAAACTTTTTGTCGGATTGCTAAAGAAAATTTTTCTGCCCTCATTAAAAAAATCAAATCTCCGAATTTGAATATGGAGACATACAAACTAATTATAGTTATATATAGCCAATGAACTCATCTATCTTTTGTCTATTATTAAAAATATATTAGGAATAATAAAAAAATGTTATAAAATTGTAAACTTTAAATTTTTTTAAACAATCTAGAAAGTACTTGCCATATCGTGGCGGCAAAGCAATCCGAGGCTTTGGAAATAGTGCCATAATGTGGCTAAAAGCGTTCGAGTGGTTATAAAAATCATCCAAATATCATTAATGTTAGATAGGTATTATTGTATTAGATATTATTAAAATAAATGCTGTAAATTTTCGGACATATTAAAATGTTTTTATTACTGGATCAGTTGCTATTAAAATATTTCGGAGCCTTCACCCTCTGTCTATATCTCGTTTAGAATTTTTACCCGCAAATGTCATCAATTACTCCGCATTATCGCCACCAGTGCCAACGACAATCACAGAAGTCGTCCTGCATTGTCTAGCAGTGTAAAAATCCGTTTCGCCGAGGAATTAAGAGGGAGCAACATACTATGCCTGCAAATGATAACCCTGCGCCTGCATCTAGTTGCATACTTAGTACAATGGTAAATACTTTGCTGGGTATATTAACAAACTTTACAATAATGAAATCAATGGTGGGATAAATAAAGAGGATGCGATTAAGTTAAGAAATATTTATTTATAATATTTGTTTAAATACCATATTATCCAACAATAACACAGAAAAAATACGATTGTGCTTTAGACCTCACCAATGAAGTAAATACTTCTTTAGTAATCCAATCTAATTTTCTTCCTTCATCATCAGTGTATAAGAATCTATATTGAAGATTCGTTTGGAATGTTACCAATCATCGTGACAAATAAGTCGTTTCGATTTAATTATAATCATAAAAAATAAATTACTATAAAAATGAAAATAATTTTTTTTTAAATATTTGATTATCAATAATATTTAATTTACTATTAACACTTTTTCTAATTTCTATTTTTGTTAATTGTAAATCTGTTTTGTTTGTGTTAAAATTTTAAGCCTTTATTCAAAAGAATGATTTATTTCTAAAATGTGGTTGGCAAATTCAGAATAATAATTATTATTTAAGCACCTTAGATGTTCCTTTACTCCAATATTAAAATTTCTAGAAGTCTTCCCTATATAAAAAAAGTTACAATCGTTATAAATTAATTTACAAAACCCCAGATTCTTCCAAAAAATTACCCTTGTCCTTGGTATTCAACATATAATTTTTTTAATTAGTTATTTGTGTAAAAAGCTGGGTGAATATTTTTAATTATATCTGGCATGTTTTTAATTATTTTTATTAAATTTGAAGTATTATTATTAAAAAATAATATTTTTCTACATTTATTATTATTGTCAATTATGGGTAAATAAACATAAGAGTTAATAAACTTTTTCTTATATTTTTATATGCTATAACCGTTATTGATTGCATTTTGTAAAATAATATTTAATTATAAATCCTTTTTTGGGTATTTTTAATTTGAATGGGGAACCATAAATTGGATGACCAACACCTCTACCATAGGTCACCCCCAGTGGTTCGCTACGTTTGGTGACTTAGCAGGGGTGCCTGGACTCATGGGGTGCGGTTTGTAAAGGTATGGCGGCGGATGACCTAGAAATTTCTCATACCTTTTCCTTTCGGTAACTTCCTCTCCTTTCTTTAGTAATTAGTAAAAGAATCTTCCCGGTCATTGGTTATTTTTTTGCTAATTTAATCAACGTGTCTGGAAACTCTGCAACTATATAATCCAATAATTAAATGGATAAATACTTTGCCGGTACAATAAGTTTACAATGACCGGTCGTGTGGGGAGGGGGAACTTAAGGGTGAAACAAAAGATCAAAGGCTCGGCTCCCGGGCAGTATATTTTTGCCGTTGTTTGTTTTGCGACCCGGAGCGAGGAGATGCGTGCTTCAAGTACTAGAGTCAGCGGTGCGGAATTGACAGCGCACCTTCAAATAAGAACTCAATACTAATCGTAGAGAATTTCATGTAGGTACGTAAAGATGTATATTTTTTTCACGTTAGGACTTATTACTTATTCCACGCAGGAGGCACTGGGGTAAATATTTTACTTTAGGGCCTACGTCATCTTTGGGGATGCTGTGTGGTGAGTCATTTTAAGGAAAGGAAGTAGAGTAAGCTATCGGAAGGTAAAATGTATGACCTAGTCACACCACACCCCATGAACCCGGACACTCCTGTTAAGAAACCAAACGTAGCGAAACACTTGGGGTGATCTATAGCAGAGGTGTTGGTCATCCAATAAATGGTTCCCGGGGCAGCGGTACCCATTCAAATTGAACTAACTCAACAAAGGATTTAGAACTAATTACCTATATCTTTTTCTTTTTTTTTTAGAAAAGATGCCGATAGAGGTAAGACGAGATATGTTCATGTCACAAGACATTGTGGAAATATCGGAAACATGCATTCTAATACTTTGCAAATGTTTTTTTTTTAAAGTAAATACTTCTTTACGCACGCTTGACTTGGGGGTTAACTGGCGAGAGCGTTACGAGATGCGTTATATCCGAACGTTACGGGCGTTACGAACGTTACGCAGGCGAACAATAATAAATTAAAATTAATTTTGAGGTTCATTCCTCACAACCTAATCGTAACAGCAGTGCTCAAATCCATAGTAATGACGTTTGGAATGGGTGCTGGCATTTATTTTAAACTTTGTAAGAATTAAATCAATAATCCCATTCTAAGCGTAATTCCCATAATAAAATTAATCAAATTTTCGTTTAGAGTGTGTGAACTCAGTGCATTGAAACGACTGATTTGTCACGATGATTGGTAACAGTCCAAACGAATCTTAAATATAGATTCTTATACACTGAAGATTTGAATGGTTTTATTCGATGTCAGAAAGAAAATTAGATTAGATTACTAAAGAAGTATTTACTTCAATAGTGTGGTCTAAAACACACTCTTATTTTTTTTAATTAAGAGTGACCATACACTGTGTCTCCATGATCCATAACTGAAAGAAGAAGTCTATCAGTTATATACTATATTCACTTCTCACCAGTATTTTACATGTTGATCATTTTCTAATCCTTAACATCATTACAGGGTTCACAATTATTTCTATAGAAAGAGGAAACAGGGGCAACACAAGTACATTGCCATAATCAAGTGTGAATTTGTTTAGCTTTACATTTCTTAAAATTGCAATAATTTGTCACAGAGATGTTGTAAAATCCTGTGTAACGGATGCGGAAGGGTGGTGGGCCCTTTCCAGGCAGGGTCCTGTGTATTGAAACAGAAAATGATTATTTATTTTGGCGGTAGTGCCCCCGGGGCGGGGAGAATGGCGGGCGGTCGCCACGCGCCACCCCACCTCCCCCAGTCATAGTGCACGCTGTATTAATCACCGCCCAACAAACCAACTACTAAATATGTCAGCTTTAAAGTGTGCACTTAAAACATTGTGTGTTTTGTTATGAAACGTGGTTTAATTATTGTACATTGTACATTCTTCGAAATACCTAGTATCAACAATGGATTAACCCTCACCCCAATTCAACTCTTTGTTTCCTACTACGGATATACTTAATTAATTGATTTCTTGTAGAATTTTATAATTATAACGAAGGAAGCATATACTTTCGGGTGTGACATTATATATAAAATTAAAAAATACACTTTGTAATACACCAATTTTAATTTATTTATTTAACATATATTTTACAGCCAACCGGGTTTTGCTTAGCTTAAACTTCGTCAGAACATATTAACCGTGTTTATTATATTAATTTGATTTAATATAACAAGCCCTGACGAAGCTAGGGCTAAGCGAAACCCGGTTGGCTGATATTAATTCAAATAAAAAGTGGTGTATTACAAAGTGTGTTTTTCATTAGATACGAATTAGGTGCTCCTAAAGGGACTCCAGATTGCCAGAAATCAACACTTACTCCGTGCTCCATTTCATGTAGTTTTTCTCGCACTAATTTTATGTACAATTAGTTAAAGTCCCGAAGTTGCCCAGGCTTTACGCAGAGTTTTTCGAAATCAGATGTAGACAATAATTTTTATATTCTTTTGGGTGCAAAATGTAATCAAGAAATACTAAATTTCTACTCCAAAAGGTGGAAAAAGAGGGATAGATAATTTTTCGAAATCTCGCATAGATTACTCTTTCTCAGATTTCGAAAGATCTCAGAATAAACTCTTACTTTCGTGCGGTATTTATATAAAAATAAATAGCGATATTTTTTGAAAAAATAGCGATATTTTTTTTTAAACTATCTGAGGTTTATGATACAAAGATAATTTTCTTACAAATATTTAATTTTAAATTTGAGATTGGTGTGTGTATTGGCCGATACATGCGAATCAATTGGAGGGTAATCAATAAAATAAAACAACTATGGAAATGGATCTGGTGAACAGCTTGGTGAACAGTGGGCACAGGGAATGTTACCTTAGTTTCGCAAACACGATATTTTGAGGTTCAATAATACGGTACTGAGGGGTCACGAAATTGAGTACTGTACAAGTTTTCTTAAGAATCGACATTAATTTGACCGAGATACCACAGGAGATGATAATTGCACGGGTTACATCAATAGACTCATTAGTTCCTTGGAGTTATTGTTCCACAATTTTACATGTAGTTAATATTGGCATATAATCTCACATAGAATAGGTACAAGAAAGTAGGTTGGATGGAGGAAGGGAGATAGATGTACATAGTTGCGTCAATGTTTACATTTGTTTCCTATGACGAACAAGTGAATATCACAATATGATATTTAATAAAAAAAATTTAAAAGAAAAACTCTCTTTTTAACTTTTGAAGGTTATTCCCTTCAATGTAATATATCATTGAAGAAGAAGATAACAATAATAATCTAATTTTTTTAAATATGAAAATTAACAAGACACAGAAAAATAATAAAAGATAATGATCGCAACTGGGACCATGATCTAAAATGTTAAAGATTTTTCTCGAATATAAATATCTTTCCAATATTATTAGTAGGTATTATTTTTTCAAATTACACAAACGCTTAATGATTTATCAAAAACAATGGCTTGTTATTACCCGCCCACTTTGCAATAAACCGCACCCAGCAGTCTACTCTCATAAAACCCATTTAAAATAATAAATTAAAACCATAGAAATAAAATAATAACACACGATTATTATTATCATCGTTTTTGTCATACAAGTTATTCAGGAATTCTGGCGGCAAAGCGCGCCATTCAATAAAATTATAAAATAAAATATTTTCATAAAATGGATCGACTGCAGTAAGGTCGTGTTTTTGATTTTAATTGGTATCAATGACGTGTTTATGGTCTGACAATATAAAGGCTTTTGATTTCATATGTTCCGCTATTATATTCCGACATGCGAATATTGCCTTTGTTCTAATTAACGATAGCCACGAGCAGGGGTGCGTTTTGCGTTGAATTTACAAAATTAAAAACCGTGCTTTAATGTGTTTTTGCTCGACGCCTGCTCTTGCCGGCCGTGTTCGATTATTGGATTTGCTCGGGGCGATGACGGCTCAAATAAAACTGGCTTTTTTGGTTTGTTCGCTTAATTGTGTAGTGGAATTGTTATTTTTAATTCTGCGTGTGGACGGTTGAGAGTTTCGTGTATCACGGGTATCTTAAGTGACGTCAAGAAAATCTCATAGTGTAATGATGTGGCTAGATACAAATTTTATGTTTTAACCCCTAGAGCAATTTTGGGAGATATTTCTCCTAGATCTGTCTCGTAAAAGTCATGGTATCTAATTTTGTATTTCGATGAAAAATATAATTTATACATTATTAAAAATAGAAAAACACCATGCGTATTTTTGACGTTCCTAAAAAAAATGGAATAATTCTGTGAAACAATATTTAGCATTTGAAAAAAAAAATTGTCAAGGTTTTAAAGTTTGTTGATTAGCAGGGGTTCTCGGGTTCACGGGGTGAGGTTTTTCAGGTGCGATACCGACCAACCGATTGAATGGATTCATATGTCCGTCGCTCCGTCACCCTGACCCTCACATTCCTACATCCACCTCATACCATTGTTTCTCTCTACAAAACCTTATCTCCTTCCCTTTCTTAAAAAAAACACCACCATACAGCACCCCCAAAAATTACTTGGTCCTCGTGGGAAATTATTTTCCTCAGAACCTTCTGCTTGTAGGTAATGTTTAAAAAATGGAATAAGTATATGATGATGAAAACAATAATTTTATTCACTCGTCAAAGTCTCCGTAGCGGCGTAGACGACAAAAATAGGTTAAAAATAATGGAGTAGGTAATGAAGAAAACCCGAAGACATAATCAATCAACATGTATTTTAATACTTGTGAGTTTGTATTTAGTGGTAGATATTTTTGAAGTTAAACTTCTCGACTTGACTCGAGGGGTAAACTGGTGAATGCGTTACGGAAATTACAGCGTTACGAAAAGTGAAATGCGTTGCGAGGCGAACGGGCTATATCACATTGTAGAAGCAAGAGAGAAAGGTGCGCGCGCACATTTTCTTTCTCTCTCTCTCTCTCTCTCATAGCCAGTGCATAAAATATTTCAGTCAGTACTTTGAAATACCAGTGACGCGCCAAACGCGAGGGGGAGCGGACGTCGTTGCGCACGGCTTGATCGGGTGAGGCGAATGATAATAAATTTAAATAAATATTTGTAGAAAATTAATATATGTATATACATGTTGAATATATTTTATACATATAAACATCTATATGGACATACGTAGATATAGATGGAGCTAAAGAAGTATTTACTTCAGTCGTGTGGTCTAAATCACACTCGTTTTTTTAAAAATAATAGCTCAAAAATATTGCAGGACCTAACTAGGTATATGAGACACCATTTATTGGATAACCAATACCTCTGCCATAGGTAATACCAAGTGGTTTGCTACTTTTGGTGACTTAGCAGGGGTGCCCGGGTTCATGGGATTCATTGTCTAGGTATTGGCGGCGGATGATCTAGATACACTTAACCCCAGATTCCTACACAACCCTCATATATTTTTCCTTCCCAGAACTTCCCCTCCTTCCTTTCTTTAAAAATACCATCCACACAGCATCCCCAAAGATGACATCGACCCTGAGGGAAATTATTTTCCTCAGGGCTTCCTGTGTGGAGCTAATGTAAAAAATGAGAGGAAGAGAGAAAGAAAATGTGCGCGCGCACTACTCTCTCTTGCTTCTACAATGTGATACAGTCCGTTCGCCTCGCAACGCATTTCACTTTTCGTTACACATTCGCCAGTTTACCCCTCAAGTCAAGCGTGCGTAAAGAAGTATTTACATCAATAATTTGAAAATACTGTTGTTATTCGCTACTGCAAATGTTTCTTACACTCTGCATTCACAACATCTTATCTTGTTCTGCCATTTAAAGTGAACCGACTCTAGTTTTTGTTTTTCTTAATCATTCCATGTCGTCCTTGGGCGTCAACATTAAGCCGTTATTGAGTTTGACATTTTGATGCTTAACATTAAGCTTTTTTTAATAATAGATTTATTTTAAGCAACTAAGAAAAGACGGTATACAAATCGTCACACGATGAAGAACTTCTTCCAAAGTCTCATTAAAAACCCCAATTTGGGCCGCTATAGTGTTTGCGTGTGTGCAAACACATCCATATTGTCCCCTCACAAAGACCCGGCTGATTGGATAAGTTTGCCCAGAACAAACTTGTTGTCTAACGCCTTACCGCAAGATTAGGTGTACTCAGGTAGTGTTCAAGGGCTTAGCAAGGTAGCGCGATATAATGCAAGTTACTTAATGCTAAATTGTCGGAGGACAACACCCTAAACGGGCCGGCCACCTAAGCCCGGTCCACTTAGCAGCGCCCGTGTAGTGCGCTGCCGAAATTGCCTCCAGAACAAACAGCCGGGCGAGAGCAGCGGGATGTTCCTGTTCTCCCTCTATCTCTACCTCTGCCTCTACCTCTACCTCTACTATCCGATACTGATATGCTTAATTAAAGCCAGAGACTTTGCAAGAAGACTTCGTGTTATTTATTTTACAATTTGTATCTACCTATTACATGAATATAACATATCAATCGTCGATTTGATGAGTCAGACATCTCCAAATACTAACTTTTGAGATAATGAAGAAAGAAATATTCGAATACTCACCCTAAATCATATATTATTTACACATTTTGTGTTTTACATATTAAATATGCTATAAAATAACTCCTAGGGGCATAGCGATCTGGTAAATCAGTATGACATTTTGAAATGTCCTTAAAGTGACTCAGAAAACATCAAAATTTTGTTTAATTCACTAAAAGTTTTTCTGCATTATAATGGATTTGGTAGTGTTAATGATCTAAGTATTATACCAGACGGAGAGCACTTTTACAAATAACTGCATACTAAACTCAAATTTAGATTCTCGCAGATGTTTGACTAATCAAATGGACGATAGATATATACGTATGTACATCTATATATATATATATACGTTATGTTTAAGGTTTTAGAGGTTCACCCGCGTAACGTAGTCCTTAAAAGGATATTTTAATCACTTTCGACCCGTGTTCTCCGTCCTAGACATAATAAGAATTGAAAAATAGGTCTTGATTTCTGGAGCTAACAGACACGCAAAAGCGATCAGTTTGAGACAAACCTCAAGACACAAGGCCTCTGAAGATGGACAGTGAGAAAGTCCTCTTAAGAACTACGTTAGGCGGGTAAATCGAGAAAATTATTCTACATCTATATAGAAACACGTAGTAATATCAAAAATATCCAGACATTGACCAAATCCGTCATCTACGATCAGTTGTCAATATCTGTTAGAACGATCAACAATAAATAACAACAATACAATAATAACAACAATAAAATTCCGACGTCATGCTGCGAGAGATCGGTTAACTATAAATTTAAACAAATATTCAAAATTACCAGCTTATTGATCTAACGCAGCTCTTAGAAATGAAATAAGTCGTATACGCGATCCATGGACTTTCGATCTTTGAAAAATCAAAATGATTGTCACATGTATAAAGACCTCATTAACTAATGAATACCCGTTTAGTGTCAAAAAGTAAATGCAGAATGTCAACACATATTTTGGTAAGGTATATCGATTTATTTATTCCCTGTCGATATCTGTTCGGCTGTCAATGGATAAACCATAATATATATATTAATATATTTGAAATAATAAAGTCTTAGCACGAGCAAACACCCTGTAGATACTAAAAATCAAACTTCGCTAACACCGGTTTACCCATTGAATTTCGCCGAACTTCCGAACAATAAACAACATCCGCGTGATGCAAAATTGATTTTATTCCTGAACGACAAGTAATCACAACAGCGCGATAGGGCTGGAAGGGGTAGGGAAGGGGATGGAGAGAAATTTGCCAAACATAATTCCCGCGAATATTTACGGGCCTTGCGCACACACAGATAGCGCGCATCATCAGGTTGTTATCATCAGCAGGGATACACACATTTCATCAGCGATGGAGCGGGCCCATCCACTTACGTTCGACGTGTCACAATCTAAATACCAGGGGTCCTGAACCTTCGGTGACTGCTAAATTGTTTTTACAAGTACTAATTATATAAATACAATGTAATAAGCGGTAGTTGTTGAATGAAACACTAGTATATATTGAATCATTTGGCGGGTAAGAGGTAACCCGCCGTAGCTCAGTGGATTAAGAGCACCTGACCGGACATCAGGAGGGCGAGGGTTCGAGTCCCGTCGGCGGCATGTATCTTTTCTCGGAAGATTGTTTCAATGTGGATAAGTGTTTCACGCTGATAATTATTGCTTATAATAATTGTTAGGTACTAATTATATATATTCTTCCCTAATAAATATAACTTCGGCCGTAGTCCTCACTTTACAAAAGATTTTAGCACAGCTTAGCATGACATGAAAGGGGTTTTTTTGTTAATTCTTTAGGGCCTATGTCATCTTTGGGGATGCTGTGTGGAGAGACTTTTCAGGGAAAGGATGGAGAGGACGTTCTGGGAAGGAAAATATTAAGAGGGTGGGGTAGGAATCTGGAGTCAATCTGTCCAGTGGTATGTAAACATAGGAGGACGTATAAACCCACCCTTCCCAATGCGTCGCAAGGCGATGGGTCTAGATTAGGTCTTCTTCAAACAATCTCTTCCGATCCGGCCTGCCGCGCAGTAGGTGTGCATTTGTCACCAATACCGAAACCTCACCCCCATGAACCCAGGCAGCACTGCTAAATCACTAAACGTAGCGAAATCATTGTGACTTATAGTAGAATGTTGGTTATTCAATAAATGGTTCCCGGGGCGGTAAATTCATTCCCGCATGCATTCATACACCCATTAAGTTTAAATAAACAAGACAATTTCACGTTCAAAAAAATAATCTTTACTGAACCATTTAATCGGTCACCATATTGAAATGTCACACATAAATATACAGACAGACGAAATGTAAAACTGTCAAAGAATCAACTACGGATCGCGAAGACTCTACTTTTAATTGGCCAACTTCTTGGATATCCATTCAGTGTCTGCGGCACTAATTCTATGGGTGTATTTTTTTTTAGTGGCCGATCGTTCGTTTCGGTGATTCACGCCCCGACAGTCTGCGATCCCTGCTATCGGGCGTTGATTGGGGTCCGGGCGGTTCGGGCTTTATCAAAAATTGACACGCGGCAGCACTAGGCCGCTGTTCGACTCTACCAGATTGGCAATGCAACACCTACGTGGGAGTAAGTCGTCTGTCTATTTATTAACATGCCGAGTTAATGGTAAACAACGGGTAACGTAATTAAACCTCGGTAAATAGATTAGGCGGCAACGCTTAATAAATTTACCGATCAAGGAAGGCAATGAATAGATATTCGCAGTGGGAACTTATAACCTTATAAGCTTGACGGTGAGAAAATTATTTTTATTGGTAATGTTTATTTAGGTACTTTTTTGTCAGTTTGGTTGTAAATTGTTGTGATTGTAGCGTTAAACCATGCTTTTTGATTTTTTTCTTAATTTTTCATTATTCTTTGCTTTTTAATTACATAATTTGTAGATTTTACGACCACCATGCTGGTCACACGCCCGTGTTATGGTGTTCGATGTTATATAGGTACAGTGCATATGAAAAACAAAATACTATAAAATAATGTAAAAGAATATAATAAAATATATATACAGGGTGTTAAGGTACGTACTTGAGTTACTTTAACCAGTGATTCCTGACATTATTTGGAGTAAAAAATGTAAATGAAATTTTGGTCTCCGGTGACTTTTTTTATGACAATTTTTTTTTTTTTCAAAATTTTTTTTGTTCAAAATCAAACAAAAAAAAAATCTTTCACGTGACCTTATTGGTCACTCAGCCGAGTTGTCGCCCCACCACTTACCCCGCCCCCGACTACCCACCACCCACTATTTTTATGTTTTAATAGAAAAAAAAAAAAAAAACATCAAAAATGTCACCGGAGACCAAAATTTTATTTACATTTTTTACTCCAAATAATGTCAGGAATCACTGGTTAAAGTAACTCAAGTACGTACCTTAACACCGTGTATAATTGAATGACTTAAAATTTAAAAAATATGAAATAACCATAAAATAATACAAAACGACATAAAATTAAAGAAAATGAAGGATTGTAAATGATTATAAAATCGTATGAAAGGATATAGTGGAGATAAAAGAATATAAAAAGTATTGTAGGAATATGAAAGAAAATAATAATAAAATATGTATTTCAAAAATATAAAAATCAAAATAAGTACTATAGAGTAAGCAAATAGGAACGGATTATTCATCATCATCGTCATCACATTTGGCTCTACTCTATACAATCCCTGATGGGTCTCCTCAAGTTCATCCTCCACTCATCTCTCCTTTGTACCAGCTCTCTCCAGTTTGAAAGCTCCAAGGAAGATAGGTCTTTGAGGACGTTGTCGCTTCATCTGAATCTTAGCCTTCACAGGCTCCTTCGCCCTATAGGTCTAGAGTTTAGCAGGAACTTTGGTGCTTGATGTTGAGTCATTCTCTCCACATAACCCAGCCACAAGAACGGATTATTATAATGATGATATTTGCATGTAAAGTTCATTTGTAGGTGCCTCCATTATTTTTAAGTAATTTTTGAACAAAGGAATTCATGTTTGATCTCCGACTAATAATATAGAGATAAATGTTTATAGAGATGGATAACGTTTAACATATCTAGTTCTATATTTTAAAAAAGTAAAATTTTAATTTAATCTGAAAAGGTGAGTTTAAAGTTTAGTTCTAAATTTTGCCGAGTATGTGATCGCCTAAATTCTGCCGAGTCATAATATCGATAATACTTGGTTTTGAGAAAGACACTTATAGAATGATATTATATGAAATAGAACTTCTGGGTTATTTTTCTCATATCTCCCTATAATTTTTTACGAATCCACGATTGCCAAGAAATGTTAAAAGGTGTATGAAGTTAGTAAGGAATGGTAGGGGATGATGTGGAATGAATGATAAGGAACAGCAAGTGTACTATCTCTTATCAAGAGATATTCGTTATTTTTACTGTATATTTGGGACCAGTATTCTCCAGTTCTACAGGATGCTTATTGAAAGACTTAGGTTATTTGATCTCTAATCTTTGAACCACAGTAACTGTTTATTGACGTATGGCAATTTACAATTTTTTGTTTTTTTTTTTTGTTTTACTTGTCTGTGGAGCTCTAGAACTATTTTGACTCTGCCCCTCTACCTTCGGATCATCTCGGAAGCAATATTATGTGAACCGAAGAGGATAGTGCAATGGTATGAAATGGACACAAATGGCAAGGCGTGATAAGGAGTGTAAGGAGTGCCAAAAATGGTAAGGAAGGGTACGGATTTTAAGAAAGGGTAATGGATGGTAAAGAATGAATGATAAACCATTAAAATTTAGAAGTTTCCACAGTCTGAGATGCTTATTTTTGTTCGAATTTTACACCAATAAATACATACTACTATTGATAAGTTTTTATCAAAAAGAGCTATTTATGAATTTCACAGCACTGATCTGCTCATATCACTTATTATTTTAGTCGAGAAAACACTAAAATACCCCCTAAAACTACAAAATTATTTTTCATCGAATGGGATAGCACGCTAACCGATCATCGCATCGGGCAATCATGTCGCAGTGTTAATTGGAATGGAATGCCTAATTATTTAGCATCAAAATTTTGTCAATCGTATCGCAAGCTGGGCCCGTTATAAATACAATATGGCCGTATCCTGGTTCCGACACGTTAACGTACTTAATCAATTAATCGCCGCTCTTCGATGACCGGATCACCGGAATTCGTTTCCATCAGTCTTTGTCCAAACACTCTAACCAGCTACCGCTGCACGTCCTCTGTTTTCCAGTAATTGCAAATGGACTGCGCCCCTCCGAATACCTGGAAATCTTCACAAGTAAAAATGACTTTTCCGAAAATTCAACTAACCAATTTATTTCCGGATCCATGATATTGTAACATTGTTGTGCCATGATTCCTGGATTTCTGTAACTGACTCAATCGTATAATACGCTATACATGAAATGTATTTCAATAGCGGAAACGGTAGCAATTGGATTATAGAAAGTTTGAAGTGGATTCAGAAAATGATGAAGTTATGCATTGCTAGTAACATTATTTAAACCAAAGCTGACACCATTTTCTCGACAGTCAACCCTCAAGTCAACAGCGTCATCAGATATTGGAAGGCTTAAGGAACCAAAGCGAACACCAAGTACTAAGTTCGGTGAGCATGCTTTCGAAGTGTCAGACCCTAAAGTCTGGAATGGACTGCCGCATGATTTAAGAATTTACACAGAATCAGCAGAATTTAGAGCTAAACTTAAAAGTAACCTTTTCAGATAGTCGTAATAAATTAACATCAAAAATACTCATTTTGGTTGTGGGTCTGACTTTGCGTGGTTCAAAAAAAAATCTCAAGTCTTAGAGTCCTAAATTCTCCAGTCTTTCAAAATAAATATCTATTTTTGTCACTAATCTTCTCATAAATGTAATATCAACTGTATTAAGGGGCAGCAAATGAAAAATCATTCAATGTCCAATGTTTTAAATATAGTGACCTCCGTTTATAATATAGTGAACTTTCTATTGTTTCTCCGTTTACAATATAAGTGTGTTTATAGGAAGTGACTTGCCAGATATGTAGGTATGTTTTTTCTGTCTGCTAATATCCATAGGGCCTCCTGGGTAAAGTTTTTTTTTTTTTTATCGAGTTAAAAGAATTTTACAATTCACTTTTTTAACTTAAATACAAATTTTGTTTCATCAACATAAGGTTAAATAGTTTGGATTTAAATATATTTATATTTTTCTCCGGTTTTAGGGTGTCTGAAAGGAGATTATATATTTGAACATCCTCGTGACCAATGCTTCTCTTGCCAGTCTTTCAGTCTTAACAGCATTTGTGTACAATTTATTATTTTGTCTAGTATAATGCTCTTGTATTTGTGACGTTTTTATAAATGTTGTACTGTATAAGTCCATTTTGTATTTTGTAGATTAAAAGGCAAGTGTTATATTCGTACAAAGATCTTATATTCAGAAGGTTCAATTCCTGGTATAGTTTTTTGTGGGAGAGTGTGGGTTATAATTGGAAAGTTTTTTTAACAACTTTGTTCTGTATTATTTGTAAGTACGTAATGTATGTGTTTCCCCATATCTCTATTTAATAATTTAGGTAGGACTGTACTAAGCTAAAGTAGAAGATGAGCAATTCTATCAAATACTCCAATTAGAGTTAATGCAATGTATATAAATAAATAATAATAAGTTAATTCTCGGTATTTTTTAGCCTTTGCCAAGCTTCGCTAATAACTTCAGGCTGATTTATACCTACTTAAATACAATATCAGGAAATATTGATTCAAACACAAACAAGCAGCTAATAATGAAGTGAAGCATGTAGCTATCTAGTTCCGTGAGTGTTAATAATATTAATTCCACACCGCTCAGAGCTTATTGCCTATGATTCATGTATTTGGATTGTTTACAGTATTTCTCATATCATTCATCAATCATATTATCTTTGTCGTGGATATAATTAATTAACGAAATTATTATGCAAATGTTTACTATATTACTGTACATTGTATCTGTGTGCTCTATAGAGCCAACGTTTTTGAAGTGCGTGGAAGAATATTTGATATAATATTGAAAACCACGATTGCAATAAAATAAAATAATTAATAGATTTATGTAGCTTTAGTGATAATAATAAATAATTGATAATGACAAAATAAATAAAAAAACTTATATCATTGATGTAGCTATTCCAAATTCCTGTAATATTGAAAAATCTGTTTCTGAAAAAAAAGAAAGTACACAGATTTAGGAAATGAAATGAAAAGAATTTGGCATTCTCAGACTATAAAAGTATTACAATTTGTTATTTCGGCTACTGGCATTATACCTACCTCTCATTAAAAATTTAGGCACATTAAATTTGTCAAAGAATTTGTATATAAAAATGCAGAAATCAGTAATTTTATTTATATTGAGGGATCAGTAGGATTTGTCGGTCATATTAGGTGTTCCACCGAGCCGAACCCTCTAAAATGAAAATATCTGGAGTCGGTGATTTATTTTCCCATTAAATAGTCTGGTATTAAATAGTCTAGTTTATTTTCCCATTATATAATACACTTGCATAGCGTGGATTTACTAGATGATCATTTTTTGTGGAAACTTTGTGAAAGGGTTTAGTTTTTCCTATGGGGAAAACTAAACCCGGACCTAAAAGTCTCGTGCGTTAAAAGGATGATTAGTTTAGAGCCGTTTTTGTAAAAAATCTTGAAAATTTGAATCATATTTTTACAATCTGACTTCTTACTACTAACTAGAAAAAAACATTATTAAAACTTATGACTTATGACTAAAACAGTGCATCCACCGGTTCTTCGATCAGTGATACAAAACTACACGTAAAATGCATTTGACCAATGAACGCAACCCTGCCTAAAAATGAACATGTATTTTTTTATATATTTATTTTACTCTTTTTAGGCAGAAAATATACAGAACCATATTTAGCTGGTTAAGGTTAGGACTGTTTTTTTGTGTTTTTAGAGAAATTTAGATACAGTTTGCACGCAGAGGACTTTGGGAATACATACATTGATAGTAAATATGTTTAAAAGTATATCGATGAACAAATAAGCCACATATTCTACAAAAGTATTTCATTTACAAATTAAAACTGCGTGCAGTAGGTTAACACGGTTTTTTTTTAATGACAATATAAATTAAAATTAAAATACAATATTAAATAAATTAAGAATACAAAGTGAAATATTTTATCCTCAGTCCTCCTCACTAGGTATTCCTGTTCCGAGGTGGACTGCAGGTTGTCGTATGGTGTTGATCATGATTTCCTCATCAATGTTGTTTGTTTTTGTTGGTTTCCACGAAATATAAATAAATAAAGCAAAAAGTGTTCATGTTTATTATTTTTGCGTTGTTTTTTAAAAGTGTTTATGTTCAATAATCTATCTATAATAATTCTTCACCTCATCATCGACATAGAATTTCAAAACAATGAACGTTTATAAGGAATATATCGTAAAAAAATGTTAATTATTATATATAACTGATTTTTTTTTCTCAAGAGTCACAACTGCTCCCGTCTGGAGCCGGTGAAACTATTGCATCCCCGAATGGGGTACGTTGTGAGACTGAAGGTAGTAGGGATGGGAAGGAGATGGGGAAGAGGAAGGTGGGAAGTACCTGGCTATTCAGATCACCAAATACGGCTAAAGCCATTTCAAGCAACGTTTCAATTCTGAATGGTGGTCTTACACCTAGGCGATACTGAGAGTATCTTCCACTCTAACACATAACATTTATTTGCGCACTCCAGGTTCGAATCCGCGACCTTCGGATTGGGAGTGGAAAGCCTTACCCCTAGACCACGGAGGATGTGCATAGGTATAGACAACATGCGTAAATCAAGGTTTAGTTGTTACTAGGTGGAGATGTTACTAGTGAAATTTTAGACATTGAAATGGGCTAGGCCCCTTTAGCATAGTGCATTAGTGGGTACCTACCATAAGAAATGTTAATGAAACAATATTGTTCTTTCAAGTTATTATTGCATGTATTACCTATATTATTTTGTGTTATTTTTGTTACTTCGAATACTTGTTAACCTCAACACAGGCATGTTGTAATGAGGTTAAGCATTGTATTATTATAACTAACATGTGAAGAAACAATAAAAAAATACGAGTGTGCCTTAGACCACACGTTTGAGGTAAATACTTCTTTAGTAATCTAATCTAATTTTCTTTCTGGCATCAAATAAAACCATTCCAATCATCAGTGTATAAGAATCTATATTAAAGATTCGATTGAATTATTACCAATCATCGTGACAAATCAGTCGTTTCAGTGCACTGAGTTCGCACACTCTAAGCGAAAATTTTATTATGGTAATTACGCTTAGAATGGGATTGTTGATTGTTGAGAATGTTAGATGTTAGAGAACGACGTTTATTCACATTTGCAGCAGGAAATTCAAAAAAATCCAATCGAAAAATTGCTAGTTATTAGTTAGATTTTAACGTTGGATATGTGAGAAACAACAACACAACTATTGTCAGCATAAATGTCAGCACCCAATCGAAACGTCATTACTATGTATTTAAGCATTGTTGTTACGATTAGATTGTGAGGAATGAACCTCATTTTTAATTTTAATTTATTATCATTCGCCTCCGTAAAGTTCGTAACGCCCGATATTACGCCTCTCGTAACGCTGTAATTTTCGTAACGCATTCGCCAGTTTACCCCTCAAGTCAAGCGTGCGCAAAGAAGTATTTACTTCAAAAACAAATTTAAATAAACGAGTGTGCTTTAGACCACACGACTGAAGTAAAACTTCTAGATAGAAAGAAAAAGTGCGCGAGCTCTCTCTTGCTCCTACAGTGTGATACAGCCCGTTCGCCTCGCCCGACTACACTTTTCGTAACGCTCTCGTCACGCATTCGCCAGCTTAAGTCAAGCGTGCGTAAAGAAGTTTTACTTCAAAAAAATAAATATAAATCTCAAAAAACCCTGCATCGATGGCGTCACTTTTGAACACACCATATCTCATTTAATCTCGTTTAGAGTTCAAATTCTAAACGAAAACAAATATTATAACTCTCGGAAGGGTTATTCAAGTACCTAATCAAACATATTATTATTTATAAAGCCCACGTGAACTGACATACAAACATCGCTTTGGCTCTGCAGTGGCAATGATTGACAGCTGGGTACAAGTGTGCGTGGAGGGAAATCTCAAGTGGCACCCATAGGAAGAGTACGCAGTAGGTAGGTACTGAATGAATCGCTTCATGCAGATGAACTCTAATCAACAGATGATGTTGTGGAAGTCAATAAGTGAGGTATGCAATCTAATTTATTATTTGGAATGTCTGCCAGTCTGTCCTCCGTTGGTGATTATTTAACTTAAAAATGTATTATTTAACTTAATTTTTTTTATCATTTTTCCTGCTTTAGTGAAGGTTTACAAACTTTTTGCAAACCTTCATGTTTGACTTCTTATTATCAAAACAAATAGGTATACTTACTGTATTGAAAAAAAAATAGTTAATTGTTTTTTCAAATTATAATACGTAATATTTGGATGATTTGTACAGCGTCGTTTTTGTGAAAAAAATTACTTCAAGAATGCTGTACAAATTTATAATATATTTCTAAAATCTTATATCTGACTAAAGACTAGACTTTCCCAAACTGTGTTCCGCTGAACCTGAATATGTGTTCCGCGGCAATTCGTAGGAAGAATTTCATATACAAACAAAAACTTGTCGTTTATATATTAAAACTACATTTTTTTTACATTATATTAAAACCAAGGATTAGGCAGATTTTTTTTTTAATAATTATACAAAAATTCCAAAGTTGCCTCCAAAATGAACTAAAGCAGATATCGTTTAAAAGCAAAAAAAAGCTTCTCTCCGAGATTGATATTTGACATGCTTTTTTATTACAAAAATTATTTTTCAGTTTGGTTGGGTATTTTGGCCTCAAATCCAAAATTACGTTTTGTATGAAACCGGCCGCGCAGACGTTCCTCTAAAGAATCTTGGTATTTCTTCCAGAACATTCCTAAAATAAGGGGTACGTACTCCCACTTGCTAGAGGTTGTAGTGTTCTTGTGTATTATTCATATGAAAAGAAGAAAATAACCAAACCATGAGTCTAATCATCGCCTTAAAACCACACTTAACACACTTTAGGCCACCTACTGGAATATGTTTGTAACAAACATCAAAAGTCGTTGAGTCACGTTGTGCTGTATCCGTCACCATCTGATAAGTCCTCAATACCTCGTATAATTTGATATTATAAACTTATTTTATTATAAGTAACTTATTTTTTATTACAGTAAAATATACACGATATAAAAGTTTTAGAAATATGCGAAGTGTGCATTTTAAAGTTTAAAAAATTTATAGACTATATATTTTGTCAAATCTTGCAGATTTTATAAATAATACGATATTACGTTTTCTAATAGATTCGAGGGGTTAAGTATGATATATCGGTACCTACATATTTCCCTAATTTCACATTCCCCTTCCTTACCCCTTAATGGCTTCACAATTCACAACGTTTGCCAAAATTGCAATCCTAGATTTGCAACAGCAAAAAATAAAAATTATTAGACATTACTTTCTTATCCCTTGTCTGTGGGTATGTGTACCAGTTTTTCCGATCGAGCAGTTGCTGTATTTCTGTGCCCATCCGAAAAACCCCAATTAGGGTGAAATCATTTGCCAACTAGAAAATTACAAGGCATATTATTTATATATTATTTTTCCGAGTCAGCGGGCTCCCCCGCCGTGGATTGGCCGTATTTGTTCTGGGGGTACCGTTCCATTTGTATCGGGATAAACATAATTCCGTTACGCTTTATATATTTCGGTGTAGTAATGTAACGACTCTCACGCGAGTGCGTGCGGAATGAAACTGCGTGTAATTTGTTCGGCTTGGATCGGTGCTCCCTCTACCCTCTCCCTCCCCCCCCCCTCATGACTGGTCCCACCCCCTTAAATGATCCCAATCGGATTTTCAGGGAAATTTAACTCCGTGTTTGCATAGTTTTCAACATGCTTGGATATTGGGTTTTTAGCAATTATTTAAAGATTTTACTTGTAAATTAAATGAGAACAAATCACTTTGTAAAACAACACTTATTTAAACAAAATTGTCAACATGGTTCTAGATTTTCACGGCCAAAATTATTTTGGGGTGTTATGCCCTTCTTTAGCCAATTTAGCTCATTCTGACAGCGTTACAGTGTCCATCATCAGGGCAGATGTGTAGATCGTTGTCAAACGTAGAAATCAAACATTGAAATCAAACATGATAAACCCTGTAAAGCTGTACGAAACGTTATACCCCAAAAAAATATATATGTTTTAAAACAATGGTTTCTTCGTCGGGATAGTATTAAAGTTAATAAAAGACAAATAAATATAGACAACGTAAGAACCTTGAGAAAAAAAATTGCTATTAAAAAAAAATTTACTTACTAAAATTCTAATTAAACTCAGCACCTCTCAACTTCAAAATAAATAAATACATATTTTATTTAATGAAGACAATATTAGGGACTCTCATTCAAAAATTTGAAACAGAATAATCAGAAAAAGATACTTTCATCAATCTTTGCAAAATTACTTTTTGGCATCATTTTAATTAAATGAAACAAATTACTTTGTGTAAACCACTGTAATCACATTTTATAATGTCTACAGGTTTCAAAACCGATAGTTTCTTCGTCAGGATAATAACACGAATAAAAATAACAAAAGAAACAAACAAGTATAGACAAAAATATTAAATAGAGGTGATTAATTAATATATTAAATAATTATTATATTTTTAGGTATATAAATAGTTTTGAAACATGCAGATATTATAACATGTGGTTATAGTGGTTTAAACAAAGTAATTTGTTTCATTTAAGAAAAAGATAGGACAGAACCCAGGACCTTAGCCTTGCTGGGGTGGTGCTATACTACTGAGCTAATAAGACCCTATCCATTTCAGCCGTATATAATAACTGTATGCATAAGCATAAGAGCTACCAACATAACCTTCATTTTTTTAAAAATATTATTCCAATTTGATTTTTACTCAATATAAAATTATTATTATATTATTTTCATTTTTACATCAACACATGACTCCGAAGACAAATACCACTTATGGATAATGACATAAACATAATAAGGCCTGCAAAAAAAAAAAAAAATTAATTGAAAAGGTTATTAAAGACATTTATCTAACAAAAAAAGTTAATCACAAATAAAAAATTCACAAATGGATAGTCAACATTCGGCATTGTATACTGCGGATGGATAACTTCTGCAATATTAAAACAACACACTCCACGCCTGTATTTTTACCTTTTTCGTAAATAATCATCCACCAACTCCGTAATTAACCATCACGTGTATATCATTACTTTATAACTCGCCAACGTATTGTCAACACAACACCATAAAATTTATATATATCAGAGATTTATTTGCACTTTCTCCGAGCGGTGTAAACTAAAGAATTATTATAAATAGGATAGCATACAGGAGATCCATATTACATAGTAAAAAGTTCATCTTTTTCTCAATGGTATAAGGAAGATATTAATTATTAGTACAAATTGTTCCATCATTGTTTTCATGTCCTTGTTTAAACGATATTAAAACATATAGTCTTAATTAATATGTACCTACTTACATTTACGAGTAGGAACCTACCTATTTTGTTACCAGAGATTACTCTTACTACTCTCTAAAGAATACTTTTTGAAGTAAAGCTTCTTAACGCACGCTTGACTTGGGGAGTAAGCTAGCAAATGCGTGACGAGAGCGTTACGAGAAATGTGATCGGACGAGGCGAACGATAATAAATTTAAATACATATTTATAGAAACTTAATATATGCTTATGTATATACATGTATAGTATATATTATACATATATATGTATACATACATATAGATGGAGCTAAAGAAGTTTTACTTCAGTCGTGTGGTCTATAGCATACTCGTTTTTAATTGTGCAATATAAAACTGTTAGCTTTTGGTGCTTGTTTTATTTTTTTACATCTTTTCAAATTACTTAATGTCTTCAAATAACATTGGCAACTAATTTGCCAATCTCCTTCCAGTTCCCAGCCATTTGTAAATTGTAAGGGCTTTTCCACACCTGGACCACCTGTTCACTGGCGAATGTTCCTCATCCACTGAAATATTCGTCATTTAGGTCTTTCTCTCTTGGTTTCATGACCAAATTGGGTTTAAAGCACTTGTTGCTCAGTGCATGTGGCCGATGTGTGCCGTTTTTCTTTCTTTATTCACGGCGTCTGGAAACTCGTAGTACCTACAATCTGGAAATTGTTTAATTTGCATCATAAAGAAAACCCCAAAAGTCAGTCAACCATTAATGGAGTTACCAGCATTCACCCTTCTTTCAATATCCCTATCAGTCTTTCCATCTCTCGTAAACATACTTACCAAATACACAAACTCAATCACCTGCTCCAAGTATTCTCCATTCACAACTATATTGCACACCGTTTTCGTATTCTCTCTTTCAATCACCATGACTTTTGACTCACTTACATTCATCATTAACTCATTCTTCATACATACTTCGTTCATCCTAGATACTAGAGACTATATATCTTCCTTACTGTTAGAAATCAGCACCGCATCATCAGCATACAATCTTCTTCTTCAATAATATATTCCATTGATATGAATAATCTTCAAAGGTTTATTTATTATAAAAGATAGTTATTCTAATAGAAAGGCGATGTAGATTCACCGTTTTCTCGCTTGTACTATGAATTTCCGGACGCCGTGTATATATCTGGAGATCTCTCTCCTCGTTCAGATATTTTAGCACCTGCTCGTTAGGGCGTTGGCATAAATAGCGATCGCTTGTACAGCCACATTAAAAAAGCTACGATTTCGTCAGTTAAGTTAACTTTCTGCTTCACACATGCGAATATTTAATTGAAAATTAAATTTTAAATTAAAATTTAATTTAATTTTCTTCATGAAAATGTAGGTAAAAACTGAGTAAAAAATGTAATTTCACGCACTAGACTCTCCCTAAGCCAGCGTTTGGTGAATATCTTTCGAAGAATGCCAAAAACATTCTAGTGCACATCTTCAAACATGGAACTGCTTTTGAAAATGTCCAAATTGCTTGAGATACTAGAACCGATGGGCATGATTTCTTACTCTTTCGCTAAAACAACTTTGGTCAAAGAAAATTTAGATACTTTTCAACAAAGCTATACAATAAAATTCCACTGACCGTTGGATAAAACACAACTTATTTTAAATATAAATCAGACACCAAGTCTTGTATCATCGGCCACGACAGATCTAACATCAAAGATTTTATCAAAACTATTTTATAAGCATGAACACTGATTGTCTTTAATATTATACTTAACATTGTGTTGTTATTTGTATTTTATTTTAAACGTAATGTGTTTTTATTGAAGTAAATACTTCTTTACGCACGCTTGACTTGAGGGGCAAGCTAGCGAATGTGTAACGGAAATTGCGTTGAAAATAGCAGTGCATGAAATATTTCAGTCAGTATTTTGAAATACCAGTCACCAGTGACGCGCCAAACGCGGGAGGGGAGCGGACATTGATGCGCACTGCATTCAACACAAAAGTTTCTAGCGAGACAGGCATAGCACACCATAAATTGCAATAGAATTAATAAAGATGATTGATAATACAAATAAATTGCGCAAAGTAGGTTCGTAAAACTTTGTTCCTAGGATTTTGAAGTTTTTCGTCTTCGCTTTAAATAAGATTTTCTTCTGGAAATGTTTTCTTTGGGAAAGGGGTAATGTAGCAGATTGAAATATCGATCCTACAGACTGTCGTATATTAACGCCCCTCACTAAGATATGCTAAAACACTATTGAAGCCACGTGACATACCCTAGAAGACAAAAGCGAGTTATTTTTATACTTCAAAATTTTACTACAAACTGTAATATATCGGAATATTAGTTATGATAAGTTCTTTAATTGTTCTGTTGTTTATGCTACGCTCGGGTCACACGGTGTCGGTTATGATGTGTGCCGAGCATAGCCGAACTGAGAGTGTCAATTCATTACTTTTGCAAGAGTTCTTCAGACAAAATCTGGCTGGCGAGTTATAATGGCATGTGTCCTCTTAAACCATATTTGTATTGTGCGTAAAACAATAAACAGTCACTGTGATTTGAAAAAAGAAAGTCTTTTAATCAAATAGCATAGTACTTGAAAAGGTCCAGTACTAATAATTCTGTAAAGGATTGCAGAGAAAAAGATATAGACCCAATACTCTAAAGCAGTTTAGTTGCGATAACTCATAATATATAAGCAATTTAAAAAAACTCGATTAGTTGAAAATCAAGCTAGGCAAGACGGAGAAATTGATCGAAGAATAAGTGCGGCAGGCAGTGTGCTGCGTCCTCTCTACAGCTCAGTGATAAGAAAAGCCGAGCTCAGCATCAAGACAAAATGCAGTGTTTAAAACGGTATAACTCCCGAAGCTCACTTACGGCCACCAGATATGAATGCTAAACGAACAAACACGCTCTAGAGTCCAAGCTGCCGAAATGGGGTACTAGAGAGGAGTGGCAAGGGTTACGAAATGGGATCATATAAGAAACTCGACGATCCGAGATGATCTCAGCATTGATTACTGCTACTCTTCATAGAAAAATCGCAACTGAGGTGGCTTGGGCATGTACTAACAATGCCTGATGACCGAATTCAGAGGAAAATACTGAGTGCGATTCCAGAGGGTAGGCGTCAGTGGGCCGCCCCAGACACAGTTGGGTGCGGCAACTCCAGAAACTGTGCGAGGAGAGCATGGATCTGCCATGGACGAAGGCTGAACAATCAGAACAAGACAGGGACGCATAAAGGAGCCTTGTCGATGCACTGAGTCCCCGACCCGAATAGGACAAGGGGAAGAAGATGATGATGAGATAAAAAATCAGAAAGATAGAATTCTAAATCGAGAGTTAAGCATGAAAGGTGCTCTTCAATCACTTGCCCCATAAAGCGGGTCATAGGTACAATGCGCATTTGAAGTAGTAGAAGAAGAATAAGATGTAGAAGGAATTGAACACGGAAGATGTAATCAAACAAAACCCACAGCGACGCTCATCCAATAAATAGGGGGTGCAAAAACGTGTAACCAAATTTCTCGGTGGGCCGAAAAAAAGCGCAACCATTTACATTCGGTAATATTGTAGCCGTGTGGTGGGATCTGGCGACAGAATACAGTGGACATTTTAAACTTATAAGTTGATTTTTAAAAAAAAAATCAACCCTTAAAAACTTTTTATTTTACTATCGATCTAGTAGCGGCATTTCTTGGGCCGGCTAGTGACCAAATTGAAATAATTTTATTTTTGAGTTTGCTTGAAGTCTTTACGTTCTTTGAAAATTATATTCAAGTTCTGTGATTATTTCAGTTTTATGAAGAAACAGGCCTATAATGATATAATAATGATTAAATAGAACTTAAAAAAAAATTAACAATTCGTCCTTTACGACTGTGATAATTTAAAATATCTTTTAAAATAATAATAAAAAAAAAAAAATAAAAAAAAATACATATGTTTATGTATATATACTATCTGACCAGCTTAATGTTTTATGGGTTGATTTTTTAGTATGTTTAACAATTACATTTATTTTTAAAAACTGATAAAGAAATTGAGTAAACTTTGTTACGGGAACAATAGAAAACGGGATTTGGGTCTTGGCCATACATTATAAGTGATGAATGCTTTGTTACACTTAGTAAATATCTCAATGGGTTTTGATAAATAAAAATGTTTTAGTTAATCCCCTTCAAGATGATCTTTTATTAGATCAGCGCTAATATATAAATCTTTAGTACATCTTCCAGAATGGATGATACGTCTCTGTATTTCTCAGTATCATCATGGTCTTACATCATTCAGAATTGAAACGAGGCTTGAAATCGCTTTAGCCATATTTAGTGACTAGATATGTATAGCTAGGTAATTCCCAACCTTCTTCTTCCTCACTGGCTGAACTCTTGTGCGGAATTTATATTAAAAAAGATTGACAACATGTCCCAGTTGGTGGTGCAATAGCCTCACTAGCTCCAGGCGGTTGGGGGCAGTTGTGCGGTATTCTTAACAAATTCATTTAAAAAGTCTAAAAATATATTATTGTCTGGTTGTCTAGTTGGTAGGTACTTAATTTCTACGGAGTATCATAATTCTACTGGGTTTGGAGATCCTTTCCGCGGTATTATTCTACGCAGGCTGTACCGCGAGATGGCAGTAAGTAAGAAGGGCGTGGAAAGCGATCGTTTCGAATGCAAATCTTCATATATTCAGAGCCACCCCTCGTCAGAAGTGGTAAACCATTCCCAGGATGAAGATGCCATATTGATAATCAAGTTGCTAGTAATAGCTAATGATTCAGAATCCATTGGCTATATTAATTTTCGAGTGTGTAAGTGAAAAGTTTGTTTTTGGTTTTCTTATTATTTTTTAAAAAACAACCACACAAAATGTATGGCCAGTTGTCTCACAACAATTCATCAAGTATGGAATATGATTTTCCAGTTCTGTGTAAGTTGTATTCAAATTCAGTTATTTTATCATTATAAGGCAGTTGCTTCACAAAACTCAAATAATAACAACGCTTGAATAGAAATTTCGCAGAACTTGAATATTAACTTCGAATTCTTTGGAACAACCCGCCCTGGTCATAAAAACATTTTACAGTTATTTCACACAATATTACTAAATTTAAAAAAAAAAACAATATATTATAATGTATGCCATCCCGTAAGAAATAATATGCAAGGAGAAGTAAGAAAAATCAAGAAATTGCAAGAATAGTCAAAAATACCAGAAAAGGCAAGAAATGTCGAGAAGAGCCAAGAAGAATCACGAAGAAAATAGAAAAAGCAAGAAGAACCCATAAGAAGCAATAAGAAACAAAAAGATGCCAGAAGTGGCAAGAAGAGACTAAAATAGTAAAAAAAAACCAAGAAGAGCCAAGATGAAGCAAGAAATGACCAGAAGAAACAAAAAATGACAAGAGAGAAAAAAAAGCGGGAAGCGAGAAACCAGCGCTCAAACAATTCCTTTTTTCCTGCTCAGCCTAAATTCCAAAATTGAACTATTAAGTTGCCATGAATACTGGTCGATTAAGCTCCAACCTCCTTCCCATCAACAGAGCAAGTGTTCCAAGTCCTATTAAATCGTACCCCCAGGCGTACTTGTAGCACCGGGACATGAGTAATCCTGGCTAGTATGGTTGGTATTCGTATAATATCTAGTCGCTATCTTGTGAGAATTTGCACGGGTACAATCTCATGGGTCTTAGATTATTTTAATTCTGACGCTATGCAAAGTGATGGAATAAGGACGATACTAAACTTGCATAAATGTACAATATCAATTAGACATTATTTAATAGCACTTAAAGTGGATTGGTTCATGAAGAAAGGTAACGGAGTCTTAATACCCAAAGGAATTATTACAGCATTTAAAGAATGTTGCACACGAGGAATTTAATATAAAAATATACCCCACGCTTGCCATAAAATACCATTCAGTAGTCACAGATATGCGTATATTATTTTAAGCACATTTACATAATATTTGTTTACTTTTTTTACTGTGCCTGTTTAATGTTTATGTTAATGGTTATGCTTAGATAAGTTGGTTGATGAATTATAGCACCGTTGTTGTATTATTATTATTCTTCTGTTATCAATTATTTTTATATACAGTACATTATTTTTTCATTTTATATGATAAATATAATGTGAGGAGCTGAAAACGGGACCCCTCATTCCCTGAGGGGGATAGAGATCTACCACACCATATAACTTCCATGATCGTGGGACTTGTTTCTGAGTTTTTTGGGGTCCGCGCGTTTTTTTTGTACTTTCTTTTATAATATATATTGATTATTAGTGTTACCTTCTTCTTTGATGATACATTACATCGATGGGAATAACCTTCAAATGTTATTAAAAAATGGTTTTTCTAATAAAAAATTAATTATTTTTAATATTATTTTGTTTAAACGTACTTGAAATGAAAGAACACAAAACTGCGCTATTTATATTATTATTGCAAATTTATTGATTAACCATAGTTTATTAACGATTTTAAATTGACTCAAACATTGCATTTGTCTTGGTTATTGTATAAATTAGGTGTAAAATACATTTTTGAAGAATCTTTGACCAAATTATGTAATGGTTTTGGCCTTTACCGATTTGGAAATACGCCATGCCTACAAATATTTATATATATATATATATATACTAAAAAATATCAAGGAATTTTATTCAAATCTTTTTCCAATGTTGTTACTACTGTCCGTGTTCCAACCTGAAACTACGCAGTGTGGTTAAATACTTAACTTACCAAGCTGGAAGTTTTCAATTCAAAATAAAATTGTTTTTTATACCTCAGTCATAAAAAGTCTTTCAACCTCTGATATGAGCCCGACGGGGTCGTGGATGGGGTAGAAGGGGGGATGTTTAAGCCGAGGTACATTTACGATCAGTTACCGCGCGGGTTACTTACCCTTATCTCTATTGGTTGCGGAAAAAAGCGGTGACTCTATTTTCTCGATTTAAAAAGCGGTGACTTCATTTCCCCCGCTCCTATCCCTACCACCGTTCCACCGGCGTACTTTTAAGCTGACAATCGTCGATTAATTCTAATTGGAACTGGCAAACCGCCTTCCGGGGCATATTTACAGACGGTCAAAACCCTAAATTTTTAATTAGTAAAAAGGCGAGGTTATCTCCTTTTGGTCCCCTCTTCGATCTCATTTGCATTTTTCTTGGTAAGCTTTTGGGAAGGACTTTACAAAAAAAAAAACACTATTTTTAACTAGCTGACTAAATTAGGTGTCTGCTGATTTTGTTGACTGACCGCGCGTTAGTTTGAATGTAAGTAAGTGTCATTTTCAAAATTTGCAAAACAATTGTTTAAAGAATTCAGATAAAGTAACTAGGTACTTATAATTAATATATACATATAAAATAGTTATAATATATAAAATAATTTATTATTTCTAAAATTGGAAGTGTTGGTCAAAAAGAACATTCCCGTGATTTTACATAATACTTTTAACGACAAAAAAACGACATTGTTGAAATTGACGCTAACATACAGTTTGTTATTGCTGGTTCTTTATCGTTAAAGTCACACTCGCCTTGTGAGTTGTGTGACATATTTATTTTATTGTCAGTCTAATCGCAATTTCGCATTTTTAGGGAAGAAGTATCCAATTCCATTTAGTTAATTAATAAGGCATTCATATTAACTATCTTCTTTTGTCAAATCTATTCTTGTATATTATTTATAACACTTAAGATACTTAAACGTCTAAATATAGCTTGAGATTGAATAAACTCACTTGTCGGTCGGCAAAAATTTGGGAGAATGTATTTTGAAGAATGAGGGTCATCAATGTGGTGTATATTTTTTTTCTAAAGTTGATTGCTTTTATTTTCCTATCCCAGCATATTCATTTATACATTTATTGTTTTTGTCTTTAATTCGTAGAACTCCATTTAATTTAAATTAAATTTAATAATGTTTATTATTTAGTTTTGCTAGTGTAGAAATAAAAACTCTTTGATTAAATTTACTCGAACACTTAAAAAACCAATAAACGCACAAATGACCCTAATTTAACATTTATTAATACAGAAAGGAAAATAATCTACTCACCTCTTCTTAGCATATTCAGAAAACCTAAGCAATATTCTTAGCAGTAACGTCATTATTAAACAATTAAGAACACATTTACAAATTTCAAAATACGCCTAGAGGAGAATCTATTATTTTCCCAGGAAATCGGTTTAACCGATACTAAATCGATTTACTCGTTTTTAAAATTGACTTTTTAAATCGTATAAAAAATATTGTCGTCTAATTGTGGAACACCACAGTTTGAAAATGGCCTTGTAAGCCAAACAGCTGTCACAATTAAAAAACTAAAATACTTGCAGAACTTAATAATAAACATTATTAAATTAAATTTATGTTGGGATTTGTTGATTTCATACCAACCCGTGTAGAAATGGCCTTACTGTTAACCGACCTATCTGAGGTACCTACGTACCCTGCCAGATTTTTATCGTCTTTTGGGATCTTGTAATTTTTTTTTAAACTCAGACAATGATATTAATTATTAAAAATCTAAAATACTAGAAGTTTAGTTAGAAAGTCAATTAACACATATTTTTAATTTAATGGAACTCCTTGTTATAGTGAGTGTCTTATTCCTTAGAAATGAGGTTAACACTAAAAAAAAAATATTCCCCAATTTTTAATTAGCAAATTTGCATTGCGAATTTAATTCGTTACTTCTTGAAACTCATTTGCATATTTCCCACTAAGCTATTAAAAAAACCACTTATTAACTAGCCAGGTTTCCAGAACTCCTACCCCCCTGTCTTCGATAATGCACGGAAAAACGAAAAACATTTTCCCAAAACTAAAGAAAGCAAACAGTTTAATAATCCAGGTTTAATATCTAAACAATCAAAGTTCATTTCTTCAATCTTTGGAAAATTAGTTTGTGGCATCATTTTAATTGAATGAAACAAATTACTTTGTGTAAACCACGAAAATAAACAAATTATTATAGTGGTTTACACAAAGTAATTTGTTTAATTTAATCAAAGTTCAACTTGCTTCAACACATAATGCGAACTTAATACCGTCAACCGTAGAAATGTATTAAAATTTGTACAGCGCCCTTGAGGTGATTTTTCACAAAAACGGCGCTAAACAAGTCATCCAATTATTATATACAAGTCATCCAAACAAACAGTTATTATTATTTAACTTATTATAATTTGTAGAGCGCCGTTTTTTGTGAGAAATCACCCCAGGGGCGCCGTATAATTTATTATGAATTCTTGGGCTCTAAGAATTAATAATAAGTTTATTATTTACAAATATATTCAGAAAAAAACTTACCTGGAAAGTCACTTTAATTAGAAAGATTTTGCTTGGAGAAGTAAGAATTTGCACGCGGAGGACATAACATTTAAAACACTGGACATTACATGATTTTACATTTGCTACCCCCATTATTGTTGGTATCACATTTTAAAGAAGATTAATGCCAAAGTTGAGTTAATATTTTTTCTGAAAGACTTGAGAATTTAGGACGCTTTAAGACTGGAGAATTATTATGAAGTGACCTTTACAAAAGCTTACAAGTAAAAATTTGCTTTTATTTTTACAAAATTAGTTATTTACAATATCTTTGTTACTTGTTTAATTATTGCATATTTTCCCAAAAGTGACGCAAACAAAAAGTTTAATTTTCCTGATTCAATATCGTAAACAGTCAAAGTTCAACTTAATGCTAACTGAATAAGGTATTTCCGAGTTTTTTATTGCTTAAAAATATTAAGCAAAAAATTACCATTATTATGGTATTTTTATTTTATTTTTATGTTGACGTATAAATTTTCTACAGCGAGTCTAAGTTGCCCATTTTTGTAATCCCACCAAAACGGCATTTTCGATGTGTGACGTCACAAGGGTCGCTCGTTCTTGAAAAATTTCCTACAGTTCTACTTTGTTTTTTAATGACGTGCGTACGAAGCGTCGTTGGCAATCACGGGGCGTTTTGGTTTTGTTGGTTTTTGAGCGATTTTAAAATGAATAAATTTGAATGAAAACATGAAAAACAAACATTTTTAGTAGGATGATTAAAATCAGAAAAATGATCTTTAATTGAAAATGTATTATAAATATTTAAATATTTCATACATTTTCAACATAATCCCTTGATTGTTGAAATACCCTATTCCGTCAACTTAAATATAGCAACAGCAAGTAAATATATAGCAAAACAAATAACATTTTCCCAAAAGTGACGAAAACAAACAGTTTCATATTCCTGGTTCAATATCGTAAACAATCAAAGTTCAAGTTGCTACAACACTTAATGCTAACTGAATACCGTCAACTTATATTAAATATCTTTGTTCAGTGTTTAATTAATGCATACTCCGGGTGTAAATACCTCTCACGAAGGCTGTTACAAACTTCTTACTAAATTTAATGTACGTTTTTGCCGCCCGACACGGGAACAAGAATATAAATGCAAATTTCACAATGAAAATACCCAAAGTGATAAGACAACGCAAGAAGTTATAATATCTGTTCCTTGTCCTGGATGTTAAAACTTGCACCGTTAAATTTATTTCACTCGTGTAAGAAGCGTTTCTTGCTGAACACTGCGATAAATATTGTGAACGTTTATTTACTATAAAAAAAACGAGTGTGCTTTAGTCCATACGACTGAAGTAAAACTTCTTTAGCTCCATCTATATGTATGTATATATGTTTATATGTATAATATATACATGTGTATACATATGTTAAATTTCTACAAATATTTATTTATTTAAATTAATTATCGTTTGCCTCGCCCGATCACACTTTTCGTAACGCTCTCGTCACGCATTCGCTAGCTTACTCCCCAAGTCAAGCGTGCGTAAAGAAGTTTTACTTCAAAAACGAGTGTGCTTTAGTGATTTACTGCTCTCTCTTGCCCCTACATTGTGATACAGACAATAGGCTTGCACTGTGTCTTAGATATACGAAACGTAACTGGCTATAAGAGAAAGAGAGAAATAAAATGTGTGCTCGCACCTCTCTCTCTTACCCCTACAGTAATATACGAAACGTAACTCTATCTCTCTTTCTATCTTCACTAACTTATATCTCCCTCTCAACTTCCGTTCGCCTCGCCTGATCATACTTTTCGTAACGCTCTCGTCACGCATTCACCAGCTTACTCCCCAAGTCAAGCGTGCGTAAAGAAGTTTTACTTCAAAAATTGAGTGCTTCTAACCTTTACGCGCGGTTTAAGTAAAACTTCTTTGACTGTTGTGGCAGGTATTTATTTATTTAAACGCCCATAGGGCTTTTAAATATAATGCCCTACGTGTTTTTTTTAAATAAGAAATAAAGAGTTGAAAAATTACATGTTACATAAAATATGAGAACAACATATTTTTAATGTCACACTATTGCCACTTTTTACTTTAATACCTAAATTCGCAAGAATCAGAGAGAAAGAAGGGTTAAACATTATGTAACTTTTAACATTCTTCAAACTTGATTTTGTGGGTTATTAGTTAACCTGATAGAAAATAATTGAATTGAGCGTACTTGTGAACAATATTCATCAGTATTTCCCACTTGTCTTTACTGAAAATCGGGCACCAATCTCCCTTAATCATAGCGAAAAATAAGACACATCAATAAGTTCTACTAAAATCTTTAGTTAAATCATATAATAATCAAGAAAATATAACAAAAACCCGTCGAACATACCTTATACATTAGCAAACAAAAATAAACGGATGACGTCTGACGTTTGATTTTGCTTTGACGTTTTGTAATTCGTCGCACTCATTTTTGCCATACCTACGACCTTAATATGATGAAATATCAATCGAACGTCATTTCCGATTTAAAATGTTACAAATATTGTTATAAAAACTATTGGTATTTTTTTAAGAAATACTTCGAAAGAAATAAGAACATAGGTGAGTTATAAATGATACAAGACAAGAAAATACAATAAAAACAATGCAAAGGTAAAGTAATGTAAATGATACAAAGGAAATATTAAGCAAAACATAATATCAAACAATAAGAAAAGTTGTGAGGTGGTATTAGAGAATTTTAGTTTAACTTCTTTTTTGTAATTCTCATAGTGTTCTTCCGTTCTTATCTAGATGTAATTGGTTAAATAATTTTATACCCTTAAATATATAGTGATGCTGTGCTGTCGAAGTTCGTACGAGAGCTACGGTTAGCCCTCCAACAGAAATAATTCTTTTGCTAATATTTATTGTGGGATATTATTTCGATCAAAGAATTCTTTATGTAATTGAAGTAGTGAAATTTTTTCATAAATTTTTGAAAGAGGGGGAATCGGGAACTTTCTTAACATTTAAAAGTCATGATGACTATTACACGAAAATCGAAAAAGTAACTTTTCGACGGATACTCGGACTGCTTTTTTTTGCTTCAAATTATTAATCTTATAATGATATCGCTTTTATCGTTTATACGTTTTAACAGCTCAGTTAGATCCGTAAAGCGGATTTAAGTCCGATCATCACCATTACACATTAACACATCAGCCTGAATATTTCAATTCATAAAGTCATCGTTTGTTCGTTTCCCTTTCAAATTGAAATTCATAAATCTCCCCTGCGAGTGACGTCGCTGGCCCCGGTGTTCGCGCCGTGTTCGCATCTCCATTATACGCCGGTTTTTTCCAACACCATGAGAACACACATTCCAGGATGTAGGAACACTGAACAAGGAACATTGAACATTCAACATTGCACAGTGAATTGAGTTAGCTAGCTGAGCTAGCGCCAGGGGGTCCAGAGCTGGAGCCCTATTCCTGTTGCCTATTCAGACCACCTCCAACCGACGATCCAGACAAAGGATCAGTTCTGCAACCGAATTCACCTTTGTATCGCGAAATTAATCCCCGAATCGCGACACAATCAACACAGGTTAACATCTGTACGCGGACTTGTTGCCAAATATATAACTCTCTTCCGGCAAGGTTAAGATTTCGATCGACTTTGTGCATTCATTGATGTGTCACAACTATGGCAGTGATAATTTGATCGATGGAAAAGGTAAGCAAAAAAAGGAAAAGGGATTTCCAAAATAGTCATGTAACAAAATAAATTTAAATATAGATTGTATACTGTATAATGCACAATAAATTAAATAATAATAAAACGTTTATATTACATAAACAATGGGTTTAGCTTATAGTTTTATCTTACTTATTACAGCCATAACAAGAAAAAAACATTCTTACGTAAACATTAAATACATAAAAAAATAATTAAACTTCGTCAATCTTCGCAAATTCACATTTTTAATTCAATGAAAAGAAGTAACTTTGTGTTACCACTTTTATAATAACAATATTATCAACATGTTTCGAAACCAAGGGTTTCTTCTCCGGGATAATAAAAAACATGAATAAAAATAACAATAATGAACAAACAAGTATATACTTACTTGCTTATACTTGTTTGTTCATTTGTTAATTTTTGTTCGCCATGTTTCAATTATAATAATACAATTATATGTTTCGAAACCAAAGGTTTGCCGACCTGAAGTCCTGGCGAAGAAACCTTCGGTTTTGAAACTTGTGGATAACCGTTATTATATAAGTGGTGTACACAAAGTTACTTGTTTTCATTTGAATAATTAGACAATTATTAACTTTGGTTGTCGGTGATGGGTGGTATCATCACTGATGATAAACAAAAAAAAATCTTTTAAGTTTTCTTTAATCATTGAATTGTTAGTTACATGATTTGAGGATTTTTTTTTGACCACCATGCTAGGCATATGCCCATGCTGTGGTGGTCGTTTAAGAGGTAATATCCAGCAACCCATTACTCCGTTTTTGTTAACAGCGCTGCGCGCGGATGTTTTTACAACCATGAAGCTAAACGGTATTAGTTTTAAATTTAAAGCAAAATGTAGTCATTATGAGCGTCGTGAACACAGAACCTCACACGGCCGCATCTCAGCGGCTAATGATCGCGAGAATTTATGTCTCGAACTGCCATTAAAATGATCAAACTGGAAATGGTAAATGGATGAAAATTATATACTTCTTAAAATTAATTTTTGGCAGGCATTTTAACAGGCATCAATTGCGTTGCATAAATTGGCCACTTTTTTTAATATCAAAATGTTATATAAATATGCAAGTACAAAACGCTCTCAATTCGCAAATTGTCTATCACGAAACCCTCGTAATATAATTCCCCAAAAAATTCAAAATCTTATCCTTTAAATGGGACGATAAATTAATAAGGCTGTCGGTTTAGATAAATAAATATAATGTGTTTTTGTATCTCCTGTAAGGGATATAAATACAAACATTCGTTCACAATTACATACGTATTTAAACATTTTGTATTCATCGGTGTTTTTTCCCCCTTTGTGTTGTGTGCCTGGCCATTGAGGATGAAAAGTCATGGGTTGCAGCTACCATATTCCATACAGCGCTGTAAAATCGTGATATTTGAGCAGACGTATGATTGCCTTGTTAGTGATATTTTAGGGATGCTATACGAACCATTTCGGCATTTTTTTAACGCCAAATACCGCTAAAAACAACTTCACTTTACTTAGCAAATTTTTTTAAAAACAAAACTGTGAGCAGTTAGCACCACTTTTTAAATTTCCTAAAATCCTAAGCAAGTTATAGTAAACTTATATCATATCACGTATGTCAGTGGCTCGTGGTAATACCTATTTAGGAAGAGTAATACAGAGCTGTAGTGGTACGCGCTGCCAACCGTAACACTGTTTTAGCTCGTCGTCGAAGTAAAACGACAAAATTATCAGTACAAATACATATCAAATAAATGTAACTAGGTAATGCATACAAATACATATCAAATAAATGTAACTATGTAATGACACACCAAAAACGTTAAATTGTGAATATACTGTGAACTTGGTAGAATTAATTTTTACTTTTTTTATCCATTAAAAATAGTAGGTAGATACTGCATTAAAAAAAGTCTGTTTGTATACATAGATGAAAAACAGATTACGTAATAAAAAAGTTTAAATCATGTTGGTACCTACGTACTGGGTAATGAATGCACAGTAAGCGCCAAACTTAAATTCCGACCTGAATTTAATACCATCCATTCTCGCCCGGTTACAGGTACAGTCACTTTGCTGACATTACAATGACCGTAAGATAAACATATGCAATGTAAACATATGTGCGACAGAGAAAGGCGTAGTCGGGGAGGCATGCCACTATTCGGACCTTAAACTCGCCCATTGCGACAATCGTATCAACCTCAGGTCGGAATTAAAATTACTATAGCTGTAGACGGTATGTATAGAAATTTCTTGTTTTTTTGTTTTTGTTATGCAATTATGTACATTACTTAAGGAATAATATAAAGTAAACCTGTCAATTTGTCTGTCCTGGGACGGGAAACTTTCCTAGTTGGACAGGCAAAGCTTCCTAATATGTAACTTGTATTTTCTTTTGTATCTATCTATAATAAATAAATAATACATAAATAAAAGTATAGCTGTATGCGCTTACTATAAAGGTGTCCGGGGGTAAAGTGCGTTAACTTCGAGTGGTGATTCTACATGATATAAGGAGTAAAAAAGATTAACAACTTTTTTCGAAATTCCAACTTTTTTCCCATACAAAAAGGCGTACATATTAAAAATGCTTAGTGTAAGGTACAAACTTACCCGATAAATTTGCTGTGAGTCAGCCGGGCGCATTGTGGCGACGTTGGTTTTGATTGGCGCGTATCGTAATAGCGGAAAATACCTAATAGTGCAGGCCGCACACGCCGTACCAATTTTATATTTTTACCAAAAAACCTGAATTTCGAAATTTTTTAATTTAAAAAAAAAAAAAATTTCTATAAATATTACAGTTTTTACATAAAGTTATTAATATTTATACATAATATCTAATAACATAATTTTTGAACTTTTTATTGTGTTGTGTTAGGTAGGTTATTGAATGTGAAACTGTGGTTGGGTAATGTTGTATGTTTCGTGAACACCTCACTAGGAGAACCTGTGCTGAGGTGTTTACGTGGTTATGTTTAAGTGTGACAAGTATTTATGTGTTGTAGTAGAAAGTTTCTTCTTTATTTATTTTTTAAATTAGTGGTTATTTTAAACTGATTATTTATAAAAAAAAAATATAAAATATATATATACATATATCTAAACGTTACCTATCTTTTTTATTTACACTATCACATACAATTACCTACCGAAGTTAATGCATTTTACCCCCGAACAACCTGTACAGTTTAATAATAATAATAATAATAATTGGATGACTTGTATAGCGCCGTTTTTGTGAAAAATCACCTCAAGGGCGCTGTACAAATTTCAATAATTTCTACAATCTTACTTCTAACTACACACTAGAAAATATAAAAAACCTATGGCTAAAACAATGGATGCAAATCCACCGGTTCTTTGATCAGCGATACAAAACTATATGTACAATGCATCTGAACAACCAGCGCGGTGCAGCCCAAAAATGTAAATGTACATGTATTTTTTTTTTTTTTTTTTTTTTTTTTTTTTTCAATGAAAATGTACAGGACCATACTTACCTGGTAGGTCACTTGAGATTAAAGTTAAAAGATGTTTATTTATATACAGTTTGCGCGCAGAGGACATAATAGCGAACACATGTTGTTGGAAAAGTAATTATTTGATATATATTATGTTATTTAATGAACGTGTTTGAGAAAAGCAAAATTAATTAATGGGCGGTACAGAGTAGTACATGAATTTTATTTATTTTCTTAAATGAATTCTCAGTCTCTCGTTAAGCGACGGATTGCTGTGAAGGCTTCGAATGATGTTAATCTAATAAGAAAATAGATTAAGATAAATTATAGGCAATACATAATACAAATAGATTTATTAAATTTAAGGGTATGAGAGCCTAAATAAGTAGGTTTTTAGTTTTGACCTAAATTCTGTTGGGCTTGTTATGCCCCTTAGTTCCGGAGGGAGTTTGTTCCAAGCCTTAGGCCCAGATACTTCGAATGCACGATCTCCAAACTTAGTATTTGGCTTTCGTTTAGGTTCTATCAGTCTACCTAGAGCTGATGATGTTGCTGATCTAAGGGTTGACTGCCTTGGACCAATGTTTTCCGGGACACATAGTTCAGAGATGTAATGTGGGGCCATTTCATTGATGGATTTAAACACCATCCAGCACAGTTTGTACTGGATTCTTTCAGGGCACTTAAGCCAGTGAAGGTTGCGAAGGTGTTCTGAAATGTGCGAATATTTAGATACCCCGGTTATGAGCCGTGCCGCTGCATTAAACACGGATTGAAGTTTGTTTACAGGCCTAACAGAGAAATTATTCACACTCACACGTTTTGTACCACAATATGTCGTTGAGAATATTTTCTATTATCATAATATAATTATTTAAAAACATCATATACGATTATATACATCGTCACATGTAGATAATGCAGATATATACATTTTATAATTATTTTTTATTATTTTTTGTGTTTATCTCCAGCAGCCATATTGAACAACACTACATCTCGCAATGTTTCGAGGCGAGGCGAGGCGCTGGCAGTGTGAATGCTCACATAGACTTTTCCTTGTATCAAAAGTGAAAAGAGATATCTGTTGGTGGCTTCAAAGGCTCAGCGGGACGTCCCATTAATCTGAATAATGGCATCACTAATGAAAGAATGTTTGCAAAAGATGTCACACTAATACGATACATTAAACAGGGTGCATACTACATAACTTATCTAAGGATCTAAGGCAATATATACAAGCAAAAACTTTAACGAATCTGGAATACTGATGACTAGACGGTTTATTCCTTAAATGATTTTTTTTTAACTTGCTGTAAAGTAGCTACTACCTATTAGAACACATTATATATTCTGCATTAATTAAAAATACTAATTTTTGTTGTGTTTGTAACTGAAGGTATATAGAAATCAGATTTGGTTTGAATTTAACTGTAATTTTCAAAATTGGAACTGATTGTTTGAACAAATTCAGGCTAGTGATAAAGTACCTACCTTTAATATCAAACTTTAATATAAAATTATTAAAAAAATAAAAAAGTTTTAATAGTAAATTAAATATTATTAATAACCAAATTTTTTTTTTAAATGGCCATCTCTTAAAATTATTTTCTTATTAATACTTTTATTTAAAATAATTTATTTTTGTTGTTTAAACATCTTTATTGTGTTTTGATAATTTATATAAGGTAATTTTTCATATTATAAAATAATTTTTATATTTAATTTTAAATAATTGTTTTTTACGAAATTTTTTAATTAATTAATCACCTCTCTATAATATTTTTGTCCATAGTTATTTTTAGTCTGTTCTTTTTAGTTTATACTTGTTTGTTTCTTTTGTTATTTAATGTCATTACTACCCTGACGAAGAAACCATCGGTTTCGAAACATGTAGGTAATTGTGATTATATAATAGTGCTTAAATACAAAGTTATTTGTTTAATTTAATTCAAAATGACGCCACAAAGTGATTTTGCTAAGTTTGAAGAAAAAAATATTTTGTTTGTATTTTTATAAATTCGAATTTTAATAGTAATTTGGACATCTTAATAATTATAAGGACGGGTTGTTTGTTGACTCGTCAAGTTTCACAGTTATAATTCAAGTTAGCTGCTTCACAGTAAATGGATAATAACAGAACTTTAATTTTAACTTTGATATGTTATGAACCTATAAAATTTTATTAAATTATCTATAAGTACTTACACTACAATTTCTCTAACTAACAATAAAAAGTATTAATCTCAAGTGACCTCAAGTGTGGTTCTGTATATTTCTGCCTGAACGGAGAATAAATAAAACAATATATTAAATTAAAAGATATCACTTTGTATGTTTATTTTAATTTTATCCTGAAGAAGAAATTATTGGTTTCTAAACATGTTGATAGTTTTAATTAAATAAGAGGTCTTTTACAAACTTATTTGTTTTCATGTAATTAAAATGACGCCACAAAGAGAATCTGATAATATTGAACAAGGAAAAAAAATGTATACCGTTGTTTCCAACGCATAATTAGATAACTGATAATTTTCTCTGTTAGTATTAGTGATGAAATATTTTCTGCAATTATGACCCTTAGATCCGTACAAAATTATACGTTTAAGAAAATATTATAAAATATATTTTTTTGTCTTATAATTTTATATGGATTTAAGGGTCCTCATTGCAAACAATATTGCATCATTAATTCCAATAGAAGTAATACAAAATAGAGCTATGAGGTGTATAGTGGGAAAAGGCACGCAATGGTTAATTAAATGAGAGGAGCTAAATTGGATTCCAATAAAAATATAATATATACTGTTATTTAATATGTTAATTTTTGTGCATAAAATCATGAAAAACCAAATGCTAAAATGTTTTAAGGATGAAATTATTTTTAATAGACATTATCAGACAAGTAGGTAGATAATTACGAAACCAGAAATATAAATAGAAATAGATTGCCACATATGAAAAAATCAAAATCACAGAACTGCTTAGCTGAGGACTAAAGATGTATGATGAAATGCCTGAAAGTCTGAAGAATGAAAGACGGGTGAATATATTTAAAAAGAAATGTTATGCTTACTGTAAAAATATTTAAATTTATAAAATAAATTATTACTTTGTATATATTAGTTTATATTCTATTGCAATATAAACTAAGTCAATAAATAATAATAAAACACATAAAATGAAATTGTCGAAATTATTGAAATTGATAAATACATTTTTACGCAGCATCGGATTTCATTGTTCACATGCATTGTACAAATTATAGTTTTGTATCAGTGATCGATCAAATGGTAGTGAATGTAAGTTTTTAGCCATAAGTTGTTATAATGGTTTGTCTGGTCTATATTTAGAAGTAAGATTATAGAAACATATTATGAATTTGTACAGCGCCCTTTAAGGTGATTTTTCACAAAAACTGCGCTAATCAACAATTCATCAAAATATTATTATTATCTATTATTAAAATATGATATATAATTTGTAATCTGGGTGTAGGTACCTATATAATATAGATACCCCCACCCCATTAGACTCCCTGACATTTCAATGCGGTTGGTCCGGACCGGGTTATTTGTGTGTTGGAAACTCATTGTGTATGATGCATTTGATATAATTATGCCATAAGTTAATGTGTCACTGTTGTGAAAACGACTTTTTTTCTGTTGTAGATTTTTATCGCCGAATGGCCCTGTTTTTTCTCCGCACCGAATACAATGCGGCTCCTGTACATGATTCGGGCGCAGATTTATGGGACATTGTACGGATGTAGGAAATATTTTATAGCGCTTTATCGGTTTATGGCAAATGAATAATTATTTTTGATTCGGCTTTTGTTAATTTGTTATTGCTTTTACCTACGTGTACCTACATTCTATACACAAACACAAACACACATACACACCACACACAACCAAACGCGCGATATTTTTTATTATTCGAATATACACGGAGAAAAATATTATCCTAAAATACGATCATTTTATTCGTAAAAGCGTTTAAAAACGGGACTGAAGTCCTTACGAACAAATTTACAGGGTTTCAATGTTTATTGGCGGGAACATGGAAGAAGAATTCGTTGGTATACATAATTTCGTACGTATACCAATAAATTATTCTTACATTTTCCCCCCAATAAACATTAAAACACTGCTAATTTGTTCGTAAGAACTTCAGTCTCGTTTTTAACCGTTTTTACGAATATTAAATATATAAAAAGTAAAAAAAAATAAGTATAAAAAATTATAACCTATAGACGAAAACATATTGCCAAAAATAGGTTCTTATTGTCCATTTTTGTTCATTTTTATTTTATCCAGTCGAAGGAACCACTGGTTTCGAAATATGTTGATAATTTTAATAGGTGGTGAGTGGTGAAGGTATACAAAGTGATTTGATTTCATTTAATTTAAGCATCATTTACGCCATCAAACTTATGGCTTAAACATAAACCAAAAAAAGGAAATTATTTAATAACTGTAATATTTGTGTTTGCGTTAGATACGTATTATGCACCTTATCATTTTTGTCTATTTTAAATTGTTTGGTTTTATAATTTTTTATTTAAAATCTGTAGTAATTTACATTCCAATAATACGCAGATAACCCTCCATGCTAGAGGTGGAGAAAATCTCATAAGCTGCAGAATTCATTCTCTATTCTGGAGTTCTAGAGTGTCTAAGGTGAGATTCACACATTAAATGCGGCGAATTTGGCACAAGGAACCAGTAGAGGATGAAGCCAAAGACAATGCGAAAGTAATTAAAAATATATAATGTCGAGAAAAGTGTTACCAAGAGATTACTGCAGGATGTTATTTTAGTTCTTAGGTATGTTAAAAAATAATTTACTAAAATGGGTTTCCAATAATCAATAAATTGTGAAAATTAGTTACCTTATCGTTTTCTTATTCTTGCGTTGGACCGATATTTATGTGACTGCAACATGATTAAAGATTAGTGATCAAGCTGTACTATTTATGCAATGTAGATAGACTCTCAGTACCTATACGCAATCCCAACACCAATTTCGGAGACCGAGCTTTTGCAGTAGCAGGCCCAACAGCTTGGAACAAACTGCCTTCACATTTGCGAAAGATCGACAGCACACCTGAGTTCAGATCAAAACTAAAGACTCACCTTTTCAAATTATCCTATCCGCAATAATAACATCTCTCTTCAGTAATATTTCACTACTTAGTTCATTCGATTTTCGTTGATCGACTTATCTCTCTTAGACCACACTTTAACCACACTTTTACCACACTTTGACCACACTTTGACCATACTTTGACCACACCGTGACCACACTTTGACCACACTGTAACTTTTTTTTTTTTTTTGTAATATTTGTCACTGACAACACGAGCAGTAGGTAAACATTACAATAATTGAAGAAATAATAATATGTGTTTGTTAATGTAATTAGTATGTTAGTCATAAATATTTAGGTTTAAGATAGCTCTAAGTCATAGTACTAGTAAAGCAATATTGTGTAAATACCCACTCGGTCTTAAAATAAGTGTAGTTTTTAGTTGTAAGTCATAAGCTATAAATCTTTGTTATGTTATAAGCCATTTGTAATTTAGATATAGGTTAAATGTATTAATGAATTTGTAAAGCGCCCTTGAGGTGATTTTCTCGCGAAAATGGCGCTATAAAAATCATCCAAACATTATTATTATTATTCATTATTAGATGTCAATAAATTATGCTATATTGACTACGCTTAGTACTTTTACTAATTAGTAGTCTGCAACGGGCAAAAGCTAGTATAGACTAATTGGCTAATAAGGTGAGAAACATAATTCAACCAATCCAAATTTCAAGACGAAAACAAGGTGAAAATCTTCAAAAATAATTAATAATTAATGCCAAAGAAAAACAAACAAAACGAAAACAATCTAATTACTCGTATTTCAATGGAAGATGCTCCGAGGAGCTAGCGTCATTGATCCCCTCGGCACCGGTGCATAGTCGGGAAACACGCCAAACGCGCGCCCAACATATGTACACAGTTGACATTTGTCACATGAGAACGTGACGCTTCTACGACTCGTTCTTGTGTTCAACAGCTCGGCTGTGGAACGATTTGCCGGCCTCTGTGTTTCCTCCCTCCTATAACATGGGTCTCTTCAAGACCCACGTTCACTCCTTCCTCTCCTCAAAAAGACCCTCCTCACAGCATCTTCAAAGATGACATAGGCCCTGAGGGAAATTATTTTCCTCAGGGCCTCCTGTGTGGAGTTAATGTAAAAAAAAAAACTCGTAGATAGATTGGAAAAAAAAAACAAAGTAAATAACTTATTTAACACTATATTTCCACGTAAATTAAGGCGTGTGGAGAAACTCGTATAGGGCTTGGCACTCACTCCTTGCTTCATTCACATGCAAACATCGTCTAATACTACTCTTCTGTTATTTCGCCTCTTGGTATGGCTGGCTCAAGTATTTGGATTACTTGTTCTTCTCCTACTTTTACTTGGACTCCACTCACATTCGTGTCATATAATATTCTCATAACACTCCTTAACTTTTTCCTCGTCTATGAATGCCACAAACAGGAAAATCGCAATGCCTTGGAATCATCAAGTTATTTTAATATGTTTTAGTAGGTATCTCTAGAAAACGATATCGTTCAATTCTATTCTTAGGTAACTCTACACGGAGAAAAATGTTATTTGATAAAACGATCATTTTAATAGTAAAAACGGTTAAAAACGGACTGAAGTTTTTACGAACAAATTAACAGGGTTTCAATGTTTATTGGCGGGAACATGTAAAAATAATTTGTTGGTATACGTAATTTCGTACGTATTTTACCGCCAATAATCATTGAAACACTGTTAATTTGTTCGTAAGAACTTCAGTCCCGTTTTTAACCGTTTTTATTATTAAAATGATTGTTTTTTCAAAAAAAATAATTTCTCCAAGTGATTTTCTAAGATACAATTATATAACTGTCCGTAGCTAGTAGTAGCACTAAAATTTGTGGAATTGGTTGTTTTCGTTGCATTTTTGTATGAAACAACAAGGTAAGTAATTCAATTTGTGTTAATAAATACATTAAAAAAATTATTAGCCATTTTATTGTTCCCAACACACACACATAAGATTTAACTAAACTTTTCAATATAAATATACAACAAACGATTTATCAGATTGATTGCCATCTTAGAATTCAATTTCCCAACAAAGCTGATTTCAGATTTACCTAGTTGTAGTAATTACCCCCACGATATTATAGTTATTCTCAAGGGCTTCTAGAAAAGCATTTACCTAGTCAAATATTATGTTTTTTATTTTTTCAATCTTTGCAAAATTTCTTTGTGGCATCATTTTTATTAAATGAAACAAACCTTTATAACTGCTGGAGCGAAAGAGCAATTAAAATATTTTTCTCGGATTGCTAAAGGAAATTTTTCCGCCCACATTAAAAAAATCATACCTCCGAATTTGAATATGGAGACATACAAACTGATTATAGTTCTATGTAGCCAATGAATTCCCCTGTCTTTTGTTTACTATCTCATATTTGTAGGATTTATAAAAATAAAAAAATTAAATCTTTAACCTAAAATTTTTTTAAAGAATCTAGAGAATATTTATTTTGTTATATTTTGAATGAACAATATATTATATAGTCGGTTTAATTAAATTAAAAAAATTACCACATTTTGGCAAAAAAGCAAACAGAAGTTTTGGAAATAGTGCCATAATGCGACAAAAAGCGCTCGATTGGTAATCACATATTATAATATCTACATGTTTCAAAACCAATGGTTTCGCCATCAGGATAATAACATGATGAAAATTATTATCCTGACGAAGAAACCATCGGTATATATTATAACAAGTGATTATAGTGGTTTATATGTCACAAATATTATGTCACTCATTGTCTTCTACCATCTATCTGTCTAGGAGAGTGGTGACAACAACCGGTCTTTTTAACATCTCACTGGTGACCAGATTCTCCTTTTTTGACCAAGTTCTTTAGCCACCGCGGTCTCCACTCATCAGTCTCCAACATATTGAGATATTCAAAGAGATGATGAAAAAAGAACGTCGCCTACCGGAAAACAATTTGGTGGCACTTTTCTGTCAGAAAACAAACTTGGGGCGGCCGATTGAAATCTTAGAGGAGAAAATGTGCCTCGAGCACCCCTCCCCTCTCTCCCCACATTACCTCACAGAAGATAATATGAGTTTATTCTTTCGCCGAGTGTATGCGATGGGTGGGAGGGTAGATGGGGGTACGTAAAAACCTTACATTATTGCTTCCAGACAAAATTACATTTATTTTGCATACTCCGATCCACACCCAAATAGATGAGTTTATCTTCTTCTTTTCCAAAGTAAAGTTATCAGGCGAGCGAATACGGCTTTTAGGGAGGGGTGCCGAACATTTTTATTGCTTTATATTTAAATAATCATTACTTCTGTGGTATTTGCTGTGTGCTGGCAGTTGAATGTACTGGGGACTTCTACATAATAATATTGAAGTGGGAAATCGTTAAATACGCATCTGCATATCTTTCCCGATTTTCTAGAATCTTCGTTTGATTAAGACAGAGATATTAAAGTTCTCCACACTTGTAATTAGGGTCATAAACTTGATAAACTAGAATCATTAGAAATAACCCGCCTAACAAAAAAAGTAGACCCCATTTGCAAAATCTCCACTATTGTATCCATTGTAATTTTCTATCATATGTTCCAAGTAAAATATGTACTTTGTTTGTATTAGGTCCATTGAAAGAAAAATCCTACTCCAACGTATCCCCCTTTTTAAAATCAATTGTTTAATCAAAAAAGTTCCATATCATCATAAATATAATAAAGATTGTAATTAATAATAGACTTGCCAACAATAAAATTAGGTGCTAATAATTCACATTACTTGTAAGGTATTTCCCAAACAATACTAAAGTATGTAAGCTACCAACCCTATGTAATTAGCCTACTGGGAATAACCAAAAAAATAATTAGATAGTTGGACACTCAAGACCACTTAACAACAAATGTAATAAAATCCATAATTGAATAAAATCCCTGTAGACCACCCCTCCCCCCCCCCCCCCCTCCTAGAATATTTTTCACCAGTCTGAAGATGGCTTTGACAAGCTGAAACCGGTTACGGTCAATAAATTAAAATTGGAAAAAGTTTTAAATTTGTTTTATTATACTATTATAATGGAATTCCACCACGAATTATCAATTTCAAAAATAGAAATATTAAAATTTTATTCATTAGGTTTCAAAAAAAAGATTTAAAAGAAATATGACGTTTAATCTTATACGTAAGAAAAATTAAAATGGAGGAAAAAAATGTGAAATAAAATGTATATAAGAACGGGGATGATATGTAGAAAAAATTAAATGTTATGATATTATTTTAGTAGACGTATGGGTGTATAATATTTTGGGAGTTTTATAATATTGGTAAAAATAAATAAATATGTAGGATTGCATAAACAGGTATGCCTAGAAATGAATATAATTTTAAAATTCTACGTTACAGACAAGTCTACTTCTACAGCGTATAGGTTAAATGTTAGCATCCTCCAATGTACGAAGGTATACCACAATACGACAATACTTGAGCTCACCTAAATAAAGTCATTTGCTTGTCAAATACCAATCAATTCAAGAGGCGAATGCACGGTATGTAATTGATAAGCATATTTCCTTTAAATAAATTCACAAATTTCATGTTTATTATGTGATAATGCAAAGTAATTTGTGTTTCGTAGGTATATTTTTAAGTTTTTTTAAATTAAAAATATATTTTCCGAAAATTATTAAAAGATTGCTTATCTCATCTGCAAACTACATACTTGATAACACGGTAGTCAGGAAATAATATCTGAGAAAAGTATTTTATTAGAAATGTTATATTATAATCATTGAAAACATTTACTTTATTTGCAGCGATAAATCGAAAACAAATATTTCATAATTTTATGTCATAATATTTAAAAAATTTATCACGATTATTTTCATTGATAACAAACGTTTTTTTGTAATACAATTGAGTTGTAGCTTAGAAGGGACAGCAGAAAATAATATATTGACTTGCATTGCAAGTAAAGGGGTCAAGTGGTCATGGACCTCCCTGGTAAACACAGTTAAGGAGTATAAGAAAATGTTAAATATTATCTATAAAAAAACTTTAGGAACGGGAAAAGCAATAGCGCTACATCGCTTATGTATATCTACCTACACCAGCACTCCTCTTTAACTAGAGCGCCTTGCATATATTCTATCTATATTTTTGTGTATTCCATGCCCGGTCAATCCTGTCAAGATGGTAGCCGTGTTGGATAGTACCGTTTTACTCCGCCAGAGTTACTAGCTGTCACATCGGAATAAACAGCATTATGCAAAGTCTACGGTTCACAAAACTACTAGTATTTATACATGGAGAAAAATGTTATTCGAAAAAACGATCATTTTAATAGTAAAAATGGTTAAATACGGGATTGAAGTTCTTACGAACAAATTATCAGGGTTTCAATGTTTATTGGCGGGAACATGTAAGAATAATTTGTTGGTATACGTAATTTCGTACGTGTACCAACAAATTATTCTTACATTTTCCCGCCAATAAACGTTGAAACACTGTTAATTTGTTCGTAAGAACTTCAGTCCCGTTTTTAACCCTTTTTACTATTAAAATGATCGTTTTTTCGAATAACATTTTTCTCCGTGTAAAATACGGACCACCGAAGAGCTTTTGTTCATAATTTCAGCAGCAACTGTAACATTTATATTCTAGCTAGACGCCGTGGTTTTCCTAATGTGTCGTTCCAGCTTATAAAAAATATGATGAATCATTGTAAATATATAAATAATATAACGATGTCATTTAGTTTTGAAGGGTTTAATTTCACATGTACATTTGTTACTTAATGTTCATTTATCTGCCAACGGTTTAGACACATCTGGTTCATTCACTAGCAATCTTAAAACTGAATTACAAAAGATCGTTAGGAACCTTTCGAAAACGGTAGCAGATAATTAAATATTAAATAATAAATGTAAATGTGAATAAAACTCTTCAAAACTAAATATCTAGAAATTGTTACACAGTTAATGCCCAAGATTTACAAAAAATAAATAATTAAGCACTGTCTAAAAAACTTTTTAGTGTTAAAATTCTTAAGTACACCAGGATTTTTGGCCAATTAATAGCGTTCCAGGAATAAACAATATTTTTTGGAACCTAAAATAGTGACCACCCTGTTTTTCCATTTCATCTATCGCCGTTTCGATGGGATTTTCAAATATTTGCAAGTCGAGCCAGATGAAACATATCATTTGGGCTTTGCTCCACCTATACACTCCACAGTCTGTATTATATAGTCTGTCTATACGCTCGCCAGTTCTGTGTGTCGTACACTTGGATATGGCCTCTTCTGAATGTCGATACACTGCGAGACATTTTATTATATTGCGGGCGCTCATCGGGGGCTAGACAACTTTTGTTCGCGAGGCGATCACCGACTGTTTTAGCAGTAGTAGGTACTAAAGACTATCTATACGGATTTTGGCTATCTATACATTCTTTCTTAGACGGGAGGGGACGTGGTGGCACATGTCTTTCCATAGTGAAGGTATTTGAAAGTACCGCACTTTTATCTTTAATTATTTCATGATAAAACTATTTTTTAAATGTGAATACCGCACAAGAGTGTCAACTGGATCAAGTAAGATTATGATATTCAATTTTTTTGTAAGAAATACTCTCTTTTTAACTTAGGTTATTCCCATCAATGTTATATATCATCGAAGAAAAATATAACAATATAATCAATTTTTTTTGTAAATATGAAAATGAACAAGACACAGAAAAATAATAAAAGATAATGGTCGCGTCTGGGATACGAACCCAGATCTCTCGTCTTCCGGGACGAGCTCTCTACCAATTCAGCAATTTTTTTCACAGTTGCGACCATTATCTTTTATTATTTTGCTGTGTCTTGTTCATTTTCATGTTTTTAAAAATAAGATTATAATTGTTATCTTTTTCTTCAAAGATTATGATATCCCCAATTGGGGTATGTTGTGACGCTGAAGTTAATGGGGAGGGGAAGGAGATGGAGAAAAAGAAGGTGGGGAAGTGCCGGGCTATCCAGATCTGGTCACCAAACACAGCTATATCAATTTCAAGCAACATTTGTACTTTTCTATTCTAGAAAATTAAAGAATTGTGGGCCTACACCAGTTCAATACTGAGAGTATCTTCTATTCTGGAACGTGCTGCATAATATGTAGGTGCTATATATTATTTTGAATTAATTAATTGTGAACTCACACAAATTAAACAATAAAATTTATTTGCGCCGGGATTTGATTCCGAGACCTTCGGATTGCTAGTCGAGACCGTGATAAAAATAAATCAGATCCATGAAAGAACACGGGATATTATACTTGTAGGATTTGTGAAGCTGAAAGCATTTAAAAAATATATATTTTCTCTGGATTTGTAAAAGAAAAAAGGATAATAAAATTGACGGGTTATATTCATTCAAATCGGAGAAAAAAATGTAGCACAGCATGAAAAAGATAGTAGTTCAAAGAATATAAACATACATAGGCAGCTAAAGTATGTCCACTGTACCTAGTTCAGTGAAACCCCACGCGTTTTCATATATCGTATCTTTACAAAACTTTTTTGTAAGAATCATTTTAACAAAACAAATACACATTTCGAGAAAAAATTATAATATCATAAAATAGTTTTAATGAGTAGTTCTAATTTAAACAAAAATATCATCATTTCGGGAAAATTTCACAATAGTTATTTACCCCTTCACCAAAAACCTAAATTACTAAGTTTAAATAAAGATTCAAATCATTTTTGGGTAAACAGTTGAGATTAAAAATAAAAACAAGAACAAAATGGCGTAGGGATTTAAAAAATTCAAATCGATCATTAGATCCTCCTGATAATAATTTGACCGAAATAAGTATACCAATATGTTAAAAGCCAATAACTAATTACTGGATTTTCATCAAATCAGATTTTTTGATCGGATTTTTGGTAAAAAATTAAACAAATCAATCCTAACCGAAGAAATGTTTATGCGAAATTATTGATTGTCTTAATTCGAAGTGTGGAGCAGTTAAGGATGATCTGGATTAAGACATTTAGGGAGGATAATATCTGAAATCTATTAACTATACCAACAATTGAGTTCATATTTACTCAGTGGATATTCGAAACCACAGAAATAAAACATTCAAAACCAACGTTCAAATCGCGGCATAAGAAAACAATTCAATTTAGAGATCCGGGCAGATCCTCGGCAATACAGACACATCCAACAGAGCTTCCCGGAGTGAACGAGGTGGCGACATCAGATCCAAATATATTATGCAATGGCTTTCCGATCGACCAGAACCAACTCAACCTAGGCCACGACACTGAATCATATTGGCCTGCTATTTTAACTGAGTTTTGGCACTTCATCTAAAATTTGTTTGTGTGATCCGTTTACGTTTCAAGGTGGTGGTGGTTTTTGATACTTCATTTTTATCCCACCAGAGTTCGCATGAGCTTGAATCTCACAACTAGCTTTTAAATCGAAATTACTTACGAAGAAAGCCTGAAAAAGCGAATATTGTCATGTTGATAGTGACGTTTCTTTGCACAAATTGTATAATTCCTTATTTGAAAAAAATTAATATTAAATAAAATTATGTAAGTAGTTAGGTTAGGTTAGGTTTTTTTAACTCTTTTATACGAGTCTTCTACCTTGGGTACATAATATTTACAGTGTTTTTTACAAAGGTTAATAATAAACAATAGGTAGCAAAAATAAATTTTAAGTTTTGCTTCGCCTAGTATGCCGAGTAGGTACTCTTAAAATGACTACACTCAGGAGTTCGCAACAGTCGAACTCCGAATTTACAATTTAAAAACAGGACCATATGTCACTTATCGTACTCACTCAGGCACAAGTATTTTAATGTAATTAATTTAAAAAATGTTGTTTTTTTTTTACATTAGGTCCACACAGAAGGCCCTGAGGAAAATAATTTCTCTCAGGGCCTATGTCATCTTTGGGGATGCTGTGTGGAGGGTATTTTGAAGAAAAGGAAGGAGAGGAAGTTCTGGGAAGGAAACAGGTATGAGGGTTGGGTAGGAATCGGGGGTTCAGTGTGTCTAGATCATCTGCCGCCAAGACCTAGATAAACCTTACCCCATGAACCCGGGCACCCCTGCAAAGTCGCCAAACGTAGCGAACCACTTGGGGGTACCTATGGCAGAGGTGTTGGTTATCCAATAAATGGTTCCCGGGGCGGCGGTACCCAATCCCGCCTCCCAAATTGAATTGAATGAGTTATTTTTTTCTAAGGGGATATTTAACTTAAAATCAATAAATCTTAAAAATTATTGCCGAATTCTTTAGACATTTTTAATATTAATTTTATAGAGAGAATTTAATATCAATATTATAGGCAATCTAACTTATATAACAACTTTAAAAGAAGATTTTATATAGTTAGCAGGGCAACTGGAATCAGTGCCTTGGCCTGGGTTTAGGAGGTTTTGTTAAGACTAGCTTATTCTCATCGATTCAATCAGCAACTTGGTCAAACATTCCACAACCCCTCAGCAAAGGAACTTTTTACTTTCAGGCACATACAAAATCAATCAGACAATCGTATCCAAATGATTTTATTGATATTGACTGTGTTGATAATAATATTTTGTTCTGTGACAGTATATATTGCCTTTACATATTATGACGAAATTGTGATCAGGTCTATTTTATCACAGACAATGACGAAGATGTGTGTTTATAAAAAAGTTCAAGATGGTACCTTTAGCAAATATGGTTCGATTAGTACCACAACTTTTATTTGTTAATGATATTATAGACAGAGAGTCCAGATTTAATAAGCTTAATTATCTCCCATTTATAAAAAAAAATCTACTCGATCTAAAATTCTTTTTAAATGCAACAACAATATCAGGACTGAGTCAAATAGATACTCGCTTGTATCTGGATTGCATGCAAAGGGTAATACTTTCTAAGATGTAGTAGATGTGTTCAAGTGCATGGAATATAGTTACAAACAGGCTTTAATAACACACCTCAATAATAGGAAAAAAATTGAAAGCAAAATACCTATTATTCTTCTGCTTGCCTTCTATGCAATTTAAGTGGCATAATTTTACTTCGCGATTACCTACTGTTACAAAATCATATTATGTATATCACATATTAACATAAATAAAAATATTTGTTAAAATATAGTAGTCGGCAAGAAATGATTAATTATTTTAAAGTAACTTTTCAAATTTGAAAGAACAATTTCAAAATTTGTATTACTGTTCGTCTCTAAAGTGGATAATTTTTGTTTTTGAAAGGCAGTGAACCAGAGGTAAACACATTTTTCTTTCTATATCCCTACTTTCAGTTTCACAAGTCGAAGGTTAGTATTTAAGATGTAAAAGTATTCATACCACTCTTCATTACTAATAACGTGATTTAAAATTTAGACAACCGATTTAAAATCATGTTTGAACTGTAAACGCACGTTCATCAGTTTCGTAAAATTTAAAACACGTTTATTAGTAATGCTCTAATGTATTGGATGTTGTACTTGTCTATCGATCGTTATGTACTTTATGCACATCATTTTATTAAGGCAGTGTAGACGTAGAGTCGGGATAATGGTACCTCAGTAACTGGAGGCGATGGGGTGGAGGTGTGTTGGATGAAGGAGGGAAGAAAGATGTCTTTTTGCAAGTGGGATGGGGGGAAGGGGAGGAGGCAAAAAGATGTTCCATAAGGCAGGGGGAAACAAAACTTGTAATTAATCTTCCGAACCAAGATCCCGTTTAGACACGAAGTTTTTTTTATGAGGGAGTTTCTTCATTAAAAACATTGGCACAATGAGGTCTTCTTGGGCGTGGGTAAAACAAGCAAGGGAAATATTAATACATTTTCGTTTTGGAAGCAGTTTTAAAAAAAACATTATGGTTTTCCGTACCGTTAAGTATTGAGTGATTTAACCCGGACCCAAAAGATAACTAAGGTAAGAGACAACTTAAAAAAAACAATTAGTTACATGACACACATTTAAAACTGCTTACGAATTACAGCTTCAGAGGCATCTGTAATAATGGACTGTACATACATACTGGAAACGAAACGAGACGAAATGGTGTTTTCTGGAGTTGGGATATAATATGTGTAGGAAAAACAAGGTATGCAAGGAAAAGGGATAACCAATCACTTTATCACTGTATCTCTGCGTTATATTAATAGAATATGAAATGATACTGCGATATCTCAAGATAACTATCGTAACAACGAAATAAATTAGTACAAAATCATATTATGTTCTTCCGAGAAGGTCTAATTCTTTATTTTTATTTTAATTAAAATACAAAATAACTTTGTTTTCATCACTTTTTATTTATACACAATCTACATGTTTCGTGAACGATGTTCACCTCATCAGGAACAAATGTATACTAAACTTAAAAATTAAATATGGGTTTATTACATATGGGAGGAAAGGCTAGAAGGAAGGGGAAGGGGTAAGGGTGGGGGAAGTTAATTACAATTAGCAGGGTCTTTCCCTGCTAATGACTTTGTTTAATTTTTAAGTTTAGTATACATTTGTTCGTGATGAGGTGAACATCGTTCACGAAACATGTAGCTTGTGTATAAATAAAAAGTGATGAAAACAAAGTTATTTTGTCTTTTAATTAAAATAAATAATGACATCACAAAGTGAAAACCTTTCCGAAGAAGTTTTCTTCGAAAAAAAAAATCTTTATTTTTAATTAAAAAACAAGATTGTACTCATAAAATGCCAACAACTTGCTTCCAAGCTAGTTCCTAAACTTCAACTGTTTTTAAAACAAATGCACTCAAATTCGCACTATTTTTCTTGTCATTTATCCAATTTTTAAATACTTTTCCAGCAATTACATCCCTCTAGGAAATAAGCATATTCTCATTTCAAAACCAAGCAGACATAATATTTTGTAAAAATTATTTTATTGTTTTAAAATTGAAGCTTTTGTTCTTTGCTTTATTTAATTCCATGTTCATACACAGCATTACGTCGAATAGGTTGGAAAAAAACATCAAAAATGTCAACGGAGAAGTATGTCGAGTACGTCTCTTAACACCCTGTATAGTTACACACTCATTACCGATAATATTGTAAATATTGTGTATACCAAATGTTGCATAATATCCTCCACTTCAGTGTGTAAACACGGTCTGAACACACGTTTGACTAAATTAGGTGCGAAACATTTTTTCATTTCCTGCGTTTTGTGGGATTTCGTTGAATGTTTGGTTTGGTTTGACTGATTTATGATTTGTGGAAATGGATAGAAATTCCGTGGTTAAATTTGTCATCAGTTAAACCAGCAATCATAGTAGACATATTTGCGTCGATAAAATAAAATAACTTTTGAAAAAAAACGATAACATAAAACATAACCTAATATATTATGTTTTTTTAATAATCCATATTAGGAATACAATTAGTTGTTTGTATTTCTTGGGTAGGTACCTACTAACTATGTATATAACAATTTCTATACATTTTCGTTGTTTGTTTTTGGGGTAGATACCGATATAGATGGGGTAGATACGGAGATAGATCTGCCGGATTTGCCCTGATGATGGACACTGCAACGCTGTCCGAAACGTCGGCTAAAGAAGGAGGTAGCGCAACACGGCATAACACCCCAAAAACAAACAACGAAAATGCTTTTGGCCGTGAAAATCTAAAAACGTATCTAACCAATTTCTATACATTTTATTTACATTCTAATAAAATCTAATCACTTCTGTAATTCTAATCACTTGTATAATTTTAAAGTAAGTTTTAAGATTGCTATTGAAAGATTTTTTTATTGCATTTACTCCACCTAGGAGGCCCTGAGGGGAAAAAAAGGGCCTATGATATCTTTGAGTATGCTGCGTGGAGGGCCTGTTTAGGGAAAGCAAGGAGAGGGAGTTCTGTGAAGTAAAAGGTATGAGGTTAGGGTAGGAATCGGGGAGTCAATGTGTTCAGGAGTGATGGACGTGTGAATTCATCCTTCCCATTGCGACGTAAGGCGATGGGCCGAGAGTCCAGCTAGAAGGGTCTAAGTTAGGTCTCTCCCGATCCGGCCCTCTACGCTAAGGTGGGCAAACGCATTTGCCACCAAGACCTAGACAAATCTCTGAACCCGGGCAAACCTGCAAAATCACCAAACGTAGCAAAACAAATTGGGTGATTGGTTATCCAAAAATTTGTTCGCAATAGTTATTTATCCAATACCCATGCAAGATTGCTGGTGAGTGACAAAAATGTTACGACACCGGTAGCAGATAAATAAAAATGAAGTAACAAATGTACATGTGAAATAAAACTCTTCAAAAACAAAACATATCTAATTAGTTACTTACATTGTGTAATATAAGGGCACACAAGTTGTGGTCCATTGATTTTTTTTTTTAAATCTTGAAGTTATTTTTACAATTCTCACAGCATTATAAGTACAGAGCAAGAGTAAAAAAAAATGATTGAACACAATTTTTTTTCCTTTCTAATTTGAACTACACTTGGAAAGCCAAATCAGTTTAATAAAATAATAATAATAATAAGACCTCTAACAACATCTTCGGAGACCTCAATTAATTAATCAATTACTCAAACACCGCAATCCGCGTCATAATGATAGTGCTCCGTCCATTTCTCTTCATTGCGGATTTTATTTCTTATGAGATTATACCAGATGAAAAACAGTCGATCTCCCCGCAGCATCATTTATATCACTTAGCCGTACACTGTCTCCAGTCACACGAGAGGAAAAGTCCGGAAATCACTGAAAAATCCCTAGAATTAATATGATTTTATACAGAATTTAAAGAAAATTTACCAAAACCATTTACATATGACCTTTCGACTCCTAAGCAAAAGTAAAAATAAAATAATTTTATAAGATTTGGTTTAAAGATGAGTTTATCCAAATGGTATATTGTGATTAATTTAGGCGCTTCCTTCCTTTTGACCCAACTTAATCCAAACCTACCATCACTTTAGATTGGTTCCTGAAGTCTTGGGAAGACCCAAAACGCATCGAGCATACCTTATTACGATGGAAATTGAAATCCATATAACCCTCATTAATCAATAAATATTATAAAAGAAAGTCCAAAAAAACGTGCGGACCGCAAAAACTGAGAAACGAGTCCCGGTACGATCAAGGGAGTTATATGTTGTGGTAGATCTCTATCCTCCTTCCTGTTTTACATTAAGGGCGTGCTTTTGAAGATATAAGGGCTGGAAGTTTCACCCTCTAGAAAATTTAAGAATAGTCTTCCGGAAAGTTCTAATGGTTCGATAAAACTCTAGAAAGTTCTTAAAGGAGTAGTGAAATAGCATCCCGGAATATTCTGGGATGTTGTGGAATGTTCTTGACAGCTACACCAAAACTAAATGCCTGAAATCACATCATTGTAACTAATTATACATACTGAAATACTGGTACTTATAGGGCAGATGCGCGCAACATAGTATGGCAATTACAACATATTTAAATAAACACACACTCAAAAAGGTATTTGAAAATATATGATCAATTTTTGTTGGCAATAAGGTAGAGTTGTACTTACTTTGGCACTGCTCAAAACACACTACTAAAATTTTTATCTCCTCACTGCGGAAAATAGGTACATAATGACACTTAGATTCAATTGTTCTTTATCGTTAATTTTGTCGCATAAATTAACAGTAAATGCCAATGGCGGCATCCGAGGTCAAGTATTTATTTTTACATGTTCCACGCAGGAGACCCTGAAGAAAAATAAATCGCTAGGACCTATCTTATCTTTGGGGAAAGTGTATGGAGGGTCTTTTTAGGGAAAGGAAGGAGAGGAAGTTCGGACGAATGAATTCATCCTTCCCACTGCGGTGCAAGATGACGTTCCGAGAGAGTTCTGTAGAGGTCAAAGTTCTCCTACAACCAGTCTCTCCCTATCCGGCCTGCTACACGGAGAAAAATGTAATTATAAAATACGATCATTTTATTCGTAAAAACGGGACTGAAGTTCTTACGAACAAATTAACAGGGTTTCAATGTTTATTGGCGGGAACATGTAAGAATAATTTGTTGGTATACGTAGAAATTAGAAAATATGAGTGGTTACGATCCTCGCCTACGAATCCGTAGGTAGATGGCGGGTTCTATTCAAATATTCATTAATTTCATTCAGAAACAAACGCTGCTTAACAAGGGCTTTGTCTGTAAAGGGTAATTACATTAGAATATACTTTTTAGCCGATGAAACTCATTTTGGATGAAGTTCAGGTTCTTTTGTAAATCCTACACAACCGCCGAATGTTTACCACGTGATCAGATAATTCTCCTCTCATCACTTCCTGCTCGTGATGAAATAACTTCGGTTAAGTCTTGGATAAGTCAAATACAAAATCGGTTAAAAAATCTTGAAATTGAGAAGGTATAACCAGATAATACCGGAAATTTAAATCAAATTCTATAGTATTGACTCTTTTTTACAAAAAAAACATAAATTGATTTTGAAAGATTGTTATTTTATCTGGTAAAACTAAAACTAAGTTTATGTTTAGTATGCTAAGGTTGGTCGTTGGCAGATGTGATAAATTTTCAAACGAAATATTGTATTATAAAACACAAATTTCAAATCATATAATCATACATCAAAATAAATCAATACATAATCTAGTAAAGACACTTTTCAGTGGTGAGCCATTTTAAAACTTTTTGTGTTGGAATTGAAACCAAAAAAAAAAATTGTTTACTTCGAATTATAAAATTTGAAAGCGTATTTTAAAATAACTCAGGTACGGGGCATACGTCATTCCTATGTCTATCTACGTTAAATTGTCGTAAAAACAAGTTTATGTGCCCAAGCGGTTAACACCCGTCAAATAGAGTGTTTAGTTTTCTGATACGTTCAGAATTATTCCATTTATTTGTATTTTATTGGAAAGCGAAAACATTTTGTCTTTTTATAAAAAAAGAAATATATATAAAAATTTATAAATATTTTTTTTTACTTAGGTATGTTGGTGCTGCCTCTTCTACAGTTGTTCCCAGGCCTAGCCCACACCTACCCTCCTCCAGAGCAGGACTACATCCATCACGTGAGTCTCCAGGGACCTCCGCTAATGCCCGCAGATAGCCGCGAGCAGCCACTGAATAGGCGAAAAACGACGTGCTTTGATCCATTACGAGAGCAGGAGCAACAAAACATCTGTTATACTTTCGATTTAGGGATCTTACATAAATATAAATACACGCAAATATTGCGTAATTAGTTAACATTAAGAAGAAACACATATTTTCTAAAATTTTATCAAAACTTTTTGCGAGTATGAGTACTTTTTTAATAATCAACAACCTTGCCATAGGTCACCTTTTTTGACAAAGTCCTTCTTTAGTCAATGGTCACCTCCAATGGTTCGCTACATTTGGTGACTTAGCAAGGGTTCCCGGAGAGAAGTTTATCTGGGTCATGGCGGCGAATATTTTTGTCTACTATTACCTACCTGTATCGGGATAGACTGGTTGTGGGAGACCTTTTGACCTCTTCTGCCTGGCCTCTCTCGACACATCGCTTTACACCGCAGGAAGAGAGATGGATTCACACGTTCTTCTCTTCTGAACACATTGACTCCAGATTTCTATTTACTCCTTGTACCCCTTTCCTTCCCAGAACTTCCTCTCCTTTTTTTCAGTAAAAAAGACTCTCCACACAACATCCCCAAAGATGATACGGGCCCCGAGATAAAAAAGAGATCCTAACCAAATCATGTACGTATTTACTGTAACTCATTATTAATTTGATGTAATATATATGTATATTTTTTTCGATGTTATATTGCATAAAGAAAAACGCTTGTGGGTCTGAAGTTTGTCGATTTAAAACTTAAAAATCAAATGAAAATATTCGTAAATCGAAGCCAAATTATTATTTTTTGTTTTAACCTCAATTTTATTCATAATTCACGGCAATAACCTTCGATACATTTACGTAATTATTGTTTTGTGAATTTGATTTTAGGTAGCTACCTAAGGGTTGCATAATGTAAAAATAAAAAGAAATTCAATGTAACAGGTACATATTGTGTTCAGTGTAGAATTCTTCCTCTTTTTCTTCATGTGCCCTATAAGGTCCCTCCGATGTTGGCGATTACTCTGGCAGCCAAGACCTTTGTCTACTACCAGGCCCTCGGCGACCCTCTATCTTAAGTGTAGAATATTAAATTTAATTTTTGATAAATTTTATTTCAATGATGGAAAGCTTTTGCCAATGATTATCAAAATCTTCTTACGGACAAAATGTTTAATTTATAAAAATCATTTTATTTATAAACGACTTTTGCTATGTACTTAGTATTAGCGTAAAAGTTGTTCCACCTTCTGATGGCATTATCAAACTGTGGTTAGGCCATTTATGACGAAAACCTTTTTATTTTTATTACTTTGCCCTTAATGGTTCTAACCTCTTGAAGTTTCCCCAATTACTACCTTGTGTAAATTTAACTAAATTTCATTAAGTGAGTTATTCCCATAAAGTTCCCACATATTCCTTAAATTTTTCCCGATTACAGCAATGTTTAATTTGACAAAATTTCAATAAGTGAGAATTCCCATAAAGTTCCCATATATTCCTTAAAGTTTCCCCAATTACATGCAAAGTTTAAATTTGACAAAATTTCATTAAGTGAGATATTACCATAAAGTTCCCACATATTTCTTAAAGTTTCCATTATTACTGCATTGTTTAAATTTTTACTAAAAATTCATTAGGTGAGTAATTCCCAAATGATGACTCAGTGGTTTTTTTTCCTAGTATTTAGTATTTTTACGGTCTCTAATATTTGAAAACGGTACATATCTAAAAGTGGTGGGCGAATTATATTTTTGGTTAGTTTGTTAAATTAATAATGCCTTCAGAAGACGAAACTAATATATAGATTACAAGCTTCTGCCCGCGACTTCGTCTGCGTAGGATTAGTACTTCGAGTAATCTATTTTACTTTTCCCTGGACCCATCTTCGTTTATACCAAAATTCTTAACCTATTTATTTAAAATATCTATAATTCTTGATTCGATTCAAAGTATTAGGCGAGTACTTCAGATAAATTCAATAATTTAAATATTTTCTAAAATAGAATTTTGATTTTACAATCATTGCATTTGGATTGGCTTATTTATGAATCATTGTTTTGCAAAATGTCATTCTCAAATTTTGACAATTTCTATTAAACAATAATTATTATTTACAATATATAGCTAGTTTTACAAACTATTGCCTATAAGTCATTCTGTTGTATGAGCTATATTATTGTAAAGTTTCAATAAAATCCATTCAGTAAATTTAGCGTGAAAGAGTAACAAACACACATACATCCATACAAACTTTCGCGTTTATAATATTAGTAAGAATAAGAATAAGATAATTAGCAAAACTTTTTATAAATTAACTGTTTTTATCAACACTTGAACGATTAAGGTATTATTTAAACAATACTTAAATACCGAACTACGTAGGTATCCATTACATTGTGCCCCCTAACAATAAAAGGCAGTAGGATAATGAAACGTGGGTTTTTCTGAACAGACTGAGTTAAATATTACACTAAACGCTTTCAGAGGTAAATAATTGCAAATATATAATTTGTTCCTCGGCGAACAATGAAAACACAATGGAGATGAATGTAGAATGATTACCACAATCTGTAATTACCACCTCGGCGCTAATCCGCTCCATCATCCGTACACCACTGATCTGCGAAATATGGTGTGGGTGGAACGGTTGGGCGGATGCGGGGGCGAGGGGGTGGTCAGTGGTTTACTTGTGTCGAAGATAGAACCCAGATAGACAAAGACCTCCTCTTGCAGGACATCATTAATAATGATTTATTTTCGGACATCCATTACGAAGGAAGCGGTCAGTCTTCGACCGAGGACCCAACACCGCACGCAGAGATACCTCCTACCTCAACAAGCGCGCATGCATGCTATCGCCATCTCAACATTACACTTGAAGTCTGAGAGAGGCGGTGCATTGCTTGGTAAGCTTGAAACGGTAGATTGAGAGGTAGTAACCGCACACAGGACGAATACACGTAAATCCTTTCCAAGATTTGAATTGATTCGCACACAGTGGGTTGAGTGGGAAGAAAGTGTCCGATCACTTCGGACTTTCCCCCTTTTGGGGGATTGGAATTAAGCTCTGTGGGGCCTCATTAATATCAATACACCGTGAGTAGACTGTTGGTTGTATATCACGGGGAGGTGTGGGGGGCGCGGGCAACTTCCTTCCAGCGGGCCCGGGGGAAAACACCGGGAAACAGAATGTTTCGATCCAAGGCCTGTGTAACTCCTAACACCCTATTCACAGCTAGCTGACCCCTCGCAAGGAGCCGAGTCGAAAAGTTCATCAATGTTTCACCCCCCGCGAAGATCCATTAGCGATGATCGATACTTCTCGACACGTTGGAGCGAGGAACTAGTTACATGTGTTCACAAGTTTCCGCAATATTGGAAAGGAACTTTTTTTTGTGCTGTTATTTTTATGACACCACTTTTTTTATATAATCTTCCCTGGAAGCTACTGAATTATAGCTACAGCTTGACTGTTTAACAAAAAACTTTGTCAATTTTGTTGTGAAACAAGTTAATACAATCCAAACAAATTTAGGACTTATCTTCAATAATAATGATTTAGAATTGTTATTTTAAATAAGCTCTCTTAACTTACACCTGACGTAGATCACTCCAAGTTGTTCGCTACGTTTAGTAACTTAGCAGGGGTGCCCGGGTTCATGGTGAGAGGTTTGTCTTGATCAACCCTCTTGATGACCCTCCTCACAGCATCCCCATATATGACATAAGAGCTGTAGGTAACTGTTTTCCTCATGGCCTCTTGAGTGGAGCTAATGTTAAAAAAAATAATAAAGATAATTTTTTGTTTTTTTTTTACCTTTCCACGAAATAAAAATCGAACAAAACGTTAAAAGCATTGCGAGACGTTTTAAAAAAATTAAAACAATACAAAAGTGTTATTACAAACGTGATGTTCTCATTCCCAAATTTAGTATTATCTATTCCCGAGGGAATAGGAACTTGAGGAGCGTGTAGAAAAATTTCAAACATTTTCATTTTTTTAATTTAAAAAAAAAACGATGTTAAGGGAATTGGTGTAAGTGACAGATTCTATTACCGAGGCGCTATAACATCGGGAAGCAATTAAACGCGGGTGTTAATGTTATTTTTTTGTAGTAACATTTATTTTCGGGACTATTATGTGTGTTTTACTTCAACAATTTCCTGGTTTGTTTAGGTGATAAAATTTTATGTCACGAATTTCATGCTTAAACAGGAAAGTGATGAGTGAGGCAAAGAGTACAAAAACAATCTTACTAATATTATAAATGTGAAAGTTTGTATGGATGTATGTATGTTTGTTCCTCTTTAAATCGAAATTTAATGAATGGATTTTAATGATACTTTACAATAATATAGCTCATACATCAGAATAACATATAGGCTATAATTTATGAGGCTAGCTATTTATTTTCAATATATTGAAAATAATAATTATAATTTAATAGAAAACGTCCTAATTTGAGAATAACATATTGCAAAACAATGATTTGTAAATCAAAATTCTATTTTGGAAAATATTTAAATTACTGAATTTATTTGAAGTACTCGCCTAAATAATAAACTTTGAATCGAATCAAGAATTATAGATATTTTAAATAAATAGGTTAAGAATTTTGGTATAAACGTAGATGGGACCTAGGAAAAGAAAATAGATTACTCGAAGTACTAATCCTACGCAGACGAAGTTGCGGGCAGAAGCTTGTGTAGGTATATGTGTACATAGAAAAGATTACCATTAAATTAAATATATCTATATTAAATTTATCATAATTTTTTTGCCCATAATATGTCTTAATCACATTTTTCTTATTAGATTAATATTATTCGAAGCCTTACACAACAATCTGTCTCTTATCGAAGGACTAATTATATTATGGAGATAACTATTCTACCAAATCATTGTAGTTATTATTATACCGTTCATAAATTGTTACATTTATAATTAAAATATATAGTAGGATGAAATAATGGCTTCTCCAATAACATGTGTTCCTAATTATGTCCTCTGCTTGCAAACTGTATATAAATGCATCTAATAAACAGTGTTAATTACAAGTGACCTACCAGGTAAGTATGGTCCTGTATATTTTTTGCCTTTAGAGCAGGGGAGGGGGAACCTGCGGCCCGCCAAGCCTTTTGATGCGGCCCGCGAGCACTTTTTGTGTAGCCTGCTGAAAGCACCATAAAAAACTACACTCAGAAAGCGAGACCAGGTTTAGAAGGAAATTCAAATCAAATCAAATCAAAAAATATTTATTGTATAAATAAAAAATACAAAGGGTGTAGCTTAGCTGACAGATAGGAACTTACGTATGCACACAAGCTCCTAGAAATCATTAAAGACACAAATACATACGTGATCTTACTAATATGTTGTGCTTTATTTATATATTGCCACACTTCTGACATAATAGTTAAAAAAAAAAGTTAAATACTTTTAAAATTTTACATTTTTTGTTATATGGTCATAAAATTTATGTAAAATCGTTAACATGTTGTGAGCACAACATAATTTAGCTGATGAACTCCGGCGCGGATCAATTCCTAAGTTAAAACCACTCTCGTGTTCATAATGCAACTTCCTGTTGCGGATTTAATTGCTGATGCAATTCGAAGGCAAACCGTCCTTGTGTTCCAAGGTTATGTGAATACCATTTTCATGTTCTGGGTGTAGTATCAAATAAAACTGGGGACTTGCATGCAAATTCACTCTGTACTTAAAACCAGTTTCATGTTCCGAATGATCTATCAAAATTCCAGTAGCGGATTAATCACGGAACAAAACCGTTCTAACGTTTGGAGTGCAGTTTAATTTTTGGTTTCAAATTATACGCAAAATTCGTAATTCGTAGGAAAACCATTCGCATATTATGAGAGTAATACTAATTAAATCTGGCGTGCAGATTCGCTCTTTATTTAAAACCAGTTTTGGGTTCAGAATGTAACGGTTAATTCTGTTCTGATTAAATTCATCAGTCCTGATTGAAGTTATTGCTTATACCTGAATATATATGTGCTGTCTTATTAGAACTAAAGTCTCAAAGAAGAAATCCATAATTGGTTTTATTTAGGCTAAGTTACTCACGTACAAAATGAAAATATGAAAACTGTCGATTTCCCGAAAATGATTAAATAAATAAATATATTATAATAGCAGTTCGAGTAGTGACAGTATCACAGAATATATACAGAATAATATCACAGAATATACCTAGGAACAGAACAATGTATCCTGAGATTGTCGCCTCCGTCGGTAGTCTATATTTACATTTACTATTCCTCCCCCTTACACGCCAACAACATCGCAGGGATAATATTTTTGTCGACTCATGCATAAAATTCGTATTAAGGCAGTCGGTGTGAAATTGATGTTTGGATTGGGTAGAATTATATTAATGGAATAACTATTGGAAGATGTGTTGCATTCGCAAATTGTTAGAAAAAAAATTGTAGCTATCAATGTGTGATCCCTTGCTCGTCTCTGGAGGCTCTGGACTTATTTTGTTTCCTAAACAAGATTTGTTCGCAAAGTACGAGATATAGTTGGAACTTGGAACGAAGCACTTATGCTAAATAACTGGATATTGTTGATTGCGTATAAAAGTGGAGATAAGCTAGCAATAACGTCATAAAAATTTTAGAAATGGAATGGACCAGTTTTAGAAAAGAATTGATGACCAAACATTCATGACTAGACACTTTTGATTTTAATAAAATCATATCCAAAATGACAGAAAGACAGTTTTTTTTGTAGAATATTAAGATAAAATGCGACCTAAACATAAAATTAAACTAAATGAGTCCATAGACGGACATGAATTTAAACATAAAATGACAGGTAGAAGATACAAGTTAAACATTTAAAAATAGGACAACACAACACTCAACAATCGAAATATCATAAAAAATGGTATCTCTTCCAAGCATACACTTTCTAATAAAAGTGCGTTTATCGGACCTGCCAGGTATGTAGGGTAAGAGCCGGATAGTCGCCTCAGTGGGATACATGCCCCGGTTTTGTATACCCTATGTTAGGGATGTTGGTGGCATAAGCGCTTTACTATAATAAGAAGCGCCCCTCCCGCAGGCCTCAGAGACATGTAAACTGTCGAAGTAGGCGTACGCGTTTTGTTTGTGTGAACAAAAATCTTCCTTTAACCTTTGACGGGCGTCGAAATTATACTGATGAGTAATTTATATCTAATATTTTTATTACCGCTTGTGGTTTCGGTCAACTTTTTATTTCAAAGCATGCATTAGAGTTTAAATTACAGTGTTTATTACGTTTTATTGTTGAATACTTTTTTTTTAATTCGATAGTCGCTCAAGGTCAAATAAAAAAGGATTACTCAAAATCTATATTTATTATGTTTACTAAAATAGGCTACTATAAAAAAACAAAGTCCATTATTCTTAGTAAGTACATTGTTTTAAATTATAGAGCTTTTTTGAAAAGTGGCGCCAATATTCGGCTTTTATCCTATGTTTTCTGTATCTTTTTGTAAATAATAAAATTAGCCTAAAAACTCATAATGAATTGCACAGCCCCTGATTGTTGTTTTTTTTTCAAAAACGAAGCGACGAGTGGAAAATTAAAGTAGACTACTTCTCCCTTCTCAAAATCATCCGTGGATTACAGTTTCTGTGTGATTAGTTATTTTGATGCTAGTTATCCAACCCAGCGCTGCATCCTTAACAGTAAGATAATCGAAGGATAGAATTATAATGAATATGGAATAGTATTTCCTTCGTACACAATGCGGCGGTTTATTAATCACTTTCTGGATTAAATATGAAATAAATGGGTATTGAATTATCACTATAAAATAAATAAATTCACTCATAGAGAGAATAATAAAATTGCGGCGGGTGCGGAATATGTACTGTACTTATATCCATGAATATAAAAATATCATTAATTCTTATTCATATCAATGCGGAGAACTCTACGATCTTTTATTTGTGATTTTTTATAGCAAATTCGCTTCCAACCTTTGGAGAAACGTTAATATGAAGGAGTCATTTTGCTTTAGATTGGAAAATCAATTATAGTTACCTACAACTGCCTTTGTACTTACTATGTTATTCTATAGTACTATTCTATAGTACCTTCGACAATGGATATGTTGGAGACTAAGCTTGGCTGTTAGAGAAATTTGTGAAATTCAAAATAATCGAAATTGGCAAAATAGTTTTCAATATTTTTTGAAGACCGGACTGCTAATTGAGCAAATAATGCAACAAAATGTTTCAATGCCCCAAAGGGGCAAACAGGAAAGGTAATCCATACTCATCAATGTTCTTCTTCTTAAGTCTGTTCTTCATTGCTGAGGATCGTGACTATTACTCCAATTTCTATGGTGGACAAGGCTCCTCCACTCCTCGCGGTGCTGCGTGGAGAGCCAAGGACATCCTAGTTCCGGAAGACAGTGAACCTCGGTTACTCCGGTTCATTAGTGACCTTCCGCTGCTTCTTTTGCCAAAAATGCTTTTCGTATAAGAATATTTTCAACATATTTCTCTCTGCTGTAGATTTCTTCAATTTTAACTAAAATAAATATAAAAACTCTATTAAAAATGTCTTATCTTATACCAAACCGCATAAAATGTAATGATATATTATGTATTTTTTTTTTATTGTATGTAAGTATAGTGTTTAATTTTTAGTGTTTAATGTTTAATTTTTAGATAAATAATAAAATAGTATAATGAGGAAATCTATAATTGGTTTTTCACAGTTAAGTAAATAAAATTGTATAAATGAACCACATTGTAATCTGTTGATTTCCCTAAAATAAAATAAATACATAAAAAAAAAATCTTTGGCAGTGACATGAGTTTCTCCAAGTTTGAGTCCTCTGTTTGGCGAGTAAAGTCTCCATAAGCACACTACTCTTGGTCAACGAAACTTTAAATACCTTCCGAAAAGACTTGTGTTTTAAAAATATGTGATTCACAATACAATTACAAAGATAATGTGGAAAATTGGATCAAAAGTAATTACAGGGCCTTTACCGGTTCACTTACCCAGTTCGAAGTCATTAATGCAACCAAGCTATTGAGGGACTATATAATAATACCAGTGTAGGCATGTTCATAAGTACTATAAATTATCTTTGCGAAATGACTGCCTCAACACAAACTAGCCTAGTGAGGCGGGTTATGAGAAACCTCAACTTGCAACTATACGAGTATACTGTTCACATATTACCTGTTGTTTTCTTTTATTATTACATAAAATCAATTTTTCCATTAAGGTTGGAAATTCATTTTTATAAAGGTATAAAGTTACGATTATATGATTGTGCCGCCATGGGCCGAACCCTTCGACCAAAGAAGATCTTTGGTCAATGGCCGAACCACAGTGCCTTTCTTCACAATATCAAGGAGGATACTGTGTTTTTTCTTATGTTGATAGCATATTACTTAATCCAAAACATGCGAACATCTCAGGTTCTTCCAGTTCACAAAGTGCCACTACTAACCTTTTTACATTCAATTACTGAATATTTTTGAAGTAAAACTTCTTTACGCATGCTTGACTTCGGGGGTACGAAAAGTGTAATGCGTTACGAACGGACGGGCTGTATCACACTGTAGAAGTAAGAAAGCTTCATTTCGTTCTTTAACAATTTTATAAATACTGTAGGAGCAAAAGAGAGCAGTGCGCGCGCACATTTTATTTCTATCTAGAAGTTTTACTTCAGTCGTGTGGTCTAAAGCACTCTCGTATTTTTGTGCCACTACGTAAACCACTGTAATCAATTGTAAAAAGTATGTTCAAGAATAGAAATAAATAGTTATCTGAACTAGGTGCCTATATCCTCTTTTGCTGCACATTGGACAGACTGCCACTCTGAATGACCAATTTAAAATCAACTTCATTGCGACTTCACTCCCCTCCAGAAAAAACTGATACTCAGCAAGGGGCAAAGTTCGTAGCTAGCTTTGTTTAAAATAAAAATAGCCAGAAACATAAAACATTATTGCAAGAATAGCCTAACCTTTTCGGCTCGTTGTTTTTGACATCCTTATACCTAGTGCTTCCTCTTACCCTTGTCTCTTCGGATGTAAACCACCCCTGCACGTGTATGAAATATATCGTAGGCTTTTATGTTTTATGCCTGCGTCGAGGGGTTGAGGGTAAATGTATGTTAAGGTCCCAAAATAATATCATTATTTTAAATACAAAAAAGATAAAAACATATTTACAGGCATTGTGTTTTACGCATACGCGAAACTTGGAAGTTCTATACTAGCATGTTTGTTACTACAGTCTAGGTTATGGTTTATATACGATATGTTTTTAAATTTAAACAAGCTGCCTAGGGCTTATAGGACTTTCACACACCCAAATGTAATATTCTGGGTCGTGAAAAAAAACAACGAGTGTGCTTTAGACCACACGACTGAAGTAAAACTTCTAGAGAGAAAGAAAATGTGCGCGCGCATTATATCTCTCTTGCTCCTACAGTATTTATAAAATTGTTCAAGAACGAATAATAAAAAGCTCACGTCAACTTTAAAAGAATATATATTATTATAGAGTTAATAACAAAACAATTATAATCATTTTTTTTGAAATTTTTTGCTTGCTGAAAAAATGGCTATTATTAAAACATTTATTTCAAGACTAGGAAAAAAATCTCAGGTGAGGGGGGGGGGGGTCCCACTAAATCTCACTTAATCTCACCAAGGGGGGGGGTCTAATTTTTTTTTAATTGCTCACGTAATTAATGCATGTCCCCTAACCACTGACTTCTGACTAAGACTTATAACTGGTGACTTAAAATTAGTGGCATAATAACATACCTACATATTTACAAGTGTGATTTAAAGTTAGAGATTTACAATCAACACAGGTACTTGCATTTAAAAATACTTTATTAGGTTTGGCCAGGGTTTTCAATGATAAAACTGTGATAAAGACAAATCTGTAGATAATATATCTTTTATATACTAAATATATATGTGATATATACAAATAAATATATATACGTGAAAACACGCAACATAGGAAAGTTATCGCTGCGAGTCGAAGAAGTTTGAGGATTTTATATATGGATAGTACATTCTACCCATTTTATACATATTATATATTTAGTGTTATTAGCGTCAGAAGAAGAGGAGTTTTAAGCAAACACGGATAACATAATATCTGAGGAAAATTCTTGCCCTTCTGAATGGAAATGCAAAAAATATTTTCTAGTACGTCTTTCAGTGTCACTAGTTACCTAATTTGTACCATGCACCTTCTAGTTATAACGAAGGTTGTCAACTGATTAAAGGGCTCGCAGTGCCTAACCTAAAGGGCCACAGGGCCATGGGCTCGGCTGTCGGCAGAGCTAAGCAGCCCGTGATGGATTACGTCGCGATCCCTTTCTAGCACCTTCCCCTCCATCCCCCACCACGTCTTGCACGCGGGCTTTGTTCGAGACACGTCCATCATCTATCTTATGTGCCGTGAATAACATTACGTTATTATTTCATAAGAGGCTAGCCCTTAAGGGCTACATTACACTACATTGTAAAATAAAGTTGGGAATCACCAGACTATAAATTTATTCAATTTATAATTTCTACAAATATGGAAAAAAACGCAAACCCCAAAAAATTGAAGTAGAAGATAACATTAATAATCTAAACGAAAATATGAAAAAGGACAATAAAAATAAAAGATAAAGGTCGCAACATTACGAAGAAAACTGTTATTCTAAAATATGATCATTTTATTCGTAAAAACGGGACTGAAGTTCTTACGAACCAATTAACAGTGTTTCAATGTTTATTGGCGGGAAAATTTAAGAATAATTTGTTGGTATACGTACGAAATTACGGATACCAACAAATTATTCTTATATGTTCCCGCCAATAAATATTGAAATCCTGTTAATTTGTTCGTAAGAACTTCAGTCCCGTTTTGAACCGTTTTTACGAATAAATTGATCGTATTTTAGAATAACATTTTTCTCCGTATCGGACTCGAATCCAGAACCTCTCGTATTACCGGGACAAACGCCATACCAATTATGCCACTGCTACCACTTATTTAAACGTCATATTTATCAAACTCATATTTCAAATTTCAGAATTAACAATTTTATCTTCGTCTATTTTTTTTCCTACCTTTCTTTTCGTTGGAAACAAGTGTTCTATAAAAATTCAAATATATTTTTCCCAAACACTATCTAAATTACAAACCAATTCATAAAACACTTGTTTAAAAAAAAGGTAGCTGCCAATAATATGGAAGAAAATAGAAAAAATGTAGAACAAATTATGTTCCTTTGTCATAATTTCAAAGTTTTACCAATATAAAAGAATCCACAATCATTACAATTTTTTTTTTCTCTAACCTTATTACACATGTATATCTTTTTAAATTATCATTTAAAATGCAGGCAGAACATCATTTGGTACATTTGTTATGTGCCAGTTTTAAATAAATAACACTTGAATATTTTTAGACGAGTTTAACAGTTTATTGCATTTATAATTTTAACGGAAATTTAAGTGTCAATACCGGAGATACGTTATGCACAGTAGAATTGAGTGTTTAACTGATAACTAAAGTGATCTGAAGGGAATAAATTTGGGTTGACTGATGTATGCCAATAAGTCATTAAGAAAGTTAAGGTTGAAGTAAGAATTTGTTGATATTGGTGAAACTAGATATTTGTGCTTGAGGCATCTGTTAACGACGGTTATGACATTCATATAATATAACAAGCTTCTGCCCGCGACTTCGTGTGCGTAGGATTAGTACTTCAAATAATCTATTTTCTTTTCCTAGGTCCCATCTACGTTTACACCAAAATTATTAACCTATTTATTTAAAATATGTATAATTAATTCTTTATTCGATTCAAAGTATTAGGCGAGTACTTCAAATTAATTCACTAATTTAAATATTTTCCAAAATATAATTTTGATTTAACAATCATTGTTTTGCAAAATGTCATTCTCAAATTTTGACGTTTTCTATTAAACAATAAATATTATTTTCAATATAATATTGAAAATAAATAGCTAGCTTTATAAATTATAGCCTATATGTTATTCTGATGTATGACCTATATTATTGTAAAGTTTCATTATAATCCTTTCATTAAATTAAAGAGTAACAAACATACATACATCCATTCAAACTTTCGCGTTTATAATATTAGTAAGATAGGTATGCACAATATAATAATAGAAAATAGAAATAAGTAGGTGCTCTAATGGAATGTCACAATTTAATTAGAGGTGGCACGTAAGTACATAACACATTCTTTGTTATGGAATTGGAAATTTTATAAATATGTGCGCGTCCACCCCGGTAACTTCACACATACGGGCGTTGAGCACTGAGCAGCGAGCACTGCGAGCTGTATCCACCCATAGTTCCCCCATACCTGCATAAAGTAATATCGCATTGCTAATACGATCCCAAGCCGTATGTACGTGACTTTTTCCTCAATGGAGGAGCACTTTGATTAGAAAAGCGCGGGAAGGTATACTAGCCTCAGCCGCGCTCTGTTCTGAATTCAAACTGTCTCATTTTCATATTTAGTTACTTACTTGCCCGCCGGAGGTCCGTTTTTCAAAACGTAAGAATATCCTTATTGAACACAACCTCGATATAACTTTTTAAAATAATCATTTCACAAAATCGTATTACGTAAACTAAAATTGTTGGGAGATAGAGGGAGGATGTTGGAATTTTTTAAGATTCATCTATTGGGAAGGTATGTAGGGGTCAAGATGGATTCGTCTACTTCTTATACATTTGCTGCCTCGAACGGAGTACCACAGGGATCTCATTTGGGTCCAATATTATTTTGTTTATTCATCAATGATATGGTTAAAGTCTTAATTCGTAAACAAAAATTGTTGGGAAAAAGAGGGAGGTTGTTGGAATGGTTTAAGACTTATCTATTGGGAAGGTATATAGTTGAAGTTGAAGAGTATTTAGACGGTATTGATTCGTTAAGATACTTCTTATACATATTTGATGCCTCGAGCGGCGTACCACAGGGATCTCATTTAGACCCAATATTATTCTGTTTATTCATCAATTATATAGTTAATAATTTTAGTCATGTTAAAGTCCTGTTATTTGCTGATAATGAATAAATAAACCTCTACCTGTTGTTTTTCGATGCATTATTTTTATTATTATCAGTGCCAAGTAGTAGTTACAGTACGCGCCAAATGTAAATGTTTACCTGAACTAGATAAGAATGAAATATTGTAATATGTAAGTTATAAGAAATTAGTTATTTGTTAACTCGAATGTACAAATAACTAAAACCAAATTATGTAATATGTACCTATCTCATGATAAAATTTTTAATATATATATATTTTTTAATTTTTGTAAGAAAGAGAAACATTCCTGGGTTACGAATAACCTGACAACATTTGAACTCCTACTCTACTACCATCACACTAAGCGGAAAAGGTTACTTGTGTCGTGATGGAGGACTTAGCCAGTCGAAGAATTGAACAAACGACGCCTGAGTGGGACCCTAACATGATGCAAACTTGGCCATTGTTTAAAAAAGTTCTGTTGTGCGCTTATTATTACGTGTGACAACTGTTTCACCTTCCTAAAGTATTTCTAACTGTCGTGACGCCAATTACAGACGATCTATTTATATTATATAAGAAAATCAATTTGGTTTATTTCTATAAGCAAATGAAACTCTACAAAATAATAACCATTTAAAAAAATCCTACAAGTTACTTTAAAATCAAATAAGGAAAATGATTAAAAATAAATAAAGATAATTGGATTTCATAGATAAGATCGATTGGATAGGCATTTAGTCATGGTAGTAAAAAAAAAATTAAGAAAATAATATATAACATGTATCGACAAAACCGCCCCTTCTCGGCAAATTGATTCAGTTCAGCAGAAGTATATTAACGCTTCCAATACGAAGGTTCGATCGCAGTAATAAAACTAGGAGTGAACCGTAAAAATGGTAAAACACCGAGCAAAACCGACAACCACTGTGTTTCGGTAGCCGCCTGGGTATGTAGTAGGCACCAAAGCTACACTGAGTAAAAGATATGACTGGGGTTTTGAGGTTAGGATTTTTTCAGTGTTTCGTATATTTAAATATTTAATTAATTTTAATTATATCTTTATTACTTGACATTCATTGAACTAGAATATATAACTTCTATTCCACCTTAGTTTATTTGCAATTCAAGGTAACTACAAAATAGAAATTTATTCAATTGGAAGCAATGTATTCTCTTAATACATAAAAATGAATGTTTCTTCGTTTGTTCCCTCTGCGTTCCTATACCATTCTTCCGAGTCCAATTAAACTTTGGTGAGTGGTTTTGCACACTCCCGCGATAGTTTCTGTGTATAATGGTGAACTCTGGCGTTATGAAATTTGTATAAAAAATACAATAGTTGGATTTGAAAAATGTGTGTATTTCATATAGTTTAAATATAGGGATGGAAGGAGGTGGGGGGGAAAGACGGATGGGGGTCTCGGAAGGGGAAACGAACACAGTTAATAATACAAAAATATAGATTGAAAAAAGACCTCAAACTTAACGTATTTAACCCTAAGTATCAGTTAGACCTTAGACTATGAATAATAACTTTATGCTAACATTTATTACTAGTGGCTTTCAACTTAGATTTATAACTTTGAATTACAACTAAGACATTAGAAAGCACCTTTTTTAAATTTTTTTTATATAGAAACCTCACAAGAGTCTTAACTGCTCCCTTCTGGAGCCAGTGAGACTATGGCATCCCCAATTGGAGTATGTTGAAATGTATGTTGAATGAAAGTACCTGGCTATTCAGATCCAGTCACTAAACACGGCTAAAGCCATTATTAAGCAACTTTTCAATTCTGAATGGTGGTCTTACACCAGGGCGATACTGAGAGTATCTTCCACTCTGTGAGTTAAATATCTAGTGAGTAAGATTTATATTTAGTGATTTAAAATTTTATACATATTTATTACCAAGTGGCATACTACCTATACTTTGAAAACTTACAACTATTATTAAGGTTTTTTCGTTGTTTGTTTTTGGGGTGTTATGCCGTGTTGCGCTACCTCCTTCTTTAGCCGACGTTTCGGACACTGCAACGTTGTCCGAAACGTCGGCTAAAGAAGGAGGTAGCGCAACACGTCATAACACCCCAAAAACAAACAACGAAAATGCTTTTGGCCGTGAAAATCTAAAAACGTATCTATTATTAAGGCATTTATACCTAGGCTAAGTTATAACACCGTTTTTTGCAGTTACAATCAATATGATTTGCTCATTTCATAAACATATACTTTCTATAACTTATGATGAAAATAGTTGCATTGATATATTCCTTATAGAAAATCCAGTTCGAATATTTACAAAAGTTACGATAAAGATCAGAAAACTATACTAGTTTTATGACTTAACATTAAATTCATCGAATTCTGCTCAGTTTTTAGATTATTATTTAACTTACCATTAGACATATTAGAGAGAGACCACAGATAACTACTGATGGGCAAGACATCAAAATAGTGATGTGAAAATCACACCTTGTTAAAAAAACCTGATATATCTTTGAGCATATTACATTCAAATTAATCAAATTCCCAACATTCAGATTGACACTGCCCAAATAAGTGTAGATTCATCATTGATGCTACGTGTTTCGGTTGGCCTCGTCTCTTTTGGCCACCAGAACATCTCCAATCAGTTGGGTATCCACCACAAGTGATATAGGACCCGCCCCCCAAGACAAACACCCCAACCCCACCGCCTCCCCCACCCTCCCACCCGCGCCCACGGTCGTGACGTGAAATGATAACGTCCATACAAGATTTGGGCGGACTTTCAATGAGCCACTGGTAACACTGTGTATATCATGCTTGTCCCCTTTTATTCGAGACAACTCCTATAAACTATGCGATAAGCCAAATCCGCACTTCCCAAGCATTTTCCGCCACCTCGCAAAAAGATCTAAAATAACACTTCTACGTCGAAGAGAACCAACCGTATTCAAAAACACATTTTTAATGAACAAAAAAGTTAAATTTTATTCTGTTTTATGTTTGGAGACCGCCATTACAAAAGTGATAAATCGTTGTAAAGCGATAATTTTATAAATAAAAATATAATATATATATATATATATATATATATATATATATATATATATATATATATCTATGTGCATAGTGTATGTATTTACATTTAGGTTATATTTTACTTGAGTGTCTTTCTGGATCCAGGTCAGTATTATGTATGTAATCTAAATATATATAATAAGTGTTGGTCTGAAAAAAAATCGTTCAATTATTATTATTTTTAAATACTATATTTTACCTACACATAGGAGGCCGCGAGAAAAACAATTCCCCTCAGGGTCTGTGTCATCTTTTTGGGGGATGCTGTGTGGAGGATCTTGGATCTTGATCTGGAGGAAAGGAAAGAAATTTTATGGGAAAGAAAAAGGTATGAAGGGTGAGTAGGAATCTGAAGTCTGCAACTCTAGGAGTGACGGACGTAAGAATCCATCCATCCTACTGCGGTGCAAGGCGATGTTCCGAAAGAGTCAGAGTGCTAGAGAGCAAAGAGGTCAAAAGATCTATTAATAATTCAAAATTAATATAGTGTTATTTACACTCTATACAGACAGAAAGTACATTCTAGCCAACTACGAATATTGCAAAACAAGAGCATGGATTGTAAATAACCACTAAAAAAATGTTAGGTATAATAAAACCGTTTTATTATTAAACAATATATAATATTTTAAGATAAATGTTTTGGCTTTGAAAAAACTTTTGTGATGTGTACGAGGTTCAAGTTAAGTAACTTCCAAAGTTTATTGACACCGACCATCGATCTCTTGCGAACAAAAGCAAGTGTGGGGGGGTTGCACGGATACTTGTGTAAGGGATGTTATACAGACAAACTAAAGCCTCTTGCGAAGTCCTTTGTATGATGGAAGAAAGAGAAAGGAGCGAACTACAAAACTACTGACTTACAAAAGATTTATAAAACACATTTTAACTCTACGATTTTTGATGTATTTGAAAATAAATTAGGCTCACAAAACAGATATAAAACTTTCAAAACTCTGGTGACTTAGCAAAGGTGTCCGAATTCATGACTTGAGGTTTGTCTGGGTCTTGGTGGTGGATGCATCTACCCACCAGCTACGCGACAGGCTGGATCAAGAGAGACTCTAGTGGAGGGAGACCTAACCTAGACCTTTCCAGACGGACACCGCACCTTGTACCACAGTGGGAGGGATAAATTCATACCCCCCCCCCCGTCTTTCCTTTGACCCCAGATTCAAATCCACCCTTCATACATTTTTCCTACCCAGTACTGCCTCTTCTTCCTTTTCTTAAAAAGGACCCTCCACACAGCATCCCCAAGGGTGAAATTAGCTCTGAGGAAAATGAAATTTTTTTTAGACAAAAACCAAATTCTCTCATATTTTGGTTTGAAAAAGATTATTTTGATAACATTATTTTTTAAGATAAATATTATAATTAATTAATTTATCTTCAAATATTATCGATGAATTAAATAATATTATTATCTTAAAATGCTTTCTTATACAGACATGTAGAGATTGAAATCACAATTTATCCAATATGTTAAATAACAAACAATGTTTTTTTACTAACAGATGTTTTAATAATCATCTCTGTATTCCAAAAACTCTGACATGCAAGTCATACACTAAACGATTATTAATGAAACGTCATATTTCATTATTTCTTATTTAAAAAAGGCAATTTATTATAATAATAATATTGGGAAAGACATAATATTTAAAGAGATTAACCTTTCATACAGTGACAGGGTCATTGAAGATTTTTCATTCACGCAAAAGAATTTAACGTATGTATTGAAAAGTCATTGGTTGTATTGTTCGTTTGTATAAGAATTTATTCATAATAGGTTTGAAGGTGCGGGCGCATTTTCCTTTCAGGGAACCTAAATATGACTGTAAATAAATATTTAAGATTACGTTCAAAGAACGTTTTGTGTCGTCACTCTGGATTGTGTGAAACGTGTTTGCCATTGAGCTTGTTGGTACCGAAATGTTTAAACAGTGACACTGAGAAAAGTTTGAAATATATGTGTTTTGTTGTAAATGTACAAAATAATGTACAATAGACCATTTATTATAACGCAGTGAAATTAAAATCACATTCAAACTGTCCAAAGAAGCGAAGCTAGCGGTCCACATTGGAGTGCACGTACCTATCTAAAACAAATGATGAGCGTGTGAGAAATGTAATGAGAAAGAATAAGGGAACCACAGATGGTATGGGCATGTAGAGCGAATGAACGTGGAAATGAGTGTATGAGAATATAGGATGCAAATGTGAATGGTTGAAGAAGTCAGAGACGCCCGAGGAAGACATGGCACTAGTGAATAAGATACTTGAGTCGGGTCATGTCAAGAGACAGAATAATAAAAGAGTATGTATGAGACGATGTATGAATGTGAATGTGAAAGACCGAGTTGTTTGGCGGTAAGTCCTCTCCCCTGCGGGGAAGGCGTGATGGTTGGTTAGTTAGTTAGTAATAAATAAAAATCAATTCAGATAAAAAATAAACTTTAGAGACAAACTACATTACAATAAAGTCTTCCACACACACACCATACACCATACAAGACAAAAAGATAACATTTGTCTAAAATATTAAACAAATAAAAAACACAAAATTGTTTTCTTTATAAAATCATCCAAGTGTACGGCTTAGATCAAAGTGCAATTAAATAAGTATCTACATCAAGCACATTTAAAGAAAAATGTAAAAATTATATAAGTAAAAGTGTTAAAAACGAGTACAATTTTTTTTTTAAATCTTCTATTTTTTATGTTAGACCACATGAAGTGGATTTATTTTATTTATTGTTTTCGTGTTTAATTCCTAGAACTCCATTTGTTTTTTTTAATTAAATTTAATAATGTGTATAATTAAGTTCCGCAAGTGTTTAGTTTTTATTTTATTTTATTGTGACAGCTGTTTCGGCTTACAAGGCTATTTTCAAACTGTGGTTGTTCCAACAAGTCGTCTACTTGTGGAACAACAATAACAGTTTGAGAATGGCCTTGTAAGCCGAAACAGCTGTCACATTAAAATTAAAACTAAAACACTTGCAGAACTTAATAATAAACATGATTAAATTTAATTTAAATTGTAAGCATGGTTTTAAAATTGTTGGTATCGAGATCTTCCCTCAGCAATAGCAGGTATTCCTAACTACGTATATATATATATATATATATATATATTTTTTTTTTATTATTTATTAACCAAAAATAAAATTTAAGTAATTTTTTTTTAGGTATATGCCACTTCACTAGGCTGAGCCTGTTCCGAGGTGGCAGTAATTTAATATGTTTTATATCATTTTCTTAAAAGAAAGAATAAAATTAATTATTAATTAATAAATAGAATTTGGAAAAATAAACATAAAATGAAAATTAATAAGAGAAATAGAAAAGAAAAAATGGAGAAGAGATGATATAAAGAAATTAAATTATTTGAAAAGACGAGAAATAAAATTTAATACAGGTAATATATAATAATATATATAATATATATAATATATATGTATATACATGCATATATAAGTTGTATAGGTCCTTTGAGCATACACGACATTATTCCTCTTGAAATAACCGATTCTAGTACCGACATATTTGAATCAATTGATCGTGCTATGATTTCCTGGGTGGTCCAAGACCTCTTCTCCCATCCAGTTGGCCGTCATAGTAAATTGTCTTGACCAGACTTGGCTTGTTACTATTTTGAATGCTAAATTCAGCTCTCTATACCTCGGTAGATTTAAAAAGGAGGAAACGATTTATTAATGTTATTAAAAGTTTATATAAACTAACTAACCAACCATCACGCCGTTTCCCCAAAGGGGTAGGCAGATAGGATGAACCGCCAAACAACTCGGTCTTGGCACACACCCTTGGCCTCATTCACATTCATACATCGTCTCATACATACTCTTCTATTATTTTGACTCTTGACATGGTCCGACTCAAGTATTTGATTCAGTTGATCGTGCCATGTCTTCCTCGGGTGTCCCCGACTTTTTTCACCATTCATATTTGATTCACATATTCTTCTTACTTTTCTCCTCAAACCATCTCAGGGTCCCTTTCTTAATCCTAGTCTAATGATACCTGGCCCCCTAGCACATCATCGATAAAGATAGATATGATAACTATCGGCAACCTCTCATCGTTCCCTAGGACAACTGCACATCGCCAACGTATTACAAACAACATTTGATGTCGAATATACTAAGGACACTTTGTCATTGTGTGTCACTTATTCGTTGGCGATCTGCAGTCATGCTAGGGAGTGATGAGAAGGTTCCAAAAGTAATCCTATCAATCGATCGAGTGTTCTAGAAGCCCTGAAGATAAAACGAGTGGAAGAAAATGGTTATTTTAAACGCATATCGCAAAACCCGTGAAAAGGCGTACATAATCACAATAACTTTACTTTTCAGAGATAAAACGTAAAATAGAAAATTTCGACTTACAACACTTTTCTATGAAATGTAAGTAATATATAACCTATCTCTCAGCGGCAGGATCACAACTATTAAAAAAATCAAACGAGAAACGCGGTAATTGTAACGACAGGGAAGTTAATCATGATTTTATTTGTATGTATATTTTTTAAGGCACCATAAAAGTTTGTGCCATTACTGTTTCTGCCACTCCTTTATTAAATTTCAAAATACCTTCATTCTCAAACATCACATCTACCATTAAAAGAATTTCTATAATATAATTCTGGATCATGATGTACAAATATTCTATCCCTCGGCTGGAAAACGTAAAAGCACATATCTCGTCTTACAAGGTTCAATACGGTACCGCAAATATTCCCTTTTCCATTCATGGGTTCTCATAAATTTTAAAAACAATAAATTCCTTACTCTGTTCACGATGGGCATCTCTCAGAAGAGTTCTCTGTTTCGCATTCACGATCTATTATTTATTTTCCTCTCATTGTTATGCTCTCTGGCTTTCTCTCTGTGTTTTTCCTGTCGGGGAAATACACTACACAATAGATAGCTCAGTGGTTCTGCTAGTTTTTCCTCGGGTAACCCCTTCCGCCTTTAGCGAGCACGACCGACATTATATACGCGGTACAAGGATTATTCCGATATCGACTTTTGCGCACAGATTATTCCGCACTTGGAAAACTGCGAACAAAAAATTCTAGCTTAAGTATTCGGTTTTGCCCAGGCTTTACACATAGTTTTCGAAATCAGATGTTCACAGTAATTTTCCTCTTATTTTGAACGTCAAGCGTGCAAAACGTTATCAATCTCAGAGTAAAACTGTGATTCTTTTCAAAAACAAACCCACACCGCTCTTATAAATTCAACCCGCAAAATTAATTTGGTTAGCTTAGGAGCGAAAGTTTAAAATTTTGATCTCCATGTAAAAACATATATAATTTTGAAGGTAACAATAAACTCAATACCCCACACAATAGCCAATTGCTATAATCCAATGAATTGCAAATAGAAGTACGAAGTAATTGATGCTATTTTTGAAGATATTTCTTTTATACCAGGGTAAACTTTAATATCCATGTTCACTTTATTGTAAAAGCCTTAATGGCGTTTAAATAAATAAAGTAAAACTGTACCATAGATCCCATCCTAAAAATGTTAAGCACCTTTGACAATCCAATTTGAATTTGACAACCTAAGTCATTTAAAATAAAGTTCACTAGTCTCTACTTATTGTGCGGTTGGTCTAGGTCTTGGCGGCAGATGCGATTGGCGACCTACTGCGTGGCGGACTGGGTCGGGAGAGAATGATTTTGGGAGACATTTTGACCTCTCCAGCCGGACTCTCTCCCACTGCAATGGGAGATTACTTTTGGTTTATGGTCTATTACTTCTGGACACATTGACCCTTGGATTCCTACCCTCACCTCGTTATTCCTTTTCAAAATTTCCCCTCCTTTAAACATCGTACCCAAACATGACATACACCTTGAAATTTTTTTCCCTCAGGGCCTCCTGTGTAGAGATGATGTAAAAAAACAATGTGAGGATTCAATATTTCTTTGTTATCGCGATCTGACAGAAAAGGCAACACTGAAATTTTAATCACTAGAAAGTAGTAAATTATTTATCCGAAGGATGGTTTGAAAAACCTACCTTAATTTGTTTGTGTTTTCCATGTGAGGATTAATCTGTTTTCAAAATTTTCCACGTGTGGAAAAATCGGTGTTCGGAGTTTTCAATGTTCGGAATAATCCGTGCGCAATATTCGTGGCCGGTATAATCACCAAACCTATACTATCATAGAACCCGGCGTCATATCTAGTTGTGCTAGGGTTGGAAACAATATAGCCCTGCGAAAGGGGTATTTCCACATGTTTTTAATTGCTTTTAAATTACCCTCATTGGTAAAACCTAAAGTTATATCTTTTAAGGGTTGATTTTGTGAAAATTCAATTATACTCTAATGAAACTCACTTTAAATTATTTACTATGAACTATCTTTAATTGGTCGGAATCAGTAGACGTAAAAATTTTCCTTTTAGGTTTGCAGGATACCATCTGTCATTTAAACTATAAAACTTCTTTAGCTCGATCTATATGTATGTATATAGCTATATATATGTTTATATTTTATACATGTACGTCCGCACTCCCTTGCGTTTGGCGCGTCACTGTTTTTTCAAAATACTGACTGGGATATTTCATGCACTGGCTATGAGAGGAAGAGAGAAAAAAATGTGCACGCGCACTGCTCTCTCCTGCTCCTACAGTGTTCTCGCCTGTAACGCATTACACTTTTCGTAACGCATTCGCCAGTTTACCTCCCAAGTCAAGCATGCGTAAAGAATTTTTACTTCAAAAACTTCTAAATTGAAGTCGCCGCAGTTTACGAATCCCAGAAATATATTATATGGGTGAATAGGGAAAAGTAACAAAATGAAATGGCACAGCTTTTCTCAATATCGGAAGCCTATATTATGTCGAATAAAATAATTTGTGTGGGGTGTATTGTTTACGGGGTAGTTGTAAATCTGAGAAGTTTACTTATGCCACTTTTTATTTATCGGATCCCTTCAATTCGCGGGGGAAGACTAAATCCAATACGAAGCCCTACTGTTTTTGTAGCTACATTTGAACTTGAGAAAGAAAAACCACAAATTTCTCAATAAATGCTAAAAAATAAAAAGGAAAGGAATATTTTTCTATTGTCTTAAGATCATTGTGTTTTCCTTAAAGATAATATAAAGACCTTCCACCCAGCATCCTTAAAGACGACTTAGGGCTAGGGGATTTTTTCCCATGTGGAGATAAGTAAAAAAATCAATTCTTGTCTAAAATTAACTGAAATTGAAATATTTTACTTACAAGTCAACAGTTATCGTTTGCCTTGTTTTTTCATCACTGTAATTACACCAGTAATATAATACAAATTTCATATTTATGCAATATTTATCCTTCTTCTTCTTCGTGTGCCCTATCAGGTCCCCCTGACATTAGCGATCACTCTGGTGAATATGTCTCTATCTTGCGCTGCCCGGAATAGCTCCTTCACACTTCTAATACCGGTCCATTCTCGTACATTTCGCAGCCATGACATTTGTCTCCTACCAGGCCCTCGGTGACCCTTTATCTTACCGTTTAGTATTAATTGGAGCTAGTGATATTTATCCCCTCTCTTAACATGACCCAGTTAAGAAATTTTCCTGGCTTTTACTAATGTGAGCAGTTTCTATTTTGCCCAGCCCGCCTGAGCATTTCTTTATTGGTAATTGGTCGGTACATGGGACTTTGAGTCTACTTTGGAATATTTAAACAATTACTTTTATATTTATTTATTTTTATATCAATTTGGGAGGAGGGTATGGGTACCACCGTCCTGGAAATTATTTCATAGTCACCCCGAGTGGTTCGCTACGTTTGGTGACTTAGCAGGGGTTCCCGGGTATATGGGGTTAGGTTTGTCCGGGACTTGCGGGTGGATGCGTCTGCCGACCTAATGCGTGGCAGGCCGGATCGGAAGGGACTGGTTGAGGGAGACCTTTTGATCTCTATTGCCGGACCCTCTCGACCAATCGCCTTGCAGCGCAGTGGGAGGGATGGCTTCACACGTCCATTACTCCTGGACATATTTATCCCCAGATTCTTACCCACCCCTCAAACCCTTTTCCTTCCCAGGATTTTTACTCCTTCCTTTCCCTTAAAAAACCCTCCACACAGTATCTTGAAAAATTCCCTCAGGGCCTCCTGTGTGGATTAGCTCCACAAAAAAAAACTTATTTTTAGAATATTTATTCCATATTTTTATTTTTGGTTTTTGTAACCCTTATTGTATTTTAACTTTTGCCATTTATCCTTTAAAAGGAAATCGAATAAATTAATTTTATATTTGATTCTGAAATGATTAAAAATTTGATTTTACCACAATGCCTACGTACAGCTATTGCCTATGTGGGATATTTTCGGTGCATATTACGTTGTGTTTTTTTTTGTCGTTGTGGTTTGACTGTTCTATGTATCATGCAAATATAAAAAATGTCAATTTTTAAATTTCTGGTCTAAATTTTGGTAAAACATTAAAAATAAAGAAATAATTGTCTTTAAAAATTATTGATAAAACATCGCCTAAGGACCAGGTACACATCAGAATAGTGTTAGATGTCATCATCATTCACGACATTTGTCTTGCCTCTTATGTGTACAAACCTACTTAATTCTTCTATCATGTAATGTGATGGGTGTGTTAAATTGCTGAATTTCGCCACCTTTTCATTATCATGTCCAACACACCTTTTATTAGTTATTCTTTTGAACTGGTCTTGTAGTGTTTTGCGGAACACGTCTTGCCGAACAAATTTCACGTCACTTTGATCCGATTTGCTTTGTAGCAGTGTGATTGGCAAGTCACCCATTTCATGCCGAATGATCCAGCAAAAGATCTTCAGCAGGCGCAATAAGTCCAAAAAATAATTCATAGAATTGATCCGTTGGAGTAGCGTGAAATCAAATTTGTAACCGAGGAATTTCTTATTCTTCGCTGACAAAAAAAGGTCCTCCTTTCAAACAAGATTTGCCCCAAATAAAACCGTTTTGCCTTTTTCGTGATATCTTCATAGAATATTTCTTTCAGGTGTGAGTGGGAAGAGATGAAGAATATAAAAATGTCAAAGTGATACTTTCACAATGTGTGAATGAAAATCTCTAGCATTTGGTTTGACACATATTTGAAAGAATAAAAGCAAAAGTCTGGCTGTCTCGGGCCTATTGAAGGAATAATCAACTTATATGGGCTTAGAATTACGTTATAGGGCTAATCCAAGAGGCGAATGGGACTTGGATACACATTCGGTAGTATTGTTAGCTTGACACCTTCACAAGTTGGGAGGCAGCTAAATCGGGATGTATCCGGAGCCATTTTATACTTTTAAGATGGTTGAAAATTATTATCTTAATTATTTTAATACTTGTTTTGTGAGCAAACCGAAGATTTTGATTCTCGAAGATTGTTTGTTAATTTATTTTTTTATCTCTCTTTTTAATTACATTCATAAAGGATACTTCTACATCATCTTATACATTCGTAATGCGAGACTTTTATATCATCTTAAACACAAGTTAAACATGTCCATCATTTTTGAATGTGTATAAATAGTACAAGGAATTAAAATATTGTTATGTAATTCGTAACCTGATAATATTTGTTTCTTTAAAGAGTCACAAGTTACGTCCTTAAATAATGATAAAATTATACGGCTAAAAATCATAAGTTTGTCCAAAATGGTTGGCAATCCGTCTGGAATAGTTCAGGGAACAAATAATGTCCCAAGTAAGTTGTTTACCCAGGTAAGCCCGAGGATCTACCGCAGTCCCTTTCACAATTTTACGCTTATAATAACATTTTTATTTACGAGTGTTTCCCATTTCTATGCGTGTCCGGGCCGGATTGTCCACAATGGTCCTTGTCCTGAGATACTATTTAATAAAATGTACAGGACCGGTATTCAACATGTACATATTATTGTTGTGTAATTTATTATCGTCGAACGTACTAATTTTGGTTGTGGGTCGTCTGTCTGTGAGTGATAACTATGGTTCAATGAACACGGATTTGTTTTATATTAAATTTGCGGAACTCAATTTTTTTAAATTAGTTGATACCCGGTATGCGATTCTACTTACGTGCCCTTGCAAATTTCATAACGCCATAGCTCATCAATATAGAAATATCGCAGTAGAGAAACCTTCGCGTGCATTTTCACAAAACGGGCCAAATTTTCATCGCAATCGGATGAATAGTGAATAAAATAATTTCAGAACGCCAGAGCTCACTATCCAATAACCATCGCGGGCATGCGCACATCAAATCCCAAAAATATTCATTGCATTCGTTCAAGTCGTTCTGAATAGCGTGACGAAGAGAAATAGGGTTTCATTTTTACATACATATATAGATTTCCATTATATATTTAATAATATTGTTATTTCATTTATTAGAATAGGTTTTTTCATAAATAGGTTCTGCTACGTATTTATTAATACGTGTGACAGCTGTTTCGTAAGCATTGTCAAACTGCCCAACAGTTTGATCATGCCTTCAGAAGGTTTTTATAAATTAAATAAACCTGCTTGCTTGGCAGGCAGGATCTGGAGAGACTGGTTTGGAGAGACCTTTTGATCTCTCCAGCCGAATTCTCTCGACCCATCGGCTTGCACCCCCAGAGACCCCCAGTTCCTTAATCTAACCAAACCTGCTTCCTTTTTCCTTCCCAAAACTTTTTTTCTCCTTACTTTCCCTTAAAATACCCTCCACACAGCATCCCAAAGATGACATTTGCGATGAGGATTTTTTCCTCCGAGCCTTCTGTGTGGAGGTAATGTAAAAAAAAATTGCGCATGACGTGATGTGATCATAAATTAGTTTAGATATAATCTTCTATTTTTGGTTGTTTTTTCACATATTAACAGCAAAACAAAAGTATATACGGTGATAAGAAAAAATATGATTTGTTATTATTATTATTATTTGTAACCATAAATAAAATTGAGCAAACTGCTGGCGCCGGTCCTGTCAGGGAAGGTTCCATGTTTGCCTACTAAATGAAATGTCCCACTATTATGTAAGGCTACTAAATACCCTCACTACATTGACGAATGCTTTGTTGTTCTTTCCGGAATTCTCAGATACTTTCACTAAAATATGTTTTGATGTTAATACTAAACTAACTATAACTAACGAGGATGGACCGCTAAACAGATCTGTCTTGGTCTTGGCACACACTGCTTGCTTCATGTACAATAATTCACATTCATACATCGTTTCGTACGTACCGTTCTGTTATTTTGAGTCTTGATATGGCCCGACTCACGTATTTGTATAATGTCTTCCTCGGACGTCCCCGACTTCTTCTAGAACATTCGTGTCAAATATTGGCCTTGCTCTTCTAAATGCTTTTATCGCCGAAATCACCTCACCGTCCCTTTCTTAAACTTACTCATTACATTTTATCAGCTTTGCATTCTTTGCGAATCTCTACATTCTCGCACGATCATACACGATTTTACCATTGGGTGTGTAGAGCGAATGAACTTACAAAAGATTTTAAGGAGAATATATGTCGCAGACGTGAATGATAGAAGAAGTCGGAGAAGCCTGAGAAAGGCATGGTACGATCAAGTGAATTAAATATCCGTACGTAAGGCCATGTCAAGAGTCAGAATAATAGAAGAGTATATATGAGACGATGTAATAATGTAAATGAGGCAAGTAGTGTGTGCCATAATTATATTTATGCAATCTCACTTTTAACTACAGACTAGACAAACCATTATAACAATATATAACCTTAAAACTTTTCACCTTCACTGCTCGCGACATTGTAAATAACTAATTGTATAAAAATATGAGCAAATTCTTATTTGTAAGCTTTTGTAAAGGTCACTTCATTAAAATTTTCCAGTCTTAAAGAATCCAATTTTTTTTTATCAAGTCTTTCAAAATAAATAATTTCTTCAACTTTGGCATTAATCTTCTTATAAAGTAATAACTACAGTGATGGGGTAGCAAATGTAAAATCATGCAATGTCCAGTGTTTTCAATGTAATGTCCTCCGCGTGAAAAACGAAAAAACGGCGCTCTCCAAATTATCCAATTACTATTACGGCTAAAAAAATATGCGTTCATCGGTTCATCGATTACTGATACAAAACCATTTACCGTGCATCGACTACTGCGTAAAAATGTACATTTAGATAAATTGTTTTATTTGTACTCTACTTATACACGTACATACTTAACTTGGAGGTTACTTGAGATTACCACTGCATATTGTTTATTAAGAGAAATTTATATACAGTTTGCACGCAGGGGGGATAATTGGGAAACTACCTTCAGTAACTAAAGGTTACTTTTTTTAAATTCTGAGAAATAAAAGCAATTACTCGTAGCTTCATCAATACCCACATAGTGAAGAAGAAAAAAAAACGTAAAAAAAATGTTCTCTACAAGCTAAATTTTGAGTTAAATAGATCCAAACACGTGTATTTATCACTATCTAACATCTGAAAGGATCATCGCACCCATCTAAATCAAAAACGGACTAAAATCACAGCAGTGCCATCCTGACACAGTAATGTTGATGCCTTTTTTGCCACATTGGCCCCAGTTTCCCTGGAAGTGGGTGACCCACCGCTGTGAGCCAGTTGAATGACATGGTGCCAATAAATCACAGATAGAGATTCCGAGCGAGTGCCTATTATTGCTTGGCATCTTGCTCTGGAGTCAAGCGCGGGTGGGCACCCAAAAAATTCACAATAAAATTTTGCACGCGGTGACTTTATTATCAACGAAATGAAGACAGACTGACTTTACATTGTGCTGCATCACATTGTGTGAATCTTATGGTGTTTACTGTTTGCCCAGGGCCTAAGATGGTGTTTGCAGAAATAAAGATTAATGACACGGGGATGCCATAATAAATATGTGCAGTGAAAGAATTCTGCCAAGATTAATGTTGGTACCGCTGTGTTATGCATGCTGTTAAAGAACCGGGAAGTCATTGCGTTTTTATTGTGAGATTTATGTGCGCTCTGGTGGGCATTTGGCTTTAATTCTTATGAAGATGTCTTTAAAACTTCATCTGACGGATAAGCATTCAGGAAATATATTGAAAAGTATCATTCAGTCCTACATGGAATACTTACAACTTTTTAACCCAAGACCAAAAGACTTTCAGATATCACAACGATTGTAATAATATACATATTGTTTTTTTTTTTTTTAATTTAAGCTTTCATTCTGCTTCTTTCTCCCCATTCTCCTATCAACATCCCAATATAATCATAATAATTTTTGGATTTTAGCGCCGTTTTTGTGATCACCTCAAGAATGCTGTACAAATTTTAATACATTTCTGCAAACTTACTTCTAAAAAAATTACTAGAAAAATCATTAAAAAAATATAAGTGTGTTTTAGACCACACGACTGATGTAAATACTTCTTTAGCTCCATCTATATGTATGTCCATATAAATTTTTATATGTATAAAATATATACATGTGTATACATATAATAATTTTCTACAATTATTTATTTAAATTTATTATCATTTGCCTCGCCCGATCAAGCCGTGCGCATCGACGTCCGCTCCCCGCCGCGTTTGGCGCGTCACTGGTATTTCAAAATACTGACTGAAATATTTCATGCACAGGCTACGAGAGGAAAATAGAAAGAAAATGTGCACGCGCACTGCTTTCTTTTGCTTCTACAGTGAGCCCGTTCGCCTCGCAACGCATTTCAATTTCCGTTACACATTCGCCAGCTTACCCCCCAAGTCAAGCGTGCGTAAATAAGTATTTACTAAAAAAACTTATGGCTAAAACATTGCATTCACCGGTTCTTCGAACAGCGCTACAAAACTATGCAAACAATGCTGCTTAAAAATGAACATTATTTTATTTTTTATTACAAGTTTTATTTATTTATTTATAAATAATGAATATGCACATTAAAGGCAAAAAATATACAGGACCACACTTACCTGGTAGGTCACTAAAGATTTGTGCGCTTGTAATGCAATTCTAAGCCATAGTAAGATACGCTATTACAAATTATTTTATTTTACAGATTTTTATTTTATATATGACTACATTTCACAAAAATTACACTATACATCATCACTTTGTATTAGCCCGTCTTGTATTATTTCAAGTAACCCCACATTTATAGCTTATCCTGTATTACAGATCACTCTGCATAGCTCACCCATGGCTCCAATAATAACGACACGACTTAAGATAAAATTCCCAATGCATGAATGGTGGTTCCTTTATTATTATTTATAACATAAATATATTAATCCAGTTTGTGAATTATGGCTTAGCTTAGCCCATACAACAAGCTCAGAGTGGGACGTTACAAGAGTCATTGTTATGACGGTTAGTCTTACAATGCAGCGGGTTGGAGAGGGACGGCCTTACATCCCTCTTTCGTCCTTTGATATCCCTTTTCATAAATCGCTTTCATAAATAAAGTGCATACAAATGAATATTGTCACAATAGGATGGATATTTTCGATTTTGCCCATAATTTATATGCACAAAGGACGCATAATGGATATTCCTGAATTCGGATGTTGTGAAGCTCATTGCGGATGTGCATTTTGCGGACTAAAGGGAAACGATTTGTTAACATTAAGTCTATTTGAATATATATATTTTGACAGTTCTATTTGCCAAGGAAGATTAGTTCGGATCAATGGTGGTACGATGTGACCTTTTTGGGGAAATTAGGGAAAGAGTCTCAGAAATAAATTACTTACATGGAGCACATCAATCAGGTCCATAAGTTGGATGTTTTTAAATGCTTTTAGTCGTATTGGGATTTTTCCTCATTCCTGAGTTGATGTTTCGGACATACTTGCTGTGCTCGTCATCATTGACTCAATGAGGAAACGACAGCTGAAGCAAAAAAATTCTGCTAAGTTCGCGTTGAAATAATAATATACATTTATGTACATTTATTTATTAACGCCCATGTGGATAATAATATTTATACACTATTTATTGTACATAACTGAACTGCCTCAGTAACGACATTTTGTATTTGTTTAGTGACAAATTGAAGATGTCCACTGACTTGGTATAATTATTTCCCTCCATTAGATTTCTAGGAAAAGAGGAATACAAAATATGTATCTGTAGTCCCAGAATTTTTGCACTGAACTAAATCCCGATTTCAAGTATTACATAATATGCAGACAATTCTGGACTATCAATTACATCATATACTATTTTATATAGAAATAGTCAGTGAAAATTCTTCCGTCTGACAATTTAAGCATATTTATATCATTTAAGAAATTTTTGTAGTTGAAGACAAGCATGTTCCTATAGAAAAGCTACCATAGGACAGCTTTGTGTTCTTAATTTGTACTTACAAATGTTTTATCTAGTAAATAAATTTAAAAAAAAAGAAGACATTAATGTGTATAAAATATATACCTGTATATACAAATATTAATTTTCTACAAATATTTATTTAAATTTATTATCGTTCGCCTCGGCCGATCAAGCCGTGTGCATCGACGTCCGCTCTCTCCCCCGCGTTTGGCGCGTTACTGGTATTTCAAAATACTGACTGGGATATTTCATGCACTGGCTATGAGAGGAAGAGAGAAAGAAAATGCTCTCTCTTGCTGCCCGTTCGCCTCGCCCGACTACGCGTAACGTAGTAACGCGTTTTCGTAACGCATTCGCCAGCTTACCCCCCAAGTCAGGCGTGCGTAAAGAAGTTTAACTTAAAAAAACTTAATTGCTGGAATACTCGTGTTTAAATTTAGAAGAGGTAAAACTTTATTTATTTATTTATACTGGGTTTTTACAGATGTTCGCACTTACGTGAGAACATCCAATTATAAAAACTAAGTTATTGTACAAATAGAGACATACAATTACAAACAATCTACAATTACATACAATTAAATACAGATACATACAATTAAATACAGATACATAAGATTAGAAAAACAGAAAAGTCACAAATAAAAAAAAAAATAAAAATAAGTAATAATAAAAATAAATTTAAAAAATACAAAATTTTATACAAGCTCCTCAAGTAACTCAATGAGATAATACTCAATAAACAATACTCAAGTATTACAATGAGAGACAAGAGACATTGGAATCACGAGAGGCATGCAAAGAGAGACAATTGACACAATATAATTAGTTAAACATCATTTTTTAACAGCGCCAGAACTTTTTTTCTGAATCCGTACACATTATCGACGAAAATATCTACTTCGGCACACTCTATCTTGTTATATAGTCAACACATGTGGGTCAGAGGGCTAAAGTAGGCTATTTTATTTTTAAATGTATTCAGGTGAAACGGAATTTAGAAGTAAGATTTATAAATATACTGTAAATTTGTACAGTGCTTTTGAGGTAATCATCCACATATTATCATTATTATTATTAAAGGTGCTTTAAAATACTCGGTGGGCTATAATACACGGCAACGTAAAATACAGAATTTTGTTAAATAACAAGTGATCTGTAATATAGGATGTAAAATAAGGATTTTTTTCTAAAATGCATGATTGTCATAAATACAGGTGAGCTATCTTGTTTTATACAGAGATGTCTACATATTGGAAAGGGTGCACGCGTTGCACATTGCACATTATTTTGTTATTTACATTGCACTGCAATGTACCAGCAAAACAGTGCACAATCTTATGCAACCTGTCTAATGGGAAATCTTCTTAGGAATATTACCATACCATTAACATATTGAATAAATTGTGAAATCGTTTTCCGTGGAATGTATATAAAATAAAGGATATATAATGTGTAATTAATTTATTTATTTATTGTTTCTTCACATGTTAGGTGTTACAGTTTGTTATCCAATTTTCAAGCCCGTGTTGAGGACTATCAAACGAACAACGATCTACGCAATACGTAAATAGGTAATAAATACAAATATCTTCTTAACTAAATGATAAATTACTTTGTTTGTTTCGTATTTTCTGCCCGTAGAGAGTATAAATAAAACAATATATGTACATTTTTGTATTTACAAATTTATTGTACACATATTTTTGTATTAGGGTCGATGAACCGGTGGATGCAGGTTTTTAGCCATAACTTGTAATAATGGTTTGTCTACTTTGTAGTTAAAAGTAAGATTGTAAAAATATATTGGAAATTTGTACAGCGCCCTTCAGGTGATTTTTCACAAAAACAGCGCTATACAAATCAAATTAAAAATAATATTCTTTTTATTATTTTCAATCCTGATCATTAATATCCCATTATTATTCTTAATAATCTACAAAAAACATAGTAAACATAATTTTTTAAATTATCTAACTATTATGTTGCCCGCATTCTCCCTCCTGTCAATATCATCAGCCTTCTCGTGTTCCTTGTTGCGTATAATGACGACAACACACTTCTTATTATCGTTTATTTTGCACTCGATTTGTACTCTCCCTTACAAGGAGTAATTTAAGATAATTATTCATAATATGCAGCACGCACTGAAATGATTGACGTACAAATAAGAAGAAAACGAAGGCAAAAAAATATCGAAGACTGCACATTGCTCCTACTTCCTATAAACGTGCTAGAAGCGCAGATATAATTAAGGCTCCGTCAAACAGGAGGCGTACTTACGCGCGTCAAGGCGTTAAAACGTCCCGGACGTATAACGCTACGTTGTGTTGTATTGAACATGTCTAAGCCGGTCAAACAGAGCGAGCGTGTAGCAATACGCCACGTTGTATTTTTGTTACAAAATTTTCTTTGACGCCGGGAGTTCTTGCTTGACTGTGGTAAAAATGGTTGCTAAAAAGTTAATTGAATGTGTCCGAAAACATCCTTCTTTGTATGACATGAGGAACAGGTGCATTTGTGGTGCATTTGCTTATTTGGTATTGCAGAAGGGAATGCAATTCTTCGAAGCACTCTCGTGACATACGTAAGTATTGAAAGAAGCGATCTTCATTTGATGAAAGCACCCGGAATAAACGATGATATTCTCCAAATTCTTTCCTCTTCTTATTAATATCATGCACCCATATTATATTACTACGGAAATGTGATAATGCACACAGCACTAACAACTTATCTTCACCTAAATCGCTGGACATCGTGGCAAAGACCGACTGACAGTGACTAACGCCGAACGCTCTGGCTTGCGCGTCGAAGCCGTTCAAATAGAAAGTACGCGACGTTACGCTGACGTTTTGACGCGCGGTAAGTACGCCTTCTGTTTGACGGAGCCTTTAGACGTATTAATGCGTTGTACGCAATTATAATCAACGTAAAAAGTTGAACAACTCTTTTCTACTCACTGGGGTTGTTTGACTTGTTTATAATTTATGCTCGTTGTTATGATTTTTTTTCCTGTCGTTGCTTGCCATTATTTATAAAAGTGCGTTGGTTTGTCTTGCTGACGATTATAAAATAAATACCGTGCGTTACGTATACATATTATCAACAGTCATTAACTATTATTAGAATGAAACAAATTACTTAATTAATTTGTGTAAACCACTAAATCAATATTGTAATATTTACGTTTCAAAACCGATGGTTTCTTCGTTAGGATAATAACACGAATAATAATAAAAAAAATTTAAAATAACTTACAACATTGATCTAGCAATTCCAAATTCCTGTAATGTTGAAAAACTATTTTTGAAAAAAAAAAGAAAATATACAGATTTAGGAAAAGAGATTAAATGAATTTGGCATTCTCAGACTATAAAAATATTACCATTTATTATTTCGGCTACTGGCATGATACCTAGCTCTCTCTTTCAAAATTTGGGTTTATTAGATTTGTCAAAGAATTTATACATAAAAATGCAAAAATTAGTCATTTTAGATGCATGTAGGATTAAGAAAGATTTTTTAAAATATTTATATTGAGGGATTAGTAGGATTTATCGATACAGTTAGGAGTTCTACCGAGCCGAACCCGCTGATATGAAAATATCTGGAGTCGGTGAATTATTTTCCCAATTGGTCTCTGGTGGGTTGACGTGTTGTTCTTGTATTGTTTTGTATTTATTATACTTATATAATACACTTACACAGCATGGATTGACTAGATTTGTGGAAAAGTGTGTGGAAGGGTTTTGTTTTTCCTGTGGGAAGATTTAACCCGGACATAAAGACATACAAAAAAAAATCCTTACGATGAAACCATCGGTTTTAAAACATGTAGATATTATAACATTGTTTTAGTAGTTTACACAAAGTAATTTGTTTCATTTAATTAAAATAATGCCACAAAGTGAATTCAAAGATTGAGGAAAAAATATATTATTAGGTTCCTGCTTATCTGTTTGACGGACTGCAGCTAATAGTCGTAATGAAAAGTCAACTTAATAATTTCCGCAGCCTGTGGAGTAGGAAACTTACATGGGTAACCGATGAGTTCATCGATAATCAATTAATCGAAAGCAAATTTATCGACCAACGAGGTCGGTTAGGTTAGGTTAGGTAGGTTAGGTTAGGTGAGGTTAGGTTAGGTTAGGTTAGGTTAGGTTAGGTTTTTTCCTATAAGTGTGATGCTCGTATAATATAATATGTATTTATTGTTGAAACATTTACAGAGTTTGAACAATTATCAGCATTGGGATATAAATAGATATTAACACTCCAATTAAAACTGCCTAAATCAAGGCTTAGTGGAGATGCTACTAATGAAATATCAGAAATAATAGATTTTAAGCAATATAAAATATTAAACGAGTAAGTATACAGTACAGAAAAAGAGAATATTTTTTTTTTAAAAAGACAATAGCGTCTGATCTGATAATTTTAATAAATTAACTGCCTGGATACAAAAGCATATTTTATGATTGCATTTGTGTTTAGTGTGTGTTAAAATGAATATATTAACCACACTGTTACACCAGCTACATCACGCATATTAGGAACATTTCATTAATGTACACTTCTAAATAACCAAGTTCTTATCAGTGGCTTAGTAATTTATAGTTATATACAATTATACATAATATTGGGGTGGTTTCAAAATGGCGGCGAGGTGTGACTTACCCTACACGTGTTCTGGCCGTAAAACAACAGCGGCCATCATGGAGTATGTCACGCTAGTCGTTGCCCATTCTACTATAGCCCACTGAAGGGGTAAATAATAGAATAATAGTAATAATATTTGTATGACTTGTATAGCGCCGTTTTTGTGAAAAATCAACTCAAGGGCGCTGTACAAATTTCAATACATTTCAAAAGTACGGGGTGGGCTTGTACGGGTATCGGTAAGTAAGCTCAATTATTCCTTACTTCTAAAAAAGTGAACAGATTAATAATACCTAAGTTTCAATTGGATTGAAAAACATACATCAGACATTAAGAGTCTTAAATTCTACGGTATACCAAAAGAAATATCAACTATACTTTTGCTACTAATCTTCTAATAGATGTAATATCAATAGTAAAGGATGGCAGCCAATGTAAAATTATGCATTGCACTGTTTATTTACATATATATAGTGTTCTCCACGTGCAAAGTCGTATCTTCTCCAAGCATAAACTTTCTAATAAAAGTGTGTTTTTCTGAAGCGACCTGCCAGTTAAGTATGTTTTCTGTATCTGTTATAAATAATAACATTATACATTATTATTTTTATAGGTGGTTTTTTCACAAAAACATACTCTACAAATTACACAGTTTTATTAAGAAGTTTATGCTTGAAGAAGATATGATTTCACACTCATTAGAAAATTTGTCGCAAAAACATAGATGAATTAAATTAAATAAAAAAATTATATGGCTTTAAACACTAGCGCATGAAATAATTTACAAAGATTTACTATAAGTGACTTACTCATTTACCTTATTTTCTATAAGTGACTCATCTTAGCTTAAGAATAATATACTAACCTGTTAGCCTGGCTATATCATTGAATGATTGTCTGAGTAACGCTAGCTACGGTAAAAGTTAAACTGGCTAGCTTTACACTTGTAAGTTTTCTCGTAAGTTTACGACTTTTGGCCAATGCAATATGCAATAGGTACCATTTTGAAAATCCAATGTGCCAATTGCCCAGAAGTCGTAAACTTACGAAAAAACTTAGAAGTGTAAAGCTAGCCAGTTTAACTTTTACTGTAGCTAGCGTTGAAACCGACGGCACTGAAAGTTTTTAATTTCAGTTGAGTCTGTATGGTCTCATTTCGTCACTGACGTAAAATTGATCAGGAAATCAATTTTATTATCCTGTCTCAGGTCTTTTGTAATTTCGCCAAAATTTGTTTTTTTTTCCCAAAAATAATAATTGGAGAATTTGGGGCGCCGTTTTTATGAAAAATAACCTCTCATAGATTACTTCTAGGGGTTATCTATTCAGTCCTATTGCGAATATTTTAAGCCTTAAATCGCCGGTTCACATGATATAACTTTCCCAACTCCACCTTATAAACTCAGTGGTTTGTGCAATATTGTAAAAGTATGAGGGATGAAGCACGACGATTATTTATGCCCTTTGTACTCGGATATACTTATAATCTATGTGACTGTGATGCGCTCACAAGTCTCCATCTGATTTGCTATGTACTCTTTTAAGCTGGTTTCCGTACACAGCGCTACCCGAATTATACTAAACTTGATCATTTTTCTTGATTGTTAATAAGATGTCAAGTGACTCTAGCGATGAAGACAATATAGTTCTTCTTTATCTTTATCTTATTATGCATAAAAAACTAGTTACAATGAAATTTTGGTTTCAAGGATGAAATAAATATTAATTGTAGGGCATAACGTGTGGTCCAATTATGTTCCCTGCGTTTAAACCTTATCGAAATTTCTCTAAATAAACAATAAACAGTGATAATCTCAAGTGACCACCCAGGTATAATCCTGTATATTTTCTGCCTGTACAGAGTATAAATAACACAATATATTTACATTAATCAGTATCGCGTTCATGGGTCAAATGCATTGTATGTATAATTGTGTATTAGTGATCGACGAACCGGTGGATGCAATCTTTTAGCCATTAATTTTTATAATGTTTGGTCTGGTCAGGTTATACGAAATAAGTATGTAGTAATATTTTATACACTTGTTCAACGCGCTTAAGGTGTTTTTTTTTCACAAAAACGGCGATAAACAATTCATCTGACTTATCTGATAAATGCTTTATTACGCTTTCCGGTAAATTGTACTTAAATAAACATGGATATTTTCCTACTTCTAGAAGAAATTTATCATTCTAATCATGCTCGGTCAACGTATCTGTCAAACAAGTAGTAGTAGATGCGTAGGCAACTAGCGTAACGTGCAACCTGCACCGTCAGTAGCGTGTAACCGATGTCAAATTACGAACCTTAGAAAAAAACTGATGACGGATATTCAAGCGCAATCCGTAAGCTACACGCAGAAAATTCGAGTCGCTTGTTATCTATGATATCTCTCATCGAATCTTCATCTTATTTAACTGTACCAAAGGGTATTATCCTATCAAGATCTAGAGTTAAAAAGCGTGCACCTTTTTGTTGTATCCTCTAATAATATTTCACCGTCGATAAAATAAATAAACAATCTTTTGGTTTATAGTTTATGGTGGTGTATTACAATATATGAAATTTTATTTGTCATCACCGTCACAGCATTAGTACTAGCCCTAATCACACTCCTACTAGTTTTAATTAATTATTTGAATTTCACGCGTATCTTTAAGCATGCCTTTTGGCTGCGTGTTAACACGCGGAACTGTTGGAAAGTTGCTTATGTCATTAAGTTAGTGTTTTTATGGAAACTGTACTTTCATTTGGAAATCCTTACGCGCTTATTAATATTATCTCTACAAAACACGATTTTATTTTGTGGGTCTATTTTACATGGTTTTGTTAACCATACAAAGTTGTCTATTTTTTACATGCATTTATTTTGGAAAAGAAACATTTGCTAAACTATGTTGATATATTAACTGTTTACTTGGTTGCACGAGTTTCCATAAATATTTTATTTCCTTAAAGATTTATAAAAAACTATTAAATAAATTAAAAATGTAATAAAAAGTTAAACGATATCATCGAATTTAACATAAAAACTATTCAAAATAAATTTACAAGATTTAATCAAAATATGTAAATATATGTTATACAGGATGTTAAGGAACAGGTAGGCAGAGATGGTGGAACGCCAAACATCTCGGTCTTGGCATACACTCCTTGCCTCATTCACATTCATTCATCGTCTCTTGCATACTCTTCTATTATTCTGATTCTAGACACGGCCCGACTCAAGTATCTGATTCACTTGATCAACTCAACACTTCTTCTACCATTCTTATACAAAAGGACGTACTTGACTTAATTTAACCAGTGATTCCTGACATAATTTGTAGTAAAAAATGTCATAGAAATTTTGGTGTACGGTGACATTTTTCATGTTATGACGAGTGATGATATGTGGAAGATTTTTTGTTTTTGTTTGGTATTTAAGAAAAAAAATTAAAAATGTAACGAAAAAGGTTACCGGAGACCAACATTTTATTGCATTTTTGTTCCAAAAAAAGGAAACACTGCTCGAGATAAATGATGTACGTCTCTTTACAATATGTAAATTATGGTTTTTAAAATAATTTAAGAAATCTTTAAATACAAACAAAATAAAAAGAATGTCATGAGGAAAATAACTTCAAGTTCCATAACACAAGGAGCTGGGCTAGGTTCATTTAATTATTTTGTATATTTGTAAGGAATCGTGAAAAATGTCTAATTGTAATAATTTTTCGTAATGGGTATAAGTTGTGATTGCGCGAGTGATTGGTGAGTTATTTGCTGCATTGGTGGTGTGGGCTTCTATATGAAAAAGAGAAGTGAATAAGTAATTAAACCAATGGCGGAGAGTAATTCGGGACTATCTATATTATTATGTACAAGATTATATACAATTAATAGATCCGACAATGATATACTGCAACAATAACTCCAAGAAGCAGTCAGTGTATTTAAGTAATCCGTGCAGTGATCCACTGGAGCCACAGAGCAATTTAAAACTTTTTTCTCGGATTGCCAAAGGAAAGTATTTCACCGACATTAAAAAAATCATACCTCCGAATTTGAATGTGGAAGCATACAAACTGATTAAAATTCTATATAGCCAATGAATTCACCTATCCTTTGATTATTATCGCATACTCGTAGGATTTATAAAAAAAAATATTATAAAATTGTTAACTGTAAAACATTTTAAAGAATCTACAGAATATTTGCCATATTTTGTTATTATGCCATATTGTGGCAAAAAGCGTTCGAGTGTGTATCACCTCATATGGTATCTCGGTCAGTTTTGATATCGATTCAGATCATGTGGTTTATTGGTGCCATAATATTACAAGAATGTGCAGTGGGAAATTCAGGTGAGTCAGATTCCCTACCATTATTCACTGTTCACATATTCCCATAATAATGTCATTTTGAAAACCCATAGTTTTATGATTACAGTCCATTGATTTTGGTAGTCAATGTATCTACGACCTCTTTTCAAATTTTGATCTTGAATGTGGCTTATTTCCTTGAGTATTACACCCTTCCACCATAAAGTTCTTCAAAAAAATTAATGATTTTCTGAAGAGGTGTTTAAAATCATCTATCATTTGTTTGAGCTATCACTTGCCAACTAAAAGGTGAGCACAATACCGGAGAAGTATCCGAATCCATCCACCCCGAATACATCAGTACAATTACCAGAGCGGATACGATGCGACGCGCGATACAAAGGCGCTATCGGACCCTCCCGCCGAATAATCTCCCGTTTTATACGAGATAAATCTATTAAATCGTATTATTGTGGAGCTGTGAGATGACAAATGCCAACGGAACACACGGTAGCAAGTAGCAACAAGGATCCGCCGTATCTCTGGGAGGAATCAGGCCCAAAGTCGATAGGTGGGCCGATCCAGCAGATTCCACATTTTTTTTAAACTTTCCATTCTAAAAGTCATTATAATAAAAATAAATCACTTATTTTGTGTAAAACCACTGGTTTTAATTAATTTATTTAACGATCGATTTTGCTTTGCTCAAGCATCATCAGGGAACAAATTAATAGTTACTAATAATAATCATTTTTTTTATTTTTTTATAGAGAAACCTCACAAGAGTCCCAATTGCTCCCTTCTGGAGCCAGTGAGACTATGGCATCCCCAAATTGGAGTATGTTGTGAGGCTGAAGGTAAGTGGGGAAGGGAAGGAGATGGGGAAGAGGAAGGTGGGAAAGCACCTGGCTATTCATATCTAGTCACTAAACACCGCTAAAGCCATTATTAAGCAACGTTTCAATTCTGAATGGTGGTCTTACACCAGGGCGATACTGAAAGTATCTTCCACTCTTATAAAACATTTATACTTATTAAACTACTAATAATAATAATAATAATAGCCTTTTATTCTGGACTTCGGTTAGGTACATGAATTTAAACATTTTTTGTTTGTTATAATATGTTTGTTATATTATATCCCGAAGCTCAGTTTGCCTCTTGGCATAGGCCTCCTCTAACATTTTCCATTGGGACCTGTCGCGCGCTACTCTTCTCCATTGATGTCCAGCCTAAAACTCACGGCTGGACATTAAACTACTAATACTTACTAAATTAATACAAATTAGTATTAATTTAGAACCCTGATTATGCTTGAGCAAAGCGAAACCGGTCGGTAAATAAATTAATTAAAAATCGTGGTTTTACACAAAATTAGCATTTTATTTTTATTAAATAGGTATCTCAAACCGCAAAGTGATTGCTTTCTACAATGAAGACTTTTTAGTTGATTAGTTTTCATTATGATCAAAGTATAAATAAAACAAGCTTCAGACGAAATGGCTAGTACAACATCGCATTGAAAGAACACGGTGAACCTAGTGGGAGAAAAATAAATATTTCTCACTCTGATAGGTAGGTATCAACCTACGTCATTCCCTTTGTCGTTGGTTTTATTATTTGTAATAAGCGAGAATGCCCTTAACCTTAAAGGGCGAAATCACCAATATAAGCCACCACGCACCAACCACTTTAATGCATTTTCAATTAAGAAATTTGAGAAGATATTGGAAGGTATACAATGGATGTTGATTTGATTTTTTTTTTATAAATGAAGTTGATTTTTAAAATTTATTTAATTATTTTTTTTTTAAATCTTAATACGAGAATACCTAACTATAATGAGTGACAAAAAACTTAAGCAGGTATTGATTACCTTTTAAATTGTTCTTCATTCATTAGAATAGTTTTACAAAAAATTTTTTTCGATTTTCAACCACCAGGTAAAATAATAGTTCCGGACAGTGGCGGCTCGTGACTTTTGGTGAGCTAGAGTGCTAATATTAACAAAAATGGCATTATTGATGTCGCTGTAGCCGAAAAATATTTTTTATTTTTTTTTTCGAAAATTTATTTTTTGTATGAAGATTTTCAGGAAATTTCAGTTTTGCCGTGCGCCGCACCGATTTCCTGAAAATCTTCATACAAAAAATAAATTTTCGAAAAAAAAATAAAAAATATTTTTCGGCTACAACGACATCAATAATGCCATTTTTGTTAATATTAGCACTCTGGCTCACCAAAAGTCACGAGCCGCCACTGGTTCCGGATAGTTAAGCTTAGGTTAGGTAAGGTTAGTTTAAGTTTGTTAAGGTGAGGTAATTTTTTGTCCTTCACTTTTCTCAAATGTTCTACTTTGTAACTGTTCTATTTTGTAAGGAATATGACACGTAACAATTATAAATAATATTATAAATAAATAACATAATATTAATAGTATAATAAAACAAATTTAAAACTTTTTCCACTTTTAATTTATTGACCGTAACATAATATTATAAACATCTCACACGGAGAAAAATGTTATTCAAAAATACGATAATTTTATTCATAAAAACGGTTAAAAACTGGACTGAAGTTCTTACGAACAAATTAACAGGGATACAATGTTTATTCTTACACTTTCCCGCCAATAAACATTGAAACACTGTTAATTTGTTCGTAAGAACTTTAGTCCCGTTTTGAACCGTTTTTACGAATAAAATGATCGTATTTTAGAAATCATTTTTCTCCGTGTATAAGAATCTATATTGAAGATTCGTTTGGAATGTTACCAATCATCGTGACAAATCAGTCGTTTCAAAATTTGATTAAAGCGGTAGTTATTAGTTAGATTTTTAACGTTTAGAATGTGAGAAACAACAACACAACTATTGTCAGCATAAATGCCATGACCCATTCCAAACATAATTACTATGGATTTGAGCACTGTTGTTACGATTAGATTGTGAGGAATGAACCTCAAAATTAATTTAAATGTATTATCGTTCGCCTCCGTAACGTTCGGAACGCCCGATATTATCCCCGAAACGTTATTTCCGTAACGCATTCGCCATTTTACCCCTCAAATCAAGCGTGCGTAAAGAAGTATTTACTTCAAAAATTCCTTTCCCTTGCCCATTGTGAGGACAATCTCCACCTGCTCACAGAAGCGGCCTCATCTTGATGTATCGGAGGCCTGATCTGTAATTGTCTGGACCTCCTTGGGAGAAGATCTTGTCTTCCGCACAGTATAAGGTATCTAACACGTTCATATCACTACTCTTTATGACGAGATTTATACTCGTAACATCTCTTCTCAAGTTACAAAGAAAACGATTTGATAATAATTTATTAGTGTACTTGTGTTCTTTGTGGACATTACTGAGATGAAAATAATGAATTAAATAAAATATTTCAATAATATGTGTAGCCCTTTTCTTTTAAATAACTGGACTCATCGTAACTAAGTTAATTATTTTTTTTTAAACACTAATAACTTAGTTTACCAACTTCTTCTCGGATTGCTAAAGGAAATTTTTCCGCCCACATTAAAAAAATTATACCTCTGGATTTGAATATGGAGACATACAAACTGATTATAGTTCTATATAGCCAATGAATTCACCTATCTTTTGTTTATTATCACATATTCGTAGAATTTATATAAAAAATATTATAAAATCATTAACTTTAAAACATTTTAAAACGTCTAGAGAATACTTGCCACATTGTGGCAGCAAAGCAACCCGATACTTTGGAAATAGTGCCATAATCTGTTAAAAAGCGTTCGAGTGGTTACAACACTTTATTTTCATGTTTAGAGAACAATATATACATAATCGGAAGTAATTGTACATTAAAGATATAAATTAAATGTAGACCAGCTTGCGAGGGGAGTTATAGAGGAATTGGGAGTGATAAGAGGTGAAAGTTTATTGGATTCAGAAATTACATTGTGATTAGATGGGAAAGACCGTTTACGTCGAAAAATGTTTATAAGAGGGTTTTATAAATTAAAGTTGCTTACGTATCAATGATATTTGCCTTGATATTAAATTTTATTTTATTTAGATACTAAATAAAATCTATTATTTGTACACGACCTTTAATTTATAACTATAATTAATGTTGTATTTATATTTTTTAATTGTTACGTGTATTGTAATTATGTCTAATATTTTATTTTATTTTTTAAATTAATTATTACTGATACGTTACGAAGCTAGAAGAAATGACAAAAACCCACAGTTAATTCATATTAAAAATCACCTTCATTATAAAAATGTACTGTTTATAAAATTTTATGTATCTAGGATTTATAGTTTTTTTTAATGCTAATTAATATAAAATTATAAACCCTTATATTGTCTTGTACCTATCACGCCTATTTAAAGATTTTTGAAAACGAATTATCAACATTTTTATGTATAAGCTGTTTGTCTCTTACCAATAAATAAATAAACAGTAAAAGTGGCACAGGCAACAGAAAACACAAAAAAATTATATATACTCCATGTTATTCAATCAGGGTGAAAGTGCATTATAATATTATGTTGTTATATGTTGCATGTGCCCGTACAGTTCACACACTCAACTGTGCAATCTAATGTGAATTAATGTTAATAAATTGCATCTTACAAATTATTAAATATTTTTGGGATCATAGAATATTAAGAATTTTTCAACAAAAACAAACCGACCGTCGTGGTCGAGTGGTAACAACACTTGACTCCCAATCGGAAGGTTGCGGGTTCGAACCCGGCGTGCGCAAATAAATTTTATTTGATTGATTTGTGTTATTTCACAATTAATTAATAAAAATAATATATACTACATTTGCGGCACGTTCCAGAGTGGAAGATACTGTCAGTATCGCCCTGGTGTAAGACCACCATTCAGAATTGAGACGTTGCTTAATAATGGCTTTAGCCATGTTTAGTGACTAGATCTGAATAGCCAGGTACTTTCCTACCTTCCTCTTCACTATCTCCTTCCCTTCCCCACTTTCCTTCAGCCTCACAACATACCCCAATTGGGGATGCCATAGTCTCACTGGCTCCAGACGGGAGCAGTTGGGACTCTTGTGAGGTATTCTCTATAAAAAAAAAAAAAAAAAAAAAAAACGATTAAGAATGTCAATATCATACGTGGGTAGGCTGAAATGCATAATAATGTGTACGACGAGGTCTACAAAAAAATAAAAATAAACCCCTTTACTCATTCATTCACAAATGTGGGAACATATCTTTCAATCTTAATGACCTGCATCCCATGGCCAAACAAATAAAAAAAATACCGTCCTACAAAAAGACTTGAAAAAATCAAGCATGTTTCTTTTACAAAATTTGGCCTTTATCATTTGTCAAAATCCCAGGACCGAATGGAACACGTCGGAAAAGGGTATGGAGCCACGATGAAAGGTGGCTGCTATTTATGGAGACGTGCTCTCTTTTACAATAGTCCTGAATGGATTGAGATGTTTTCCTTCTGATATGATCCACAAAAAATCATCCCCAAGGGATATCCTGATTAATGAGGATGGACATTATGTTCAAATGATTAGGAGAGCCATCTGTATTTTTGAACATTTGATGTGTCAAAATATAATCGTTCTTCGGAAATTTTAAGTGTAGTCACAAATCGATCATTTCCAATCATTGTTTTAATATTTTCTTGCAGATTTGATTTCATGAATTTCTTATTTTTTGTTTTTTAGGCTTGTTGCCGTTACCTTTTTGGTGGGCATTATGTCCTAATGATTAGGAGAGACATTTGTATTTTTGAACATTTGATGTGTCAAAATGTAATCGTTCCTCGGAAATATTAAGTGAAATCACAAATCGATCATTTAAAAAAAAGGCCAAAAAATGTTCTCAAGATCGAAAAGAGTGTTTTTTTTTTTTTTCAAAAATCATATCCTGTTTTTGTAGACATATAATTATGATTTTTTTAATTGTAAAATTGCATTGAATAGATCTTTAAGGACATAAACTATCTTTAGTAAATTTCTTTAAAAACAGTATTAAATTTTAATTTTTTTATTTTTCAGTAAAAAATCCTCTTTACATGCAGGTTGTAAAAGACTCACTTATTTCCTAGAATTTAACTGACTTTTTTACAATCATTTCAAATTTCCGCTATCGATAGGTTTGCAATACTTATTCAAATATTTAAAAATAATTTAATGTTTGGATGATTTCTACAGCGCATTTTTATATAGAAAATCATACGCATAGAAAATCACCTGAAGGGCACTTAATATATTTAACACATACAAACTTTAATACTGCAAGTGGCTAATAACTTAGATTGGTAACTAGTGACTTATAACTAACACTTATATAACTAGTGACTTAATAACATATTTTTCTAAAATTCCACCATAAATAATTTAACTCTACCGTTGAAAGAGTCAGAAGGATGTTTCCCCGTGAGGTCCCTTAGAAAAAGATTAAAATTCCTCTTAGCGAAATCAGTGTTGTACTGGTAGAGACTAGAATAATAACATTTATCAATGGGCAACGGGCAAAGGGGCCGGAGTTTAAGTGTATATTTCCGGGTTCCAGTTTACAGGCATGGACTTCGTCGGCCATCTGTTTGATAGGACAACTCCTTGTCAGGGTTACCCCAAAAAACATAAAAAATAAAAATATTAAAAAAAAAAAAAAAATTATGTGAATAAAAGAGGGTAAGTCGCCCCAGACACAGTTGGGCGAGGCAATTCTAGAAACTGTGTGAGGAGAGGATGGGTCTGTCATGGACGGAGGCCGAACAATCAGCACAAGACAGGGACGTATGGAGGAGCCTTGTCGATGACCTTGTCGATGTCGATGTGCGGTATTCATTTTTTTTAAAGTGTGGTAAGGAGACGAGGATGAAGAATGTGGGAAGTAACTGGCTATTCATATCTAGTCTCCAAACATGTTCTAAAGCCATTTCAAGCAACGTTTCAATTCTGAATGGTGTCTTACACCATGGCGATACTGAAAGTATCTTCCACTCTGGAAAGTGTCGCAAATATACCTATTATTATATTGTCGCAAATATACCTAATATATTATTTTTGTGATTGAAAAATTATTAATAATTATTTTTTAATTGATAAGCTAATGTTTAAGACAAGTTTTTTTATCCATAGCACTTATAATTATTAACCTGAAACACTGATCCACATTGAAAAAATCTTCCGAGAAGAGATACATGATGCCGACGGAACCCGTGTCCTTCTGATTTCCGGTCACCGTATAAACAAAAATAAAAAATAAACAGTGTTAATCTCAAGTGACCTCACTGGTAAGTACGGTCCTGTATATTTTCTGCCTGTACAGAGTATAAATCGAACAATATCTTACATTTTTACACAGCATGGCGTTCATTGGTCAAATGCGTCCGATCGGTGGACCGGTGGATGCAATTTTTTAGCTGTAAGTGTAAGTTATTATGATGTTTTGTCTAGTCTGTAGTTAGAAGTAAGATTGTAGAACTATATTATAAATGGTGCTATACCAATCATCCAAATAGTACTATTGTGTAGGCGATGTGGTGCCAGCCCTAAAGCAACAATATTCCAACAAAACCTGATGGAGAAACCAAGCCCTTTTAATTGAGAACATATTCCACGTAATTTGATAGTTCCTTGTCCTGGCCGTACCACCAACGCAACGTGTCGTCTGTACCTATACAGGTCCTACGCGCATCTATCACTGCGCACTTATGCGAATCACCCATCCTTATACAGAGGGACATGCATGTTTAATAGCCACAGTATTGCTCTTGGTTAATGACGGATCAATTAAACTGATTTTATTGACTGATTTGTAAAGCAAGAATAATGGAGTCGAGTTCAATTTTGTCCTTCGATCGGTATGTTTTTTATCCTGCCAGAGTTTGCATGGTCGTGGACCTATTACAAGTTGTCAAATCAAAATAATCAAGGTTATTTTTTTATATTTTTTTTGTAGAGAATAACTCAGAAGAGTCCCAAATGCTCCCGTCTGGAGGCAGTGAGACTATGGAATCCCCAATTGGGTATGTTGTGAGGCTGAAGGTAAGTGGGGAAGGGAAGCAGATGGGGAAGAGGAGGGTGGGGAAGTACCTGGCTATTCAGATCTATTCACTAAACACGGATAAAGCCATTTCAAGCAACGTTTCAATTCTGAATGGTGGTCTTACACCAGGGCGATACTGAGAGTATCTTCCACTCTATGGTTGTTGGGGGTTGTGTTGTCCTATTTTTAAATATTTTACTTAATTTCCTTCCTCTTCTTCTTCTCGTCTCTTCTTCTCTTCCTGTCTGTTCAATGGACGTTGGCTATCATGTTGGCTATGCGGACTTTGTTAACTGCGGCCCGAAACAGCTCTACAGTGGACTGGCCAAACCACTGTCACAAGTTTTTCAGCCACAATGTCCTCCTTCTTCCAGGGCCCATCTTCCAGCAATCTTTCCCTGCATTATGAGATTCATTCATTTCCTACCTGTCATTTTATATTTTATTTAATCTTGATTCATTTCCGTCTATGGACTCTTACTTTCAATTAAACTAAATCTGGTAAATTTTCTTAATACTATAAAACTAATTTGACTTTTATTCATTTTGTCTATGATTTTAGTGGAAGCAAAGTGTCAAAGCATTCCAAAACTATTGTTATCAATTTCTTTATAAACTCGTTCATTCTATTTCTAAAAGCCTTGCAAGTATCGTCAAAATCTAAGAGTATGGATATTAGAGAGACGGCATGTGAAGTGTGCCCGCGCGCTCTAAGTGTGCCTTTTCGAGAATTTTACCCAAACGGCTTACATTAGCCGCTGGTTTTTGGCCGTTTAATACGTTCCGACATTTTTATGACAGCAGCCATTTTTCATGGTGACAGCCAATGTCAGCCGTGTGGGTAGAATTCTCGAAAAGGCACACTTGGAGCGCGCGGGCACACTTCACATGCCGTCTCTCTAATATCCATACTCTTAGGTCAAAATTCATTGCACGTTATTGCTAGTCTAGTCTAGTAGAGTCCTAAATTTTTCAAATATTTCAAAATAAATATTAACTAAGTATACTTTTGTCACTAATCTTCTTACAAATGTAATTTAAGCGGTGACGGGGGTAGCAAATGTAAAATCGTGTAATGTCCAGTGCTCTAAATACTCTTATACTGTCCTCCGCGTGCAAAGTAGTATCTTCTCCAAGCATAAACTTTTTAATTAAAGTGTATCAATCGGAAGTGACCTTCCAAGTACGTGTGTTTTGTATATCTATTTGTAAATAATAAATTTAGATATAGCCTGAGAATTCATAATAAAGTGTACAGCGCCATTAAAATGATTTTTCACAAAACGGGCTAAAAAAAAATTATAAAAAAATATATATTTTAATTATTTTGTGAAGCTTATGTAAAAAAACACGAGTTAACATTGCACCCCCAAGACAACTAAACCACGAATGTCTATCAATTCACAAGTCTTTCGAAATAACTTCAATTTATTAACTCCATTTTTGGCAGTAATCTTCTTATAAATGTAATATGAAAAATGATGGTGTAGCAAATGTAAAGTTATGCAATGTCCAGTGTTTTAATATAGCGTCCTCCGCGTGCAAAGTCGTATCTCCTCCAAGCATAAACTTTCTAATTAAAGTGTGTTTATCGGAAGTGACCTGCCAGGTAAGTATGTTCTCTGTGTCCATTTGTAAATAATAGTTCTAGGTAGAGCCTAAGAAGTCATAATAAGATGTACAGCGCCCTTGAGGTGATTTCTCACAAAAACGGCGCTCTACAAATTATCCAATTATTATTATTATTATTATTAATATGTTGTCAATAAATAAGGATCGTATTTTAGCTAGTCTGTATTATAAAAAATACATGAGATTTATCAAGATCTGCTATGTAAACCAAAATGTTAGTTGACCTATGAAAATTTGTTTGCTTTTCCGCAATCAGACAACCTATATAATTATATGTGCTTAGTTCTACAGAATCTAATTACTCAGAATATCCCGCGATCGTCACGCGAACGCGAAGCCACTTGTAACAGTAATGTATTTAATTAACCCGAAAGGGTTGATTACAGACCGAGCACTTATTATTAGTGACTTGAGAATAACGAGCCGATAATTAATTTTTAATGATTTCCTTTTAGCACATGGATTAAAATATGCACTTGTTTTTTTTAACTCAAATCGTGTTACCTCGTTTTGGTATTTGCTGAAAGGAACTAAAGACGTAAAGATAACATTTCAGGTTTTTGGAGGGACGAAGAAAAAGGTAGATGGAGGAGTCCAACTTAATTACAAAATAAAATATCTGACAGTGGCGTGTACTAAATGCATTTCTAACCATTCGTCAACCACAACTATGCTTTCGTATTTACTTTGAATTTAAGAATATATATATATATATATATTGGCTCGCTCAAATACGTAATATTTACTGTAATTAACATTTTCAATGTGGTTATAGCGATGCTCCCAATTATATGTGCATAATGCATAAAACCAAAAGGACTAAAATTAAATATTAGTTAATACTTACACACATTATTAGGCCAATGCATGAGTAGGTACGCGATACAATAATTACAAAGTCGCTCTAAGTGAGGAGATCGTCAGGTATATGCAATAAAGGTAGTGATTGAATTAAAAAATATATCTAAGTCTTCAATATAGCATTGTTTATAATATAATCAAGTTATTCTTGACTTCGCGTCAGTTTGAAAGAACTTGTATTATTACTACGATTTTTCGATTTGGGAGGCGGGTATGGGTACCGCCGCCACGGGAATCATTTATTGGACGACCAACACCTCTGCCACAGGTTACCCCACGTGGTTCGCTACGTTTGGTGACTTAGCAGGGGTGCCCGGGTTCATGGGGTTAGGTTTGTCTGGGACTTGGGGGCCTTGGAGTGGGAGATATAGCTTCACGCGTCCATCACTCCTGGACATATTTATCCCCAGATTACTACCCACCCCTTAAACCTTTTTCCTTCCCATGACTTCCTCTCCTTCCTTTCCCTTAAAAAACCCTACACACAGCATCTACAAAGATGACATAGGCCCTGAGTGAATTTTTCCTTCAGGGCCTCCTGTGTGAAGCTAATGTAAAAAAAAAAGTATCGAACCAAAAGATTTCAGGGTTTTTCGTAAATTTCGGCCTTATGTTTACAATAAATAATGATGAATCGAACATTTAATTTATGATTTAAAACATAAAATTTATATTTGATTAATATCTTCTTTTGGCGAGTGAGAATAAGTAAATAAATAATATAAGAATGTGTCTCGGAACCTTACCGTTATAAGTAGCTTAAAAATTCTAAGTAAAATATTATTTTATATCAAATTTTAATGATTGCTAATGTCAGATTTAATCTAACAGTCGAAGGAAGCTTATTCAAATACCTTTTCGGATATAATTCTTATTTTTTTTAAATTAATGTTTGTAAATCTCGTGTAAAATAATTGCTTTATCATAATTTTTATATTATTTTAGCCATAAGTTTTATAATGTTTGTCTAGCCGTTAGTTAGAAATAAGATTGTAGAAATGTATTGAAGTTTGTAAAACGGTACTATACAAGTCTCCAAATATTATTATTATTATAGTAGTGTTAGAAAATAATATATTAGACATAAGATGTAAAATTTTGTAACTAAATAAAATATGCTTTAAAAAAAAAGACCGAGTTGTTTGGCGATCCGTCCTCTCTGCCAACCCCTGCGGGGAAACGGCGCGGTGGTTAGTTTGTTAGTTAGTTAACATTCTTACTTTTAACAGGACCATACTTACCTGGAGATACACTTGAAATTAACACTGTTAATTATTGATTTAGAGAAAATTATTCACAGTTTGCATATTGCAGAGGACATAGTTGAGGGAAATATTGGAAGTGCCTTTATTTAATCCAGGTATATTTTTGTAAGTAATATAGCGGAAGCATGGGATTTTATAAATAACAAAGTATTATAGAATAAACAATCATTTACTTTTTATTTCTGAAAGGTACATCCTGAAATGAATATTATTTGTGTATCTAGTTGCTATGAAAGGGATTCCTGGGTAAGTGTGATATTTCAAGTGCCAACTTCCATTCCTTGGGAGGTCTGTGAGATGACGGAAGGGTGCTCAAGTGCCCCAATAATTCCGGTATTCTGTATATAATAATGACGTAGATAAAAATAGTCATGTTCTAGTGTGAAGAGTTAAGTGCTTTCTTTGACTCTTCGCCCAGTCCTTGTAAGTTCGTAGTCTGGCGAGGTGTGAATAAAAATTATCTCTTTCTTATGTGAATCGCATGAACATAATTGATCTGGCGGGAGGGTTACCATTTAAGGCGATGAACTACTAAGTAATACAAATTCACGTGTTTTGCTTTGAAAATTAGGTCGCTTAAAGATATTTTAAATGCTTTCATTAAATCATAAAAATGTGTTTTAAAATTCAAAATCTTACGGTTTAATTTTAAAATTTGGAAAATTATATTCCTTGGAAATTTTGTGCCTGAACTTCGTCGTGGTTAGCAAAAACTTATGTATACATATATAGATTAGACAAAAATTACTTAATTGTTTACGCAATCCTTACCTTAAATAGAAAGCAGAAGATCTGCTTAACGCAATTTTCAAATCACAATTTTAACGCAATCCTTAATTTAATCAGAAAATAGAGGATCTGCTTACTGAAAATTCAACATTTTTTATGTAATCCTTAACTTCCGCTCTGTCTCTCCCTCCAACAACATGGGTCTTGTCCTTCCTATCCTCAAAAATCACATAGAATCTCCAAAATTGACCTCCGGTGTGGAGTTAGTGTAAAAAACAAAATTGAAAACTGAAAATTGGCTTCCTAAAACATAAAAATTTCGCAAATGGTGAGGCTCTGCATTATGAACATGAATAATAATAATAATATTTGGATGACTTGTATAGCACCGTTTATGTGAAAAATCACCTCAAAGGCGCTGTACAAATTTCAATATATTTCTACAACCTTACTTTTAACTACACACTAAAAAAACCTTTGGCTAAAACATTGCATCCACCGGTTCTTCGATCAGCGATACAAAACTATATGTACAATGCATCTGACCAATTAACGCGATGCTGCCTAAAAATGTACATGTACATGTATTTTTTTATTCATTGTCTGAAATTTTCACTCTATTTCCTAAATAGTGTAAAGAAATTTCTAAAACCTTTTCGATGAACAAATAGAACTTGTACTTGTTGTAAATATTGCTTGGCTTCGCGAGTTAAACTAACCGCTTTCTAGACACATCAATGTTTTCGTTCTGATTTCAGGTTCCAAGAGGATAGATCAAACATCGATGTTTTAGGAAGTTTCATCCCTCCAGGGGGCGGTGGGTGGGCGGTGGTTGGGGGGGTGGCAGCCACCTCCCAGTCACGATATCACGGAGCCTTGTTGACAGTCTTATTATAACACGGCGGCACAAGCCATGAATACAAAGTGGATGCTTTATAAAAATGTTTGGATCCCATTCACCCTTAAACCATGGAACCTATATAATATTATATAGGGTGGTCTGTGGGGGCAGGGGATTGGACGACATCTTGTGGCACACCCTGTAAACCTGAATAACCCAGTGAGGAGGCCCGGGTCAAAGCCGGGATGTTTGATTGTCGTGGTTGGCTTTCGCCGCCATTTTGATGCATGTCATTTTTCACGTTACGTGGACAGCATTACTGAGTAGATAGGGATGAGACTTTACGTATTCAAGTGTTTATACAAACTGCTTTTGTCTCAAAAGGCCTCAGTGGCTCAATTGGTAGAGTATTGTCCTGATAAAACAGAAGTTCTGGGTTCGATTCCTTCGTTACCCTTTTTGTCAATCTTTTTCTTCAATCAATTTCAAGTAAATAGAGATGTTCAATTGGTATATTTTTGTCACGGAAAGAGAGGTTCTGGGTTGATTCCCACTTGAAATCGTTACCTTTTTTCTATGTTTATTTGTGTCTATTTCAACTTTTTTTGTTTTTATTTCAATTTTATTGTCATTAATTCTTAAATTATTAAAAAAACTACGTAAAAAGGGTAAATTCTACGACTCGTTCTTGATTTCAATAGCTGTGCTGTGGTACGATTTGCCGGCCTCTGTGCTTTCTCCGTCCTGCAACATGGGTCTCTTCAAGACCCAGATTTATTCTTTCACCCCTTCTTAAAACCCCTTCAACAGCACTCCTGTGTGAAGTAAACGTAAAAAAATGTTCTCGTCCCCTTTTTCGCAAACCTTATAACTAAAATATGTTTTTTTAAATCTATAGTTTATTTTTTTTAATTACACAATGAATGTGATTTATTATAATTTGAGGTATTTAAAATGTTTAATCATTGAAGACCAGTCTTTTTTGATATTTCTGTTTCCATGTAATTTCAAACAAAAAATATTTACCATTTTTTGTTTGAGAATCGATAATATTGTCCTCAATGCTATATATATATATATATATATATATTTAATAATCTCTTATCTTCCACTAATTACTACATATTTTGGTGTAGCTAAATAGAACGGAACAATTATTTCTCTACCACCACCCAACACCTACCTCGGTTATAATTATATCAAAATAATCATCACCTCAGCATCACTACCAGCCTCTTGCTTCTTCTATAGTTAAATATCAGCTCACACATCACATATAATTAATCTGTAAATCAGACCCCAGAAACGATTCCGATTTGAGAAATTTATTTTTACAGTGACTTATTTATGATAATATATTAATGTACCATCCCAGACAGAAGCACTCCTGTAGCGGTGCGACCGGTACACCAGGGGACACTGATTCCTTAGGACTTGGAATACGTACTATACGATAGGAAAGAAGGTGGAGTTTAATCGACTGGAAAACATGCCAAGCTAATAAGCTAATATTTGAATTTAGGATGGGAATGAATAAAATAATTGATTGAGTTCTGTGTTTTTCTTCATCTTTATGACTAATTCTTTTTCTATTTGGCACTTCTTGCCTCTTTTTGTTTCTTCTAGCCACTTCTTGACTCTTCTCGCTTCTTCTTGGCTCTTCTTGTCTTTTTTTGGTTCTTTTGGTTTGCTCTAGCTTCTTCGGACTTCTTTTTGACTCTTCTTGGATCTTTTGGTCTATTTCTGCACCTTCCTGCTTAATCTTGTCCACTCTTCGCCTTTCTTAGCTCATCTAATCTCTTTTTGCTTCCTTGGCTTTTCCAACATTTTTTAAAAAAACTGCTGTTACTTTGTGGGAATGGGTTATTGCGTTCTCATGATTAACTCCACATTTAAATGGTTCTTTTAAATTGCTCTAGCTTCTTCGGACATCTTTTTGGCTCTTCTGGTCTCTTCACAATTCCTTAACTTTATCCAACCATTTTTTTTAAAGATATGTGGTTTCTTTGTGAATACCTTTATGCAATTTGTTTGCTTTCCATGATGTTCTTTACATTTACTAAAATTGTATCAATTTAACTACCGATTTTATTGATAAAATTATCTTGGGCATTCCCACGAAGCAGCGCCCTTAATTACATAAACTTATTTGGGAAGATCACAACCGTATTCGTTCGAAATAAAAACAATTTATTATCTGCGCCTCGCTCCACGACACTTTTACAAAGATGGCGAATTATTCTACACCCCGTGTCAACGAAGTAGCCGACACGTACACTTCCCCCTTTGTCATTTTCCGGTTGGGCGTAAGAAGAAGCGAGAAAAGTGAATCTCCGGACACCTTTCTCATTCCCTCCCCCCCAGTTCTGGCTCCACCGGCTCCACCCGACTGCCCTTCATTCCCCCTGCCCTCCACCCAGCATCCCCCTCCCCAGGGAAGCCAATAAGCCGGTGGAACTGGCGTCGCCACACAACTACGCGTCTTGCTTACCTGAAATAAAAGTGACAAAACTTCTGAAATGGCTTCGGAATATTCGGAAAGAGTAACGTTAAGCGTTCTTCAGTAACGTTTTGGGTGCACGGATGGTATCTATTGATATTTGGAACTTTGGTTAGGTTAACAACACAACGTTTTTAATTGATATTTCATAGTTAAAGTATCGTAAAATATATGTAGATACTTACCTACATTTATTTGACGTTTATAACTCAGAAAATTATTTTTGTTGTTTATTTTTGGGATATTATGCCGTGTTACGCTAACTCCTTCTTTAGACGACGTTTCGGACAACATTACATGTCCATCATCAGGGCAGATGATGGACACTGTAATGATGTGCCAACATATCTGCCCTGATGATGGACACTGTAATGTTGTCCGAAACGTCGTCTAAAGAAGGAGTTAGCGTAACACGGCATAATATCCCAAAAATAAACAGCAAAAATACTTTTGGCCGTGAAAATCTTAAATCATATTTTCAGAATGAAATTTTTTTTTCTCTATAAATGCTACTTAACACAACCCCCACGAGATGTTTGCTACATATTAAACGAAACGTGTTTTATTAAACATTTTCCCGATTTTCACTTGAATATTATCGTTTTTTATTAGCGCGCTTCCTCTGACATTCGTATTATCGTATCTGTCCTTCTTCTTTTTATTGATAAACTTTTACAAACCTAACAGTAAAAAATAATAATTCTTCGCTGCTTTTAATGAAACCTTTTTGTGAAATTTGAGTCCTTTGAATAAATAAAGCGTCCCAACGACGATTTGCAAATGTTTCTCTACGTAAGGAATTAACAATTTTTAAATGTTATATCGCATTAAATGCTCCTTACTGATTCTAAGTTCTACAAATAACTTATTTTTTGATTATCATCACTCTGCGTGGAAGAACAAGAGTAATGGTAGGTTCAGACTGGACGACGTACGTACGCATCGCTACTCAAACAATGCTTAGCAACCCATACATTTTCTATGAAAATGGCCACAGACATCGCACGTCGCGATGCGTGTGGCCAATGTGATTCTAAAACAAAAATTTTCATTGAAAATCTATGGTTGCTAAGCAGTCCAGATATTGTTAGGCGTAGCGATGGGCACGTACGTCGACCCAGTCTGAATCTACGATAAAGGTAGGCACATACTAGGTCGACGTACGTACTCATCGCTACGCCTAACAATATCTGGACTGCTTAGCAACCATACATTTGCTATGAAAATTACCACACGCATCACACGTTGCGATTCGTGTGGCCAATGTGATTCTAAAAGATATATTTTCATATAAAATGTATGGTTTTTAAGTAGCCCAGATATTGTTAGGCGTAGCGATGCGTACGTACGTCGACCCAGTATGTGTTTTCCTCAATAGTTTTACGAAATGTCTGGTACCTACGCACTATTTCTGAATATTCATTGAAAAAAACACATAGATATCTGCTTTGAACTTACGCGTGTATTTCTTAACCCCTCGGGTATATAAATCAAATAAATGTTATCCAACAATCTTGACATTCAAATTCAAATAGATTCGCTATTTTTTTTAATTATTCCAATATGAAATAGTGGTTTTGAAAGCAGATAAAACACTCTTTAGATTTTAATGTTACAAACTGCTGCATGAAATAACAACTAAAACTACCAGAAAATTGGTTACCGATAGTTTTTCTTGTAAATTTTATTTGTCACTTTATTCGAAACTAAAAAATATATTTCTTCAATCTTTTCAAATTCACTTTGTGGCATCATTTTATTTAAATGAAACAAATTACTTTTGTGTAAACCACTTAATCAATGTTATAATATGTACATGTTTCAAAACCGATGGTTTCTTCGTCAGTATAACAACATGAATTAAAGAAACATGTAGATATTATAACATTGATTATAGTGGTTTGCACAAAAGTAAATTGTTTCATTTAAAAAATATATCTTTCATTTTGACTATAAGAGTTGTATTGTTGTACACAAAGTGATTGGTTTTAATTTATCTAGAAATATCTTAACTGAAAGGGCGTATATTAGGTATGCGAAAATCACTTCACTTTTTTTAATTGGTTTTACTTGACACTTCACTTTTGTTTATCAGTTTTCTATTATACAGAATAATTTAAAATTATACAGGAGCGTATGACGTAAACTTTTAACTGAAAATAAAAAGTTAGGTTTTATTTCTTGGTAAATCAATTTATATTATATAAATATGTAATATTATATAATATAGAAAAGGAGACACAACGAGTTTTATGAGGATGTATTATTTGGCGATATATATGGTAATACGCGTTGCGATAACATTTTTCGATAGAATTATAATAATTAATTTCAATTTTAATAGATTAGCTCATCTTCACGCCTGCCAATTCCACTCTGATAGATTTTCAATTTGTACTATTCAGAATTTGTCTTTAGCAGCTTTGCTATGGATAATGTGAGCCTTAATGTAAATTCTATCATTCCTCCCACCCTCCTCTTCACAGAAAACTGAGACTCGGCGATTTTCGCTTCTCGGGGATTGAAATGGATTAGAACACTGAACAACGGACAAAGGGATATTCACCTACATTTTATTTTTATCTTTTAATAAACATAATGATTGAGTAGATATTTTTTTATTACTGGTTAATCTGGTGCATTCACTTTACTGTTTTTTTTTATTCCGCTATTTTGTAATTTGGATACAAAATAGCGTCATTTATAAACTTGAATGTGATGAATGCAACGCCGTTTATGTTGGACAAACTGGCCGATCCTTTAATACTAGGTTCAAATAACACATGCGATCTTTTAATAATTATAATAAAATACAGTCACAACTTGCCAAACATCTTCTAGATAAAAATCACTCACTTAGTGATAATAATAAATCAACTCCGTTATATTAAATTGACAAATTGTGACTGTATTTTATTATAATTTTTTAAAGATCGCTTGTGTTCTTTGAACCTAGTATTAAAGGACCGGCCAGTTTGTCCAACATAAACAGCGTTGCATTCATCACATTCGAGTTTATAAATGCCGCTATTTTGTATCCAAATTACAAAATAGCAGAATAAAAAAAAAAATTGTAAAGTGAATGCACGAGATTAACCAGTAACAAAAAATATATACTTAATCATTATGTGCATTAAAAAATAAAATGTGGGTGAATGTGCCTTTGTCCGTTGTTCTGTGTAGTGAAGATCGCCGAGTCTCGCCGAGTCTCAGTTTTCTGTTTGTATGTCTCCATATTCAAATTCGGAGATATGATTTTTTTTAATATGGGTGAAAAAAATTTCCTTTAGCAATCCGAGAAAAAAGTTTTAATTTTCTCTGTCGCTCCAGGGGTTAATAAAAACTCATACGATCATGCATATACGTACATAAAGAAACAAAAATAGTATTTTTAAATAGATACATTAGATATAGATATAGATAGATATAGATAGATACATTTCAAATAGATACATATTTTCAAATAGATACATTGATCATTTTCCATTAAAAACAAGTATAATCGAAATGTCATTAGATATAAACTAACAAAACAATCAGAAAAACGCCCCTGGAGACGGAGACTGAAAGGAGAACGAGCGACCTTACCCCCACAAAACGCTATAAAGATATACCAGACCAAGGATACGAGTATCCGAGTATACTAGTATATTATAAGAGAATATCTCCTCCGCTGATTGCGACACGTAGCGTCTTAACACCCTTTCACGCCACCCGGTCTATTATTAGGGTGGACATCCCTGTAAGTTGGCCTGCCACCCCGACAAGGGCAAACACAACCTTACATACAATAATGGCAAAGCCGTCCGCAGATCCTTCTAGAACGTGTACACAATATTGTCACAAAATGGAATCTTTTTGTCCGCCAGAATGTGTGGTGTTATTATTTTACTGCAGGGATCGCCAACCTTAATTCGATACTCAAAAGGCTTAGGCCGTGTTGTCACGTTAAAAACATTACTTGGCTTAATATAAATTTGGTTAACTAATCCATACATTCTTCAGCGCCCTTCAGATGACTTTTCACAAAAAACCAACGCTTACACCAACTAGCCAATAACATATTTATAATACTAATAAACAAGATTCTATGATAGTAGGCCCTCCGGCATACTTATATACAATCGGTATGCAGTCGGTTTAGAAAATACAGTATACTTATTTACACAAAGTATAACTAAGTAAAGGTTTTTGAAAAATTTATTTATAAAACAAATAACTCAGTTTATATTATGCATTATTTTTACACAAATTACATGTTTCGTGAACTATGTTCACACATCATCATTCTAATACTCAAACTTCCCCAACTCTCACCCATACTTTAAATCGAATTAAGGTTTAAAATTGGTAAATAATACACATTTTTTTTAAAAATAATAATCATAATTTCGGGGGGGGGGGCAACTATCGGGAGATCAACTGTAGGTTCACCGGTGTAAACAGAGAAGTTAAATATTAACTTGAGGTGATTTTTCTCAAAAACACAAAACATTTTATCAATTTAATTTTTTTTTTACATTTGCTCCACAAAGGAGGCCCTGAGGAAAAATATTCCCTCAGGGCGTATGTCATCGTTGGGAATGCTGTGTAGAGAGTATTTTGAGGTAAAGGAAGGAAATAAAGTTTTTTTTTTTTTTTTAAGAAGAAATATACATATTTCGCTTTGTTAACTTAATACATTGATACAAATAATATTAATAATGATGGTTTACTACCTAACACCAAGTAACACATTTTTTTAAGTGAGAACATTTTGGTTTTGCTCATTAATTTTGAGAGCAAACAGTTTTTTTTTTAAATATACTTATTTTATTTTCGGTTGTTAGGCTATCAGGAAGGAGATTATATATGTTTATACCCTCATAGCCTATGTTTCTTTTGCCACACTCTGTCTTTGTTGAATTTATGTATAATTTATTACGTTGTCTTGTGTGGTGTTCATGTACTTGTGATGTTTTCATAAATGTAGTATTTGTGTGTATAAAGCCATTTTGAATTTTGTAGATTAATAAGCATATGTTGTATTCGTACAGTTTTCTGATTTTCATTAAGTTAGTTTCTTTATATACTCTTTTGGTGGGGGTATCTGGTCGATAGTTAAAAAGTTTTTTTATAACTTTATTCTGAATTATTTGAATTTCGTTTAAGAGTGTGATATTTGTATTTCCCCATATTTCTATGGGGTAATTAAGATGGGAATGAATTAAACTAAAGTATAAACCCCTCTTTACTTGTATTGGTAGAAGATGGGCTATTCTACCAAATTCACCAATTAGTGGGATAATTTTTTCTTTTACTTTTTGTATGTGGTGTTTAAAAGACAAGTGTTTATCGATATAAAGTCCCAGGTATTTTTCACTCTCTGAAATTTGTAGGTTTATTCCTTCTATTTGCAAAGGTTTGTGAGACGGCGTCTTTCTTTTTTGTGAACTTAATTAATTAATCATGTAATTAGTTTTATTAGTGTTAAGGGTTAATAAATTTTTAATTAGCCAGTCATTTAATTTATTAAGATCCAGTTGAGCTTTTTCAAGTAAGTTTTCTAAGTTTTTGCCAAAGTAACATATAGCAGTATCATCTGCGTATAAAAAAATTTCCCCATTTAGGTTTAATTGACAGATATCGTTAATATATATTTGAAATAATAGAGGTCCTAATATGGATCCTTGAGGAACTCCATAGTTTATATTATTGTGTTGACTGTTTTTGTCATCTAAGCTGACATATTGCATTCTGTTATTTAAATACGACTTAATGAGTTGGAGAGCAGGGCCCATTACACCTATTTTTTCAATTTTTTTTAGTAGTATCTCATGACTGTTATCTGTCAGTTCTGGGAAGGAAAAGGGTATGAAGGGTGGGTAGGAATCTAGGGGTCATGGTATAATAACAGACATCTCTCCCACTGCGGTGCAATTATTATCATGCTTACTTACTTGATTTTTTTTTAATTGTCACCAGAATTTATGTCCAGGTTAAATCTTCCTTACAGAAAAAACTTAACCCTTCCACAAATGATCATCTAGTCAATCCATGCTATGTAATTGTATTATTATAATATGTACAAAATAACAAATGTAATAATACATACAAAACAATACAAAACAACACAAGAACAACACGTCAACCCACCAGAGACCAAATGGGAAAATAATTACCCGACTAACTGGACCGATAAATCCTACTGATCCCTCAATATAAATATATAAAAAAATCTTTCGTAATCCTACATGTATTTAAAATGACTGATTTTTGCATAATAAGCTTACTATTGTTATGCTTACTTACTTGAGTATCATAATAAGCTTACTATTATTATTATTATAAGACAAAAAGACAGATAGTTAGGGGCGACAGTAATTTTATCATTATTTACGTTTCTAAAAACTGATACTACCCCTAAATTACAACTGTTGCGAACCCCTAAACAGCAAACTTACAAAAATATGCTTCTCCCGCTTTGCCGCATAAAGAATTCGCCCCTCCATCCCGCTCAGATCCAAAGAAAATCTTTGACTAGAGGTAATAGCAGATTCTGTGAAAAGCTTCAGCGGACATTGTTGGACATCGTTCCTTACACACACGGAGGCTGTGTGCACAAGTTTCTCCCGCCCGGCCCAGCGGGGGGCACGGGGGGGAGGGCGGAATTTGTAAGTGAACCCCTGTTACAATGTGTCGCCTAACGGGTACACGGTCCAGTGGTGTTTGGAAAAGTGGGCGCAATTTTTCCGAGAATTTTCCCAGAGTGTGTTACGAGTATTTTAGTGCCTCTGTTTCTCTTTAAAAATGGACAACGCTCTCAGTTCCGGCAGCTTAAAATGCTTATTATGGAAGTTTTATCAACTTCTATCTCATTTATTATAAGTGTTGTATGTTGTTTTCGATATATGATAACATAACTGAGAGCGAAACGTGAAAACTTTTACATTAAATTGGAAATAAAATTTAAAAAATTTCATGGACTGACAATTTTTTTTTTAACATTAACTCCACTCAGTAGTCAATGTCATTTGTGAAGGTGTTGTATAAAGGATCTTTTGATGAAAAAAAGTAGTGAATACTGGTCTTGAAGAGACCCATGTTTTAAGAGGGAGTAGAAGAGCGACAATTTGTAAAGTTAGTATTCAAGTTGCTATCAAAAATGA